>VZTF01008853.1:1631423-2196090 GCA_013397755.1 Cnemophilus loriae
TTTTTTTTTTTTGGTGCTGGTGGTCCTAAAGAAACTTGAACTTATCACCTGCTTTTGCAGAAATAATTTCATGCATGGCAAAACTAAGGAGTCAAATTTCGATATTCTCCTGCTGAAAATGGATAGGTAATATTATAGCAATCATTCCATTATATGTTCAACCTTTAAAGAAATGCCGAGCAAAATAATATAATAATAAGAAACCACAGAATATACTGAACTTGGATCAGATCATTGTACTTACTAAAGCAAAAACACAAGAAAAATGTATTATGGGAATGTGCTGAGTAGGTGAAACTTTCTTGTTTTTAGGAAACAGTTCTAGCAGTTTCAAACTGTGTTCAAGAAACGTATAAAAACATGAAAACCTGAGTCAAATATCAGAATCAATGAAAATGGGACTGGAAATTGTTGCATGGTACTGTCCTTCTGCTTGTAAGTGATCATGAAATTGGGTTGTTCAACTTGAAAGTGAAGAGAGCAGAAAGCCTCTGACAATATGCTGTGGACAGCAGCAGGCCAGGTTAATCAGAGCACACTGCATTTTGCATGTTGGTCATTTTGTCCAGTGTCCTGGGGAGCCAAGTCACAGCCAAACAGACACAAACATGAAATAGTGTCCTTCATCCCTGTGCCTGCTTCAGATAACCAGTAATTTAGCTGTGCAAGGCAAGTTCAAGGGTAAGCCACGAATACCTCAAAATCTAACTATTTTACCACAAAAAAAACAGTTAAGTACTCCATACATTTTATACCAACTTAATTAGTTTTTAATAGATGTGCATAAAATAAACTCCACCAGTGGCATGAAGTATAACTTTTGCTGGAAGTGACAGTGTGAGATACAGCATGGACTACTCATATCCACTGAGAACAGGTACTTCCTGAGGCATGAACACAGGTCAGGGCACCATTCTCACTGGCATCCACTGAAAAGGCAAGGCTTTACAGTCTATAATTACCTGATACATCTCCCTGGGTCACTAAAATCCCTGTAAGAAGTATACGACTGGCCCTGAGTGACTCTGGCACAGCCACACACCACAGTCCTACACCACACAGGGATAATAACTTATTTTTGGACTAAGTGATGTACACTGGAGGTAGTTCTCAGCAGGGGCAAGTAGGACAAGCACAGCACTGCACTGATTCAGCTGTACTTCTTCCAGTCCTTAAATAAGCTCACTGAGCTCTGACAAGGCTTCACTGATGTAGACACACTCCCAAGTCAAAAAGAAGTTTCTACAGTTGTGCATGCATATACACACCTATAGTTATATAAATACATGTATAAAATAAATACATTTTTATTCAGACTTTTCTTTAAGTCACATTGAACTACTATTCAGAAGAAAAAGATGGCTTGCATAAAATACTACATGACCAGTAATAACCCTTTTATTTATCATCATTTGCCTTGGGTCTAGAAGTGTGGTGCTGACACACTTCTGTCAAAAACATCCTCTGGAGATGAAATCAAAACCCAACAGGAATTCTTTTTAGCAGCAGCTCAGCTCACCACTGGTCTGACTTGCTTGGTAGTTCTCTTTTTAAATTCACGGTGAGGGTATGGTCACTTCTCCCTTAATTTTCATAAGGACAGCTAAGTGTTGGGTTTTGGAGAAGGGTGGTAGGACATACTGATGAGCATGAAGTTTGAAAAGAAGGGCTTCTGAGGTTTTACTGATTCTCTTTCTTTCTTTCTTTCTTTCTTTCTTTTTTTTTAATTAAGAAAATTTTATGCAATTCAAGAGCACAGTGAAAGAGAGAGCTTATACTGAGCATTTCAATTTAAAGCCACAGCTTCTAAAGAGGTCACATTTCTTCTACAACGTCATGGCCTGTCACTACCAGGATATCATTTGGCACACTGATGTTTTCCATTTACCAGAGGATACTTTCATACAAAATACCATTCCAAGACAATCCCAATGTAGATGATCATATCTTGAGGAGGTATCAGTTTCTAAATTCATTAACAGGACAAACATCCTACCACTCCCTGAAATGTACAGAACTGTACAGAATAAAAGACTGACAAAAAAAGAAAACAAGCGAACAAACAGCCAAAACCAACAAAGACAAACAGAATTTATTGATCATGTGCCCAAGCTAAGTCAAGACGACTTTGCTACCAATAAAATGTGACTATCTCCTCCATATCTTTGCTCTTAATCAAGAAAAGGTTAATGTTTTACACTCAATCCTGTTCTTTTGAAGTTTATTCTTTGGGTCATTATTCTTCGGGTCATTATTCTTCATGCTGGAGATTATTTAAGCAGCACAGGCATAGAAGGAGACACGTGCCTAGCACCGAGTAGACAAATCTTACCTTAAGAAGTATTGCATCAAAAGGGCTGAATTTTAAAATGGAAGCAGAAGCAAAATAAACCCAAACCCCAACAATCTAGATTTACTGAGATCATGAATCAGAGTTCTGATGTTTTCCTTTCCTTATTAATTTAATTTACTATTCAGTGCTTTACTCTTTCCCCAACAGACATTTTCATATTTTAGACATAAACCCTTTGATCATAATGCTGACAGATGCCTTCTATCAATGACTGTGATCCAGTAAAGAAGTCAGGTTTCTGACCAGGGAATATTTCCTAAACACTTTCAAGAACAAGGGATAATTAAATGATGTAAGTCTGGCAGTCAATCCTCAGTTCTAGCTTTAAAAAACTCCACAGCACATTCAGAAATCTTCAGACAAAAAAATTAAAGGCAATGAAAGTGAGAATAGTTTACACTTGGCAGGTGCTGATTTTGGGATGAGAGATGTTGCACAGCAGGATAATAGATTTTGACTCAATGAAGAAGATAATTATAGAATAGTAGAAAACAGACCGAGGATACCACTAAATAGAGATCTTAAAATGACGGGTAAAATATATGTTTGGTTTAATTTTTTTCTTCCACTTGTTACTTGTTCTACTATTTTATCCTCCCCCAAAGGCATAGTTATAGCTTAATTAACCTTTCATTTTTTGTTGCTGAAAAGCCAAATGCCTTGTCTCAGTTGATCATTTAGTATGGTTTAAACCACAACAGTGGTTTAAAGAGAGATTGGATACCATGAAAGCCATATGGATCACCCTTTAGATTTACTTCTCTTTCCTCTTTGAAAAAACAGAGAACCTTTAGACTGGATGTCTCACACAGAGTTAAGGTGAAATGTATCCTATTCACAGTAGTTATTCATGAACATCCTCTTTTTCTCAATAAAGATAACATAATCTATCCCTCAGGTGAAAAGTATAAAAATCAGGAGTGCAAACCTTTCCAGATTTGGATTAGTGTCACTGTTAAATATAGCTTTCACTATCAAGTGTAATTCTCATATGAAGAGCAGCCATATTATACCCTGCTTTGGAAGAAGAATTGCCCTTGAATATGAAACTAGTATTTAATGAGTCATCATTATAAATCACTTTACAGAAGGTGGTGAAAAGCCATTCATGAAACTGATAAAATATATGTACATGCTTCTGGACATGCACAGCAGGCAAATTTCCTATTTGGTATTCACGCAGACACCTAGAAGTAACAGCTTACCTTTCCCTCCCCCATAAGCAGCAGACACAAAACTTTCTCCAATTCAAAGCTGGCTTTAACCTTTTGTTAGAAAGGGACAAAGACTCCGTTTCACATATCATCCTGAGACTGGAAGTCATTTACACAATCTGTTAGATGTACAACACTGAGAAAGTCTAGATTTCTCTTTGAATGACAGACAGAAAGAGAGAATAAATTTCATTAAATAGATTAATGAGTTAAGATTTCTAGAATCCAAAAGAAACTTGGTCACATTCCTGTCTACTGCAAGCTATTACCCATTATGAGGCACATTGTTACAGAGATTTTGAGGGTTTATTTGTTTGCTAGTTTTATTTGAGGATTAAAAGTGAATTTCAGGACTGACTGACTGTCCTGGCCTCTGTGTGAGCAGCTCTAAGAGAGTACAGGATTATTTCTATTCCTTTTAGTAGATAGATGACAAGTGAGAGGAGCACAAACACCTTCCAACTCCTGCTTAACCAAACTCACGTGACCAGAAGCCGCAGTTTAGAAGAGAAGAAAAACATGCAGCCAGCCCCAGCAGCAGAGGGACCACTTCAGCAGGGCACCTATGTCCATCAGTTATTCTGTCTGTAGTTCTTGAGCCAGCTGGGTGTCTTCTACCTCAGGTCACTCTCCATCAAACTCCACTGTGTCATGTCAACTACTCCACATAGGCTTCTGTGTCCTACACTCTTAATGAGTGCTGGCCTGTGCGGGTGGGATCTCTGGCTCACTGTGAAATCACACAGGGTTTTCCTGCCCAAAGATAACACTAGAGACACTCCGGGTCAATCATTCAAAAGTGCACCAACTCATTTTGAATTGAAGATGAAGGTTTTGGAAAAGCTGTGACCACACAGTTTTAAAGGTTTATTTGCCAAAGTATGCATGAAGCACTTTACAGTGTACTGGAGGTGTTTTCTACCTTTTTTTTTTTTTCCAGAAGACTGAGACCAATTATGTTCTAAGTCAAGGTATTCACGTTTGTTTTTCATACGTATTTTCTTCATGTTATCACTAGTAGCTATCAGCATAAATAAGGAGCTAAGAAAAGATCTAGAGATCAAAAGGATTTTAAATAATGTGACTACTATTATGTAAGCTGTAGAAATGTTTTTTAAATTAAAAAAAAATAAAACCAAAACCAAACAGCAAACAAACAACCCCCCAAAACTTAGCCCTTAAAGGAACTTTGTATTTCTGTATTTCTACTTTGGATAAATCTTGCAGATATAAGAGACTGATCAACTCTGGAGAAGTTGTTCTGAAAAACAGAAGTTAAATTTGAGGTCTCAGCAATAGTTTTGCGAGTTAGTCCAGGTTGCTTTGCCTTTGTACTGCCATCAACAAGGAGAGAGCAAAGAAATAAAACAGTCTGCGTAGACCAGGGGAGGTCCAGTCTGCCACTGGCAGGATAAACATAAAAGATTTCATAGTGAAGATTGCAACTGCCAAG
Source organism: Cnemophilus loriae (assembly GCA_013397755.1). Taxonomy (NCBI): domain Eukaryota; kingdom Metazoa; phylum Chordata; class Aves; order Passeriformes; family Corvidae; genus Cnemophilus; species Cnemophilus loriae. Next base: position 1,636,444 of record VZTF01008853.1, read on the forward strand.
AACTCTTGATGGCTGTTGGAAACAGGGCAAGTGGCACTGACTCCTTCTGAATGAGATGGACACAAGCAATCATTTATCCTGTCCTAAGGTGTTTGGGAGGCATCTTTGGAGGGCGATATCCATTCCCTCTGATGGCCATCTTAAATTAAATGCCTATTGTTAGGAAGACTAAAACTAGCTGAAATTAAATCAACATGTCTGTGGAACCATCCCTAGGACAGTGTAGGTTACTGTTGATAGTGATGAGATCAAATGAGGAGGAAAAGGGCATGGTACTTAATTAAAAGATGTTTTCATGATGTATTTCAGTTTAAAGAAGTCCAGTTCATTGCACTTATTTTAAAACTTCACTTTATGATAGTGCTGCCCCACAATGTCTATGGCATTTAAGCTCTCCTCTTGCATTGATCTGTCCAACAGTACCCTTCAAGCACACACAAAAAAATGACTGAATCATTATCTTGCCATCAAAAGAAGCATTTCAATGACTTTCCTTCAGGCATAGGCTACCCTTTGTGAAAGAAGTTGTTGAAAGGCCAAGGCCAAATGGCACAATTTGTAAATAAAGCTGTCAATCAGTCCATGGGGTCACAAGAGAATTGCTGAAAACAATTTGTTTGTTTTCCACTCAGCTGTGGCAGCAATTGTTATCTTAAAGGATACTAAAGACTTGGGACAGGGACATGTGCCATTTGTGACCCCAAGAGATCCAATTCTGTCCTGTCCCTCTCTGTCATTTTTCCTTTCACAAACCCACAGGCGGTCCCCAGCCAAGCATCTTTTCTGGCTGTGAAAAGTGCTGCTGGACACCTGTGTCTGTGACCCAGCAACTGAGAAGAGAATAGGAAGCCTTATCAAGAGCAATACCTTCAGGGACAACAGATTTCCCAAAGTTTCCTCTCTTTTTTTCCTCTTTCCCTGTACTAAATATGGAGGAAGGCTGGTTGAGTCCAGAAAGAAAGTTGGATATTTAAAGGTTATAAACAAGAAAACACTAATTGTTCCTAGCCCTCAAAATAATCAGTGAGAATAAATGCGGACATTTCTTTTCTCTCTGTTTAGATACATCTTCTGTAATTGATTATATTTATTTTGTGAATTTTTTTAAGGCACATCAAAACTAGAATGAATGAATGAATGAGTGAAGCTGGGAATCATAGAACATGAGAAATATGTAATCAGTGAGTACAAAGCAGGTATACACTGGTTCATTGCAGGGGAGGAAGAGGTGATGGCTTCATTCCTTCCTAGCAGGTGTCTCCAGCCCTTTGCTATCTGACTAAATCACCTTCCTGTTTTTTATGCTTGTATATATTTGTCAAATTGCTGTACCATGATCAGTGAGGTGTCCAGAATTCCTATGAGCATCCTGAAAAGCTCATGACTTTTAACATTAGAAAGGAAACGTAACACCAAGGTTTCATTTTCACGTAGTGCTGGGTCACAGCTCCAGATTTTACCACAATATCCCCATGATTATTTTTTAATAGCTGGGCACATCTGAAGGGTTTGGAATATCCTACTGGAAAGAAATACTAGAAACAGAAATTAGCCTGGACTTCAGTGGTTTCTGAAAACACAAATTTCATTTCAAAGTGCAGCCTGCGTGACCAGCCTCAGCACATTCAACTCATGGCGGAGGTGTCATCTGACCATGCTTGGGTTGTAATCTCAGTCTTCTTTGTGAGGAGTAAACCCCACACTTCTCAGATTCTAGGAATCCTATCATTTGAGGGGTGGGATTTTATTTACCCAACAGCTACCTGTTTGGAAAGGTCAGAGGCTTGAAGTAATTAAAATGAAAAATAGGTTTGAAACCTGGTAGCTTTTGGAAACCTGAAAGTTTTAATCTCTGTTTTGCTTTCTTAGTAAGAAAAACAATACTATTGGTTGTTTAGAACCAGTACTGAGTTCTTGATTCATGCTAATTTTGAATGGATTTGACAACCTTATGTAATTCAGAACTGCAAGTTTATAAAGACTAAAGTTGCATCTTGCTGATTTGATAATTTTCAAGTCTATTATTGTCTGTTGCCTTATTCTGAAAGTTAACTTTGTTACCTAAGGGAAAGGTGAATAATCCATTAGAAATCCCATTTAGATTTAGTGTGGGTGTGCTCCAAGTGTGGAAGAAAAAGAAGAATTATCAAAAGTCACTATATATAATAAATGGAAATTATTCCTACAGGCAAATGGTTATACAGCTAAGAGCACAGTGCACATAATCCAGTTTTAAATATAAATATGACTTTCTGCTTTATGGTTAAAAAAGCAATGTTGATATTAATTCTGAAGACACCTTTTTTATACTCATAAAAAATACAACAAGTCTTCAGTAGGATTTAATAAATAATAAACAGACAGCAGTCTAGTGGATGGAGGTGATTAATAACCAAAAGGAAGAGACTAAATACAATATTTGTGTATAATTAAAACACTGAGCTACTGCTGGCTGATTTGATTAATGGCACCTTCTTAATTATAAAGTGTCTTTACTTATAATTTAAGACTACAACGGAGCGTCTCTTGCTCATCCAGAAGCATGAGACAGTGGCAAGATGAAGTATTTTATTATCTTTCTTGCATAAAGATGAGTTCTAATATTAGGCAAGCACAGCAATGCCAAAGTGCATGGGAGGTTAAGGAATCTACAGGTTAGAACTCACAACCAGTAGATGGCACTCATTTTATTTAATTCCATTCTACAAAACTAGAGCAAAATTCCTTTCTCTTCTGCAATTAATTTATTTTATTTTTTAAGACAGAAAGCAAATTTTGCTGAAGAAAAATCGAGTTTCAGATAAAATATTTAAAGATCTGCTCTTACATTGGATATTAAAAGGGGGGAGAAGGGAGGTTCAAAGCGCTTCACAATTTCCTAAAAGTACATTTTTAATTGCAAAACCAGACAAGGAAACAAACAGGAGGAAAAGGCTAGAAATAAGCTAAAAAGTGGTACAGAATGTCATCTCAATTGAAACTAAATGTGTCTGGTAGACCCACAATAACATATCTCTTTTTGTTTTGATAAAAATCACTCTCTAAAAATATTTTTAAGTTAATGAAAACCAGTTTCCCTCCTGTCTACTTTTTCAACCAACAGAGTTGTTGCAAACCAGTATCATGTGAACTGTGGAAGTGTCACGTCCCAGTTTAGACTGGAAATTCTCCTCGCCTGTTCTCCATGTTAAATTGTGCAAATAGACCCAGTCACAGGAAGGGTACCTGCCTTTGATGGTGACAAAACTTCAGTTATTCTATGCCTCAAACTCAGCCAGAACTGCTACAAGAGCAGCGCTCGCCACTATACCTGTAGAGGGACAAGTGCAATTCTGATTTCTTCTCTAGAACCCAACAACTAGACAAGGAAACTCCTAAGTTCACCAATAAGCAGCTACTTTCATGTCACACCCAGCTGACATCTCTTGAATTATTCGTAGTTCTATAGAACTATATATTCGCAGCTTCTATAGAGTCCACACACTGGACCAGTGCGTCTTTTTTGCTTCACTGTGTCTTTTTTGCTTGTACTCATGTGTGCCTTAACACACAGTTGGTACCAGTAGAACAATGATGCTTATTTCCAGGACATGTGCTACTATAACCAGTATTCTGAAAGGCAGAAGAAAGAGGGAATAACCTAGTTTTAGTTTTCATGGCTCCAGGTTGGTGTCACCTTTCCTGGAAAGGGGGAGCTGGTAGCATGGCAGCTCTGGACACTGCACAGGAACAATGACAACCAAGCTGCCACATCGTTTTCTACAGCATGGTGGGCTTTTTCTAAGTTTAATTTAAGTATTAAATAGATATTAGTCTATTTACTAAACTTCTTGGTTAGGGGAAAAATAAAATATAAACAGAACGAAGCATAATAATCTTGAAATAACATCTGCCTTCAGGTGTCCATAAGCTTACCGCAGTCTTTGGGGGGAAGAGAGGGAGGCAAGAGAGGCACAGGGAGAGCAAATTAGCCCAATGTTATAGCAAATTATTTTGGCAACTAGCTGTATGGATGATACAACCTGTTATACGGCTAAGATATTGGCCAGACTTAATCTCTGCTGCCTGAATGGACTGATCAATGCCTGTTTGGTGGAGTTCTTACAGAAAATACCATTTCGCAAAAGGAGACTGGGAAACAAGATTCTTCTTGAAATGCAGCCAAAAAGATCTGTATTTTTACGGTGCAATCAAATTTATTCTGTCTACCTCTGGCACAAAAGTGGCCTCTAATAAAGCTGAGTTTATGTCCCTGCTGTATAGGTGTTTAGGAGGATGCTATCACATTGCTTCTTTTCCCCACTTCTAGCAGAGTATGGATTGGATCGAGAATTGAGGACAGCTCAAAGACTTGACTTTGCTGTACTTGACAGCATTTCCAATGAATATATGTGCGGGGTCTAGAAGAAACAAGCCTGCCATGAAATCTAAATTCAAAGACACACAAACTTCGAGTCTTGGAGATCTGAACTTTTATCTATCTCTGTTATAATGCATAAAAGCAGAAACCGACATTCCTTTTTGTTCGGAATGATGTCCCAGTCCAGAGTGGCAATGCACAGTGGTGAGGAAACAAATAAAGCCGAAGTGACTGTAAAAGGCCAAGGCTGGGTTGAACAATGCAGAGGTTAGGAGTCCAAAGCCTCCATCATTCCCTATATCCATCTTGACCAAACCTGTAGGTGACAATGAGTTTTCTGGTCAGGCTTCCCAAAGATTTGTAGGTGACCTGTCTAAGTAGGTGAACTTCATTTCATTATCCTCAGCAATATATGCTACTGCTTCCCCTTCTTCTACCTGAAATCCTCTAAAATGGCAATGGCACCTGGAATGTCAGAGAAACAACAAGCTAGGAGCCTGTGTTTCCCAGAAATGCACAAAGGTCTTGAATGCAATGAAGGAGGTCCTGAGTTTGCTGCTGATCCATACCATGCATGTACCTGGCTGAGCGGTCCAGTGCCTCCCAGCCTGGGAAGCATTGAGGATTTCAGGTTAGTGATGGTGTGGTAGGCAGGAATCAGCCTCGTTAGAGGTGACCCATTTGACTGATTATATTAATATTGAAGTAATTCAGTAAATTAATATTTTGTTGTCTGATCTTTTGAGCCTTTATAAAAGACAACAAGATTAAGTAAGCCACCTAACACAGAATTAACCATCTGATCACAGACGCAGTGTAGGTTTTAAGCAGTGAGTGGAAAACATTTGCACTGCTATGTCTTGCCCATCCTTTCCTGTATTTCACAGAGGACTGCACATATGTTTTGATAAAAGTGAGTAAGAATTTTGCTGCCTCTCTTAGGGAATTTGGTCAGGTACTTCTGTCTTACACAATATGAAATACTGCTGAGATGCTCAAACTATTCCTAAAATCTTATTTCCCAGATGGTTTGCCCGATGGCACTCTGTGCTACCACTAGTGAATTGCTCCAAGCAAGCCAGCTTGGTTATCTTGAGGCAAGTTTCCTAAATATAGAGCAGAAACCACCACAACTACTCAACCTTCATATTCCAGGACTTCGGGCTGATGAGTGTCAAAATTCAGCCAGGGCTTTACTGCTGAGAGCATTAGAAAAGAGTTCTCATAGCAATGATTGGAATTATTTCTTTTTAGTGTCACATGGGAAACAATTATTGATTACTGAAGGTTTTATAAACAAGCCCACATATTGTCACTGTGGGTGGCATATTAATTATTAAGTAAACAAGAGAAAATAAAAGTGTGCACACTATTGTTTTTACAAGCAGCAGGAGCCATTTATCATAGTGCCGTATGAAATCAAACTGAACAGAAGTGATAATTGAATCCCCCGGTTAATACCATTCCTCTGGCAGAAAATCCCTGGGAAGAATGATCATTAATTGATTGCCTCGTATGATTAAAAATGCAGAAATAAACCTCAGCATTATTTCACATATTTCAGTGAAATGTATAAATTAATTTATATCAGGAGTGTTATTTGGTCCAGATTAATAAAATAGATATTGGCATTTTAATATTCTATGTGTTTTTTCATAACAAAGTATTTTCTTTGTTCTAGACAGCACCAGTTCAAGACAACACAAGGTGCTCCCACAGCTCTCATCTCTCCTGATTTTTATCTTGGGATTTGCAACCTTCAACAAATTTTTTAGAGCTCATTTGCAGGAACCATATTCCTATCAGACAACTTCAACATTTATTAAAAGGTGAAAATGTATTCTATTCCTCACAACTTTGGCTACCTGCAAAATGTCAGTCTGAAAATTCAGTAGCAAAGAAAGACAGGAAATTAAGTTCTAGCATTTAGAAATCGTGGAGTTCCAATTGCCAGAAATTTATATCAGTGGGTTTGTATTTTCCACTATCATGATGCAGTCAATACACCAGAAAAATAATAATGAAAATAGAGCAGCAATGTCTCTCTATTTCTATTACTAAATCAAGACTAAAAAGAAATTAATATGATTTATCTAATATTTTTCAGATGATCTGTGTTGCAGACCAGAAAGAAACCCGACTTCTTTGCCACAAGACTACCATCCTTTTTAGCCCAGCATTACCCAGTGCTTAGTAATGGAAACTAGGAGAATGTCAGAGGCTGGGAACCCAGCACCTGAAGGAAGACTCAGAGCAGAGCTGCACAAACAGGATTGCCAATAGCTGAAGACAAGTACAGAGGGTAACAGTTGCTGTTCAATAATTTAATCTCTTTATTTAAACTGTTAAAATTTAAACTGTTTTGTCATTTCGGAAATAACATTCCGTCCTTGCACTCAGAAGTAAAAAATATGACTCAATAATTGCAAACCACGTGAAAACTTTTCAAACACAACTTGCATTTGTAGACATTAGAGTGAGATTATCTTAACAGCTCAATGGCCCTCCATCAGCCTAGATGATCATTGAAAGAGAATGAGTCAGCTAACATGCAATGACAAGCTGTCTCCTTATAATGTTTTAAAAGGGTCTATTTATTCTTCAGGCTCTGTCAGAGGATGGGATGTGTTCTATGGAAAAGAAATGGATATAAAGGTCCTTCATCCCAATTTTACTTTAGCTGCCCAGTGCTATCGTAGCCACATTTTCAGGGTGCATAATTCAATTGATAATATTTCATGAGCATGAAAAAAGGGAGGGTTTTTCTTCAAATTTTCAGGAAAGACAATTAAGAAAAATTGATTCCAGAAATCTTGCAAAGCTCGTCAGGTCAGGAAACAGAAATAATGCGGTGTGACTTTTCAGAGCAATTTCCCATAATCAATAACCAAAAGTGAAATTTTTTTCACTGTCTTAAATACTTTATTGTTGAACCAAGACCTGAGCAACACTATTTGTGTCCTCTAAGGAACTATATCTTCCCTGTCTCTGAGTCCCTGGTGAGAGTTTTTCACAAGACTGTGGTCTTTTCCTTCAGGTTCCTCTCTAATTCTTTGGCTGTAACTGTATTTTGACCAATGTCATATTACCTTCTTTATCTGCTTCTGAGTAATTTTGGTCCTTACTAACCCCAGAGGAATCCCACCTTGTAAAACAGATAAACCCCAATCAGGCAGACAGATGTCTAGTCAATGAACATGTGTTCCCTTCACTGCTATTCACAACTCCTCCTGTTGGATAACTTCCTTTTCTGCCTCAGAACAAGGAATTATCCATTCCTTGTTCAAAGCGCTAGAGCAGTTCACCTCCCTGAGAATTTTCTTCTGAAAGTCAGCAGAGTTAACTGCTCCCTCATGTCTCCTCTATGTATGCTTACTGCTTGAGGATTTCTTCTCACTCTTCCACAGAAAAAGATGTCCTTGCCATCTCTCTTCCTCTTTGGGCTCCCAGACTTTTTTCTGCTCTAAGATCTTCCATTTATGAATCATTCTTCCTGACACCATTTACCCTGAATTGCTTTGACTCAACAAACCAGATGTACTAATTATTTACTTGTCCCTATTAACTTTTTTTCTGTTGAAGAAATATATATATTTCAGGATTACATCATACTCCTGAAATGCTTAGAAATTAAAGGAATTCCACAGAGAGAAAAGGAAGATAATTCTCTAGATCATCAAAGTTATTTTAAACAAAAACGTTCATTATACGGGTCTGATAAATTTCTATGACATGGATTCTGTGAAAGTATTTATGTGCATAAGAATTTAAGTGGCTTACTGGACTGCAGGCATGTCATAGTAGATGAACTCTTGTGGAAATTAGTCCTACAGCTCTAGTTAGCACCTTAAAAGCTCTCATACTCAGGTTTCCAGAAGAGTCCTACTTGGAAATTTTGCTTTCAGCAGAGATCTACTTGCAGATAAAATGCTGAAAATAGAATAAAATACAGGCAAGTAGGGTAAGTTATATTTATTTGTGTGAAAGAACAAATTCTAGGCTATCACTTATTTTCGTCTCAAAATGAAAATCATTTAGACATAGATTATCACTTAAAAGCTTTGAATCTGGATCCCAAATTTAGAGGAAGAAGAGAAGGAGGCGCATCGAACAATTGGAATGGTTTCCATGAACCCAGTGTTACATTTCAAAAGACCGTTCTGAGAATATAGACTGCGTTCCCCACCCCAAAGATATTTGTGGAATGAAAGGGGTCCATTCTAAAAATGTGCCTTTTACTTAGCCCTATAAAAAATCTGGACCCAAATCTTTAAAACAAACTCACTGCAAGATTAATTAAGCCATTTTAAGGGACCCAAAGTGGTCATCATTGCACACATTACAAAAGGTCAGCCTAGTTTTACTAACTCCTATGTCAGATTTGCCCTGTAGCAAAGTTAGTACATTTATTAAGTTGATCCAAAGAAAGTGAATTGCTGGCAATTAGCCAAAATGAAGTGAGAACTACTCACTTCCTCCATCATTTTAATACTTGTATTTTATTGCTGGTGTAAATAGCTTTATAACCTTCCGTTATGCAGCACAGACATCTGTTCGGCTTAGCACTAAACATCTGGTTATTCCAACAAAGCATATAATTATATTTAATGGATGAGAAGTGTTTGATGGATTGCATCCAAGTATTTGAATAAGACAGTTATGCATAAAGACTATTTGCATGGATTAGCTTGACAGGCTAACAGGACACAGTAGAATATTATTTTGTCTGATAGTTACATTGATTTCAACTGGTGTTTTGCATTGCAGAGGCTGCCGACATTTATTTTTGATACAATAATGAATTCTTTTAATTTTCTTTAGATTGCCACAAAATGTAGAAATTTTTATTTGCTTAGTCCAACTCCTTAACACTGCAACACTCCTCTGTGTTGTACTTTGACTGTGGGTTGTTTTTTTCAAACTTAGCATTAAATATTGGAAGAAAGAATCCCTCTACTTCTTGTCTTCACATTCTATACTTATCTCTTAGAAGATGTTTCTATCAGGAAGCATTCCTTGCATTGAAAAAATTGGATGTTTTTCAGCTAGTTGATGTGAGCAAGTAGCTTGCCACAAGTGATACAACAGATTGTCTTAAAATGAGAACTATTTTTCTAGAAACATTAGTAGTGGAATTCCTCCAGGATTACTTATTTTCATCAGGAATCATGACACAAAAGTGGGAGTGCTCTAGTTAAATCGAAAAGCGTCGTTAATAGAGGATGATCAGAACACTAAACAGGAAGAGCTGGATGACCTTGAAAATGCTAGGAGAACTGAGATTAAAGTTAATTATATAAACCACAAGCTCACTTTCTTGGAGACTGACAACAGGCTATAGGCCATGAGGTCAGGAAAGGGAAATCACAGAGAACAAGAAAGACACTGGGTGTCACGGGCAACATTTCGAACTACATCAAAACTTCAGACACAATCCTGGCTGGCAAGCAGGCAAAATTTTTCTATTATGGACTGAGAAATCTGAACTGCATGATACGAGGAGTTTGTCTGGAAGGTTGGGTACTGTTCAGGCCACCCATATTCAAGGAGTACAGGATCCAACAGGAGACGTAAGAGAACACCGATAGGTTTACTGGGGACATGGAGGGCTTATCATGTCACACACAGATAGAAGAGTTTGTCCTTTTTGCACTAATATAAGACAATTTGGGAGATTACAAAACTGATCCCTATAAACACATCATGGAGAGAAAATAAATCTCCAAAGAGAAAGAAGAGACAAAGGAGCTCTTTAAACTGAGTGATAATTTGGGACCATTCATAAGTTGATAGAAGCTTGCCTTGAATACATTAAACTTGTAAATTAGCAGACTTTTCCTACCCACTCTCTAGGTTAGCAAGATTGTACAATTGGCCTTCAGGAATATCAGTGGGTAAACAGTATTAAGACAGTTGCTAATAATTTTTTAAGGGAATTGCACGACATTGCTCTCTATAATAACACAGGCCGGGTTCAGTGGCAGAAGATGTCTTTGTCAGCCACATGTCTTGTGTCCCAGTGAAAGCAGTAATGAATGGAAGTGCATTACTCCTGAATCACCACAGCACTATTACCTCCAACCACTGCTTGGTTATTGACATTGAAGAGATAAATTGAGTAATTCAATGAGGGTGTTTGGCAAATATCTTTTGAAAACTGCATGTCACTGTTTAATAATACAGTGCTTTATATGTTAGATATTTTTGTGCCAGAGGTAAAGAAAAACATTGCGGACAGTTTTCTAAAGGGAGGGATTATAAATGTGATTTACCTTGTGAGATCAATTGAATGACAGACTTATCCCATGACACTGTGGACTGCATGTCTTAAAATATCTGAAAATATCTTAAAATGTCTGAAATAACTTCAGCAAATGGTGTCAGTCTCAAACAGGTACAGAAACTCACTGAGATTAATTCTTTCCCATTTCTTCTTCTGAGATGGGGTAGTGACTTACTTGCTGTTTTATTCAACACACATGCTCAGGCTATATTAGTTCATCTTTTACAGATGAAGGAAGAAACAAAACAAGCTCCAAAACCACAAACATTCAAGAAATAAATCTTGCATAATATGTTTTCCTTCAAGAATGTTAGTTCATCCAGATAGATAAAAACATTAGGTGGGCATGTATCCCTGCTGATAGGAATATCTTTCAAAAAAAGAAGCACCAAACCAAACAAAATTAAAACCAAGTGAAACCCTCCCAAAACCCGGCTGGAACTAGATGTTGCATCAAGTTAAAAATAGATTTGCAAAAATTCAGTTGATCTTGAGCTAATATTTTCCTCCCTAAAAAACTTCAATATCTGAACCTTATTTGGAGCAAAATATGATTTCTGAATCACATCATGTACTTGCACATTAAAATTCCAGCTTCCTTATAGCACCAATTAAAATATAAAACACAGTGTACGTGAGTTCAGATCTTCATGGAAAATTCTTGATCTACTACAAAGACACAAAGCCCTGGATTTCCCATTCCGATTTAGAAAACTTCTTTTTTTCTAATCAAGATTTGCATGTGATAAATGAACAAGTGATCACTTTACTTTTGGTGACTCACACTTACTTTCCATCATAGCTGATGTAATACAGACAATATTTCAAGTTTTCCTTATCTGTCAGAATTTATTAAGAAACCTATGTCCTTGCTTGAAAATTACGGGCCCATCTCATTGTTATGAAGTCATGAATTTCATAGGTCTATCCTATTTTCTCAGGCAAATGACATTTTTTTTTTTAAGATGATGCTAACAACCTGTGCTCCTAACTACTGGTCTTTGGCAACCAGTCTTTTGAGTAAGAATTACAGCTTGCAGAGGTATGATGTGTAATAAAAACTGGTATTCAACAGTTAAAAGTTTAATGTTGGCCAAAATTTCTTGTCTAAGTACTTCTGTACAAAATCAGAAAGCTGAGTGACTAGTTGATTAGCCTTGAAGTTGGTATGTTTCTACAGGCAAACCTCTGATGATTAAAATTTTGTGGCCAATTGTCTTGGAAATTGTTTGTGTCAAAGCTTGAGCCATAAGCCCATATTCCCCACAAAGGAGTCACTAACTAGTCTTTACAACTGGAGAGAAAAACAGGTTACAAAAAGAATGCAGAAACATAGCTCAGACAGACACAGAGGGGCATAGGAGAGCTGCTGCTATAAGACATTTTGACTGAAGTAACCGAGGTCCTATGACACGTCAAAAATTAAAAGTTCAGTCCTAGATTTGTTTGCCTGCTCAAGATCTTCATGAACCGGAGGGGAGCCAGAGTGAGGCACTCTGAACGGTTCAGATTTCTATCCTGAGTCTGTCACAGTTTCCTTCTGTCACCCAGCAAATTACATGGTTTCTTTATGCTACTGTTCCTACCCATGTGAAAACAGGACAACGGCAATTCATATTTTCCACTGCTAAAGCAATCCAGGGCACAGCTATCTTGAGTCTAGGGCTATTTTTCACCAACTTTTTGATAAGACGCCCAGTACGAAACCATTTCCATGGGTCTTCTTTTTCTTGGTACTGAAATAATGCAGATTACATGTTCACCATTTTCCTGAAGTTCCTTTATTTGGTTCTGAAACAGGCACTTCTTAAAATACAAGATTTTTCAAAAAGTGCTTTAAGTTACCTGCCCATGGCAGGGTGGCTGGAACTAGATGACCTTTAAGGTTCCTTCCAACCCAAACCATTCTATAATTCTATGAAATATTTTTAGTCATTTACCACAGGAAATGAATTCTAAAGAGCTGTTATTGCCAGTCTACTCTTTAGAATAGGAATACAAAATAATAGTTTGTCTACATTTGTCTTTGGATCTCAGGGTGCCATGAAATATATTTAATGAGCTACATTTAAATATTTCTGTGCTTGTCTACATCATATGTGTTTATTAAAAAGAAAAAGAAAGAAAATTTGCATAAATTCAAGCTTCCAGTCAAGTCTGCAATCCTCCCCATGCTCAGTATTTGTATTTGGTTATGTCACCAAAAGCACAGGACTGCCAGTGTTCATTGTTTTATCAACTCAATCCAAGTCATTTCCTGATGGAGACACCAGCTTCAAATGGCCAATTCTCAAAACATTTTTGCTTGTGATAGTCAGTTTTGCCATATACTGATAAAGTGGCCTACCTGAACCCTGCACACAATCATATGTACTTTTATTTGTGTTCCATCTACCCAACTAGCTAGGCAAATTTCCTATCAGCTTTTGCATCTATGCATCTTTTAACTACCCACCTCACATTGCACCATCTTTCTAATAACTTTGTATGCCAAGACAGAACTTAAGGTAATGGTAGCAAATCATACAAGAAGGCCATATGAATGGACAGTTCCGCTACAGCCCTGCTGGAAATGCAAATGAAATCATTTGCATGGATGACATCATAGAAGCTGTTTAATACAATGGTCACACTAAGTGAAATCTTTGTCAGAGGGACTCAGTCTTTTAGGTGTCTAACACAAATCTGGTGAAGAAAAACATTCAACTGTTAAGTGACCTACTGAAGTCATCATATAAGGAGCTAGAACTGTGCTTGTACAAAGCTATTAGACTGAAATTAGGTAAAAATCTGAATTCTATCCTAATTGTGGAATGTCTTTCGGCAAGTGATTTCAGTCCAGGTAGCACAGTAAATGTATTTCTTTCATCATCTTCCCAGTTCCACTTACTTACCTATTTTCACACAAGTTTACTAAAAAGTCATGTTCGGAAGATGCTGAACCACAGATGGATGCAGAAGGTTTAACATGTTAGATGCAACAGAAAATGGGCACCCTAATGAGTGAAGAGAGTAGCACAAATATTAAAAAACCCCACATATCAAGAGATTCTCCATCCCTAGGATCAGCACCCACCATAGGAAAAGATACAGGAAATATCTTACTGATTCAGCATCAGGATGTCTCTATCCAGAATCCAGCACTGAACTCATGTGAACTCAGGACAGGGAAAAAAAAAAGAAAAAAGGCAAGAAAATGCGATACTTCCTCTCTAATACTTTCCTCATCTCCAATTATTTTATTTTGGGATTTTCTGACTCCATGCCGTATGTCTACTTCCCCAAAGGTTACCTCTTCCAAACTCTCATTCAGTCTTGAACTCATGGAATTTTTTGCATCTTCAGCACTCCTTAATGAGATTATTGGAGGAAATGAAGAGTCATCAAGCAAGAGATTAGAAAGAAGTGTAACAAGAGAACAAAATGGCATCTGTTAGGATATCTGTGCAAGACTTTGAAAAGGTATCTCAAAATAGGACCATTTCCAGAACTGTTTCATCAGAGAGACCACTTTAATTTCATTAGTGCTCCAGCCCTTCAGAAGCCAACCAGCCTAATCATTAAATTCAAAAATTAAGATCACATAGATACTGATACTAGTCCAGGACACTGTGACATGTATTTTAGTAACAGAAATGGCAATAGGCTGTGAGCTACAATGTGCTTTATTTGGTAAATTGGAGATCTTCCTGAGAGTAATTGACCCTTGCAACACCCCATCAATGACTAGGGCAGATCTGCAGTAACTCACCTTTCTAAAATGTTGTTCATCTAAATAAGGACTTAATCCCAGGCAATTCAATGATCTGTGTTATAGCACAGTTCATACTGCACAATAATCTCTTCTACAGGCCTGTGACTTTTTCAGATGCAGACCTTGCATATTTACTGAGAACATGGGAACCCTTTTTTAGAAAACAGAACAGGATGTTGTGCCGTGGGACTCACCTGGCTTTGCAGACGTTTAAGATCCGTTGTTATAAAAGCTACAATAATTGAAACCGGCTTCTTTTAAAGAACTGTTTCTCTGCTTCTGGATAAAATAAATGGATGTAAGGGTAGAGAAAACTGCATCTGTCTCTCTATCTATAGGTCTATACATGTGAAAGAGTTTCCTTTCAGAATAATTAAGATTTGAACGTTTATTTCCCAGAATGGGAATAATTTTATTCACTTCTGTAACTTCAGTAAAAGCTAGCAACAAGCTTGTCCATGATACTGTGTAGCCGGGTATAAGGTCATGGAACTTTAAAGAACTTTGCTGAGAGATTCACATAGTGCACATGGCAGAGTGTGACCAAGGCAAACCAAATGATCGTATAAGTTGCAGGACTGGGTGTGGGTAGTGGGATAACAATCCTCACTTCCCTTCGGACACAGAAGGAGCTCCCAGCAGACTTCAGTTAAACGAGACACCTGAACCCTAACTCTTGGAGTGAATACCCAGAGCACATGGGAAAGGGAAACCTGTACTGGAAAGAGTATTCACACTTGGCAAATTGACTTGTCCCTGCCATGCAACAAAATCAGTGCCCAGGCACAGGCACTAGCACAGTGCCAAGGCACCCATGCCTTGGGTGACATCCCACCTTGTGTAACCTGCACTGCACACAAGGCACAAGGCAGTCCATCCTGTCTATATGCAAAGCAGTTTAAACTCCAGGTGTCCTGTGCTAACCCACTGATGCCCTTATGGCATATTTTAGGAAGCTCTGTCAGGAAAGTACCCCTCTTGAAGCTGTCAATATTCACACATTACAAAAGCAAATGAGCTGTATGGTGGTAGGCACAGAGCAGAAGGAAAACATAGCGGTTTTACTTCTGTGTTCACACTCTCAGTGCTGGGTCATCCTAAGATATACTTAAGGTTGTGTCTGAATAGAGATTTGCAGCTACACCGAGTAGGTGTGAGATAATCTGGGGAGAATGGAAGCAGTCGAAACATGTCTACCACATCATACAATAAATGGAGTACTGGAAAGTGTAACTAAGGATTCACAAGCAAAGCCATATGTCCTGTGAAACAGCTCTTCTTACACACAATTCAGACAAAGTTTGATACAACCCCTTTTTACTCTCTGAGGGGGAAAAAAATCCTTACAGTCAGGGCCTGAACCACTTTTTCTGTGAGACACAGCTGTCTCATTCCAATAGCTCACGCAGCTGCGCCTGTGGTATCTGTGGGAATAATCCTGCGGAAGTGCTGTAAGTTCCACTCCAGTAACTGCACAGCTCCTCTCAATCCCTCCACTGGCTTTGAGTTTTGTCTAATTGAGGCAGTATCTCCCAAAATTAATAGAGCAGCACAAGAAGAACACATCGAAGCTGTGAAGCCTTGAAAGCAAGTGCAGGAAACTGAGTGGGGGTCAGGGATGTGTGTGTGCATGCATGGAATGGGTGACAGAACTCATCGTAAATAAAATGAAAAGCTTTAAAAATACAATACCCTAACTGTAATGCCACCTGTCTGCTGAGCTACCCACTTCTCTCAGGGCCACAGCTTCAGTGAGCAGCTGTTTTCCCACCACAAAAGGAGACCACCCTAAGAAAAAACATTCTCTGCAGAAGCAGCATGAGCTGAAGGTTGCTTCCCACTGATGTGTATGATAGACCAAATATCCAGCCATGTGGCAAAGGTTTTTTTGCAGTCAGCAAATATGTGTGTGTTGGCATGGGTGAAGAATAATGAATGAAGATTCATTTTCTGACTTCATTGATTTTCTACCTGAATATAAATATTTTATGCTACTAGATGGACTCTACCAGTTGACCATAAGCTGAAAGCAGTTTCGGGGGTCCCTTTGCTCTCTCAGGTGCATTTTCTCTTGAATTTCTTTAAATAAGTAGAAAACCAGACTACTTCAGAACAAGCTAAAGCGTTAGCTGTAATTATATTAGAGATGGAAGATCTGCTTTTAGTGATCCCAAGGTCTCTATTCCCAACATCTAAAGAGTGTAATGGAATAGATGTGTCATCATCACTGAGTTAATTTAACATTTTTCCCTAAACAGTATTATCAGGACAACGAACTGCATTTTCAGGAAATCAGAATGAGCAGTTCCCACCTTGAGAAGCTTAGATAACAAGGACCAAGGCACATGCAAGGGGGACAGAGATGCCTCAGGCCCAAATTCTCTGTAAGAGTATTGTAGGCATTGGGAGATGCCTCATAAAAAATGGAGTATGAAGCATGAAACTTGCTCAGGGGATAATCATGGCTCGAAGGAACATGCCTGGCGAAGATACAAGTGGAGATTAGAGACAGGCAGAGGCTGAAGTGTAAGGAACTTTGCTATGGGAGACATAGACTATCCTAGTGTAAAAGTCCGAGATGCCGTTTCATTTTGAACTAGAACTTACCTGCACTTGACAGAGTCATCTTAAGGATTGTTTCATCATAAGAGAACACACACCCATGAGGAAAAACCGTTGGAGGAGGTGAAAAAGCAGCTAGTAAGAACAAAAGGATCTAAGCAGAGGTGATAAAGCAGTAGAAAAGAGTCATTATTCTTCTAGCTCCCTGGATACCTGAAGTTGGGAAACTTATAATTCGAAAACAATTTTAATCATTGAAGACTATCATAATTTCAAAAGATAAGCATGACAATAAGTACACTACATCATTACATGAACAGAAAAATTTTCAGTTTAGTGAGAGAGTTATGGAACTCCAACATTAATTACTTAACTGGTAAGACTAGGTTTAACAGCTTATTAAAAGAATACATGTACTGGGCTGTCCATGCAAGACAAACAGGAGAGAAGGATTACGTCAAATAGGAGAGAAGTGAGATGTCTAATACAAATTTACATTAGTAATCCTTCCAAAAAATTGTCACTAAAATTTTAGAAAAATTTGTACTTTGAAATAAATTGAAATGTGATAGAACTATACCACAAAGCAAGTACTAATACTTATTTTAAAGAGAAGAATATACTGTGTGAGGTTCCACAGGAGTCTCGCAGCCTGGGTTGTGAAGAACCTGGATGATGGAATGAAGAATAGATCTGCAGATAATGTCATGCTGGAGGCAGGTTTAGTTTAGATGTTAGGAAGTTATTCTTTACTGTGAGGGTGGTGAGGCACTGGAACAGGTTACCCAGAGAAGCTGTGGATGCCCCATCTCTGGCAGTGTTCAAGGCCAGACTGGACAGGGCTCTAAGCAACCTGGTGTAGTGGAAATTTTCCCTGCCCATGGCAGAGGGATTAGAACTATATGAACTTTAAGGTCTCTTCCAACCCAAGCCATTTCACGATTATATGGTTCAAAGGGTTATATGTCAAGAGCTGGAAATTGCTAGTGGCTTTTTCATGTCTCTGATAACATTGTACTAACTTGGAGACTCAGGGCATGAGGAGAGCTTCCCTTGTTCTGTTTTTCTTTGGAAATCATTTATTTTAATATACATTTTTCACTGAAAGGAAAAAAATATTTGTTTTGTTTTATTTCATTTTTGTGGGAGAATAAGATTTTAATTGTACTAGCAAAAATACAGAATCTTGGTTCTTGAATAAGCAAGGGAAATTATTGAAAATATTGGTATTTAATAAGAAGCACATTCATGCCAATGGAGAAGTAAACTATCGAGTTACTTTTCACTATAATCATGTAATTATTTTTTTCCAGGCCCTGTATCTTATTAAAAGATATACGATCGACAGATTAAGAGAACTAACAATATTCTGTGTTTCTTTTTCGCTAAAAAGAATAAAAAAGTGATATGAACCCATTGGTTGAAATCAGGATGGTCATTTACAAAACAATATTTTTATAAGAGTACAGTTTCTGTTTCCCTTTGTTTAGCTTTATTTTTAAAAGAGCCTTCTCTGAGTGGCACCTAAGGGTGATTTCTTTCAAATCAGTGGGATTATGGGCAGCACATTTCATTGATTCCTTCTATTCATTAGGTTTAGGTCTGATGAGTGAAGAGAAAACTTTAACTTGCCTACATAGATTTTGGTTCTTTTCATTCCTTCTGCTGAACACAAAAGGTTTTTATCAGTTTTTTTTTAACTTAATATCACAACTGAGACCCTTGAGTAAGGGAACTGAGCATCACTGGCTGTGACAGTTCTGAAGTCCTGGCTGCTGGATGCACCCCTCGGCTGTCTCCCAGCTGCACACACTGACAAAATTCTATATGTTTGATTCCCTGGATTCCTCTAGAACGGCATCCCAACATGGGCACAGACAGAACCAGGAGACAAAGACTACCCAAGCTGCAGTGTGGACATAGTCACGGTCCCCACGTAACTGCCCCGAGTCCCAGCACCACACAAGCATCACCACATTGCTCGTGTAGGTGGTGTTCGTCTTTGCCACCCTGAAACACCACCTGGGAACACCCATCAGCATAAACACACTCAAAATATCCATGACTTTGTGAGGAAGCTCCTGCGGGCACAGCCCTCTCCCTGTGACTTTGTACTTCATAGAGGCCACAGGATCAGGTTTGAAAATTTTGTTTATGTTGCTCAACACGGTGTCCAAACATTCGGTACTTGCCAGGAATGCTCCAAGAACGCTCCAGCTCTCGAGCCTTCACATTATGACTTTATGAGCTTTTTTCTGTATTTCTTTTCATTTTCCTTTGAAGTGCAATTTACATCCCAGACAGCAGTGGGAAGCTAAGAACTCACAGATCCCACAGATTTAATGTTAGTTTGCTTAGGAAAAGGATGGAGGAAAATTGCCTAAAAACTAAATAAGCACTTTTGGATTAATAAATATTAATAGCAAAGCTTTCTGCTTATAGAGCAGCTTCCATCTGGAGGTCTTGCCTGGCTTCATAAATATTAACAATCCAGTTCTATCAAAATCTATCAGAATATTTCTACTGGGAGTCTATGAAAATGGGTCTTGGTGTTAGGTTTTTATGGTGATTATCATTTTTTACCACTTCTGATTTAGTAATCCTGTTCCTCCTTGGATTTTGTCAGGCATTGGAACAAGTTCTCTCAACAGGCCTCAATCGGAACATGTCTCTTTGATTTGGGAACTTAATTATACCTGAAGTGATACTTTTTTCAAGAGATGGTGGCTCCCTACGTGCCTGTTTTTCACTTCCTCTACAAGCATGAGGTAAAGCTGGTCAGAAAAGTGTTGTCAGGAACAAATATGTCTGCCTCGGGTGGAAGTATAGGCTACTCCTGAAAAAAAAAAGATTCAAAGCCCTTCTTTTATTTCTTGAAGTCCCTCTCAAGAACACTAAAGAATTTCCTATGTATTTCTCTGCTGCCAGAGATCCCTGTTCTACAGAAGGGCTCTGATCAGTAGCAGCATTAACACAAATAGGGGGCAGATCTTCATTAAAAAGTGCTCAAAATGAGAAGGTAGAAGATGATGCAACACCTTGAAAGGAATCATATTTGTCAAAATTGGGTTTTTGTTTCTGAGGGAATTTTTATTCTTGACTTTGCCCAACAGCAGCTCTTCTGTGAAGAGTTAAAGCCCCACACTGTGAGTTGGCCAGATGTGCACCTCTGCGAGAGTCACAAGATCCTGGATAGCTCCAGAGGCAGAACATCTGCTTCCCATGACACAAGGTAACATTTGAGTTGTGAAGTCACCAAGAGCCCAGAGTTGTCACCACACACAGAAGGCAAATTTAGTCATTCAAACATTTGTTTTCCCATTAAGGTACATTTTGTTTGCTCATGCAGGTTATTTTCTTGTTTTATTGTCTCTTGCCTTTATTCTTGCTTCCTCAAATATTAATTCATTGAATAATTTCTCTCAGGATATCCACAGTGCCAAAAGAAAGACTAACATAACTCTGTGGAGAGGGAATTTTCTGCAGTCTGGCTTGCTGCTGATGAAGGGTTTGCTTTGTTTTTGTTTCATGCACGCAATGACTGCTCTAGACTGTGACACACTGCTGGACACTTTCCTGTTTTTGCAGTTTCCAGTGGAAAGTATCTGGGTTTAAAATATTTTTTAAGACTTTTGAGGGTTTTGCTACTAGTTTTAAACAATTTGGTCCTTTCATGCTTGATTTACTTTATGGCAAAACAAATATTTGAGACTGGATGTTAGCAGAGAAGAGAGACTGTTTTCGCTTTTCCCACTTCCCTCATCTCTAAATGAACAAACACGTGGTCAAGAAACGAGTTCACAGGATGACTTGGCAGTTATTTTGGAAAAGAGGGCAATAATGAACAAAGCAGCATATTGGTTAAAAAGGTCAAACAAATCATAACTTGTGCGTTCAAACAGAAATCTAAGAGTCAACATTGATTTAAACAAATGTTAAAAAAATTGTTCTGAAGTAGTCTGATTCATCATGCTTTTAAAACAGAAAAACTCTGAGAACTTTAATAAAAATCTTTTTTAAAAATCACTCCTGCACCACAAAAGCCAGAATGTTAGTACTGTCTGCAAGATATCCAAGCTTGGAATGTGGGTCAGAAGCCAATATCCTTCCTAGTAGGGAGGGAGTGTGGCAATCATTTCAGTTGCCTTTTACTCAGCGCTTTATATTATTGTTTTGTCCTGAATAAATGGTTTCACAAGTGAGCTGGTGAAGTAAATTGCCTTTAATTCACAAAAAAAAAATGAATTGAGAACCAAAAGACCTTCACAGTTTAAAGGAGAAACATTAGGTTCTGGTCTTTCCTTCTTGTATCTGAAAGCCCTGAGTATCTTGTAGAAAAACACACTACACTATAAATGCTGTAGCATCTTTGTTTGCTCAGAGAATTTGCAGATTGACTCAGTATAAAGTCAAACCATTCTCAGATGAGCCCAGGAGGTGAAATTATGTGATAACTTTGTAAAGTGCCTTCTATGGATGAGGCTTGCCTTCACAATCTAAGCATTTTACTAGTAACCACATATCAGAAATGATTCTTATATTTTATGAAGTAGTAGCTAAAACCAAGCCACCTGTGGCTCCCAGAACAGCGAACTGAAGCACAGAATGTTCAAAGAGGGGTTAAAGGATTTGTGCTTGTTTAGTGAAGCACAGATGAGACTAAGATTCTTGCTGGCAGTGGCTGCTGTCTGCTTTTATGATACCTGTGCTGTGTCTTTTGAACCAGCGAACAGCAGCGCCTACTGGGACCGGGGGCCAATCGCTCAGGTAAGTGTCAGAGATCCAGAGTCACAGACAACACAACTCAGCCAACCTGACCTATTTGTTCCTTCTGCTGACTGAATCTGCCAACTTTAATTCACCCCACAGAGCAGTCAGAGCAAGGAGGTCGTTGCACATAGACCATCAGCTGCCAGGCACTAGCAGTGCTTGATTCCTACCTGACCCAACTCATTTCCTAGATGTGAAAGAGCTTGTACTTCACTGACTCTTCTGTGGGCAAGCCAGTCCTACATTACAAGCCTGCCTAGAAATATAAAAGGCTTTAAAATAACATATTTCTTTTAACTGCTCAGGATTTGACTCCTGACAGGAATAACATGAGAAGGAAACTTACATGAAAGTAAACACCCTGAACCTTATGAAGAGGGAATTCAGTGCTGAAATTTCACTGTCAAGTTTCATACCACAAAAAGCCCCCCAAAAAAACCCCACCAGTTTATGTACCTCCCTCTGCTCTCAGAAGAACATTTTCCTCATCCTGCCCTGGTGTCCTGGTCATTTGGTAGGGTTTCCTGCTCAAAGATCACTTTTTTCCTTTTTTTTTCCTTTCTCCTTTTTCTTATATTTTTAATTTCAGAAGAAAGCAAAGAGAGCACAAATCAGCTGAATGGCATTCAGACTACAGGACCTCTCCTTTAGTCCCCCAGTGGGACATTTCTATCCACATTCCTCCCTGGACTTCCTTTTTCTGCGTCTTTGAAGGTTCATTTAGCCCCGACAAACACATTCTGTCCCAAAGCATGGATTTGCAGCACTTTTGGTGAAGCAGCACTAACATCAGCCCCTGGCTCTGGGGATATACTTCCTTCCCAATCAGGGCTACTCAGAACAGAGTGTTGAGGCATTGAATAGTTGCAACAGAAAATTCTCCCAAGCAAGGCAAAGAGAAAAAGGAGGGTGTTAGAATCAGGTTTTGGTTGGAATGCATTTTCCTTCCTGTACCACAACTCCTTGAGACCAGAGCTGGTGGTGTTCAGTGTGTCGCATCCTCCTCCTCCACTGTGTTTATGCAGGGCTGACTCAGCTCTACGGACATAAGAACTGAAATCTCCCCTCACAAGACTTTGTGGGGAGTCGCCCACCCACTTAGTGCTTAGATGTGCACCCCAGGCTGCCTGAAAGTCTCTCATGTAATACAGAGACAAGTCCATTTTCTGTTTCTGGCCTTTGGGCTGTGAAGGGTATCTTATGCTACAACACAGTGTCAGAGGGACGTGCTTCTCCCAGTGCACTTCTGACTCATGAGACGTCAGTCTTTGCGACAGAAGCTGAGAGCCTGAGCAATCTCTTTTCCCTTGTTGGTGATCAGAGGTCTTGTTCTTAATGCTGCTTACAGATAGTGTCTTATCTTTAATCCATAAAGGAGACTGTTTGAGCTGCATCTGGGAGTTGTGGAGATGAAGAGATGTTTATCTGAGTCTTCCTCTTTCAGGATGCCTTAGCTCAGAGATAGGGGAAGGACGCTAAACCTTTTGTTTGTTTTCTACTGTGAAAAAAAAACAGGCTCTGGGGGGTTGAGAGACTTTAAACAAGAAGTAAGGAGGCTTGAGTGAATGCAAGGAGTTCTTACATTCTTCTTGACAATAAGAAATCAGGAACTGAAAGAAGTGGAGCAGGGTGAAAAGGAAAAGAGTAAACAGGTATGATGGGCAATGGAGAGAAGTAATGAACAAGGCCAAAGCTAGACATCAAAAAAAAGGAAAAAGGAACAGTTTTCCAAAATCAAAACACAGTTCTACACTCTTCAAGCCATCATCTCTTTCTGAAGAGAAATATTTAAACAGCAAACAAAAACCAAATATACTGTAATATCTCCCTTAGGATGTCTTCCAGGAGATTACTTTATGGGGCTCCATCAGTAATGGGCTGTTGTCCTGTATGTAAAGGGATTTGGCTGTGCAGGACACCCAGGGCATCCCTAGGAAGGGAGGATGACTGCTCATCTTCTCACCCGGGGTTTCGGCCCCTGTACAGGCTGGGGTCCCAGAGCTGCATAAGGAAGAAATTGGGATGACAAAATGATAAAGACATTTTAGGCTTCTGTCTTGCTGGTTATCCAAGCACTACTTTCTCATTCCTCTGGCTCTTCCTGGAAATCAGGAGCAAAGCAGTGGCTGCCAAACTCTCCTTCCTTCCTCATCGATTGCAAAGCTCCTCCCCGTGGAATCTAAGAGGAGAGGAAGAAGTCAGTGCAAGTGTTAGGGATCCCAGGACATCATCCTGACCCCTTCCTTTCCTTTCCTATGGAAATTATTCCAGCTGCTATTATTGTGTTTTAGCTTCAAGGTCTTTATGTTTGGGCCTCACTATGATAAAAATTAGGTCTTCCAGTTCAAGTACAAAGAAGAGAAGCGGAAGATAGTAATACTACTAATAATAGTGATACTAGCAATACTAGTAATAATAATAATAATAATAATTTGGAATATGTTGTATTTCAGAATTATGCAGAGATAAGGCAGCTGGCGATGGGAAAAAGGGCACAAAAATATTCTGGTGTGCTTTTAAATACCAAGGCCTAAGATAATCAGAGCTTTTCCCAGAGAAGAAAACTTTCTACTTCAGTTGCATTGTGTTTTCTTCTCAATGCAAATAAAAAACCTCGGAGCTCCTGCTGACATCAAGAGATTCTTCAAAACAAATGCTAATATGATGTTCCTCACCTCCCAGAGACAGGCTTTAATTTTGAACACAGTTTGTGAGTGTTCCCAGTTTAATCCCTCAAACTCCAGAATAAACTAATCCAAGCTACAGCCTGGAAAGAGAAATGCCCACTTTAAATTAAGGCTTTAAAATACTCTTCATGAGTACTCAAAAAGAAACAGAGAATTTGTGTTATTGTCATTATATGGCTTGAAACATAGCTGGAGAATCTAATCTAATATGCCACCCTGCCTTGCAATGCTGAAGCCCATTAAACCAAATTAATTAACCGAGATGAATTAATTAATTCCTTTTGATACTACCAAGTTTGAGAATAAGTGTTTGGAGTTGTTTTTAAACCTTCAAATGGGCAGCTGAGAGAAAGTATTTCTTTTAAACAAGCATGCAATTGAAAAAATATGCATGCTGAAAATAATGTTTTTTCTGAGTTGATCTACAGCTTCTTAGGTTTCCTCCTCATGTTGTAATTTTTCCTGTTATTATCTTTCTCCCTCTCTACCATTCTAGAGGTTGAGGTAGAATATAAACATTATTTTATTGCCTTGCCCCAAAGTAAGCCAAGACAATAAAATGTTTAGAACAGAACCTAAGAATGGAAGCAGTGAACTAAGGAGCCCTTTTCTTCTCCATTAACACTGACTGACATAATACAGACTGTCATGTGACAGAGTTCTGTCATTATCAAGTGACTACCTTTACAACATTTTGCTTCAGTTACTTCTTGTCTCGGCTCTGCAATAATACAAATATATTTGTATATTTGTGATCATTTCCACACTCAGGCACCTTTTCTATAGGCCAAGGGCCTAAACCACCAATTTTTTCCTACCAACATTTTATTACAGGTCGTGTTTATTACAGTAATGATCATTCACTCAATCTCTCCCAAACTCTTCAATTGCTTCACATTCTTTTCTACAGTGCGATATAGAAAGCTCTGCATTGCAGTTCATGTAAAGCCTTGTCAATGCTCAGATAACTTTCTGTATTTTACGGGTGATACTTCTGCTTATATGTTTGCTTTTCCCATGACATCAAGTATGCGACATGACTTCTTCAATTGTTGTAACTCTTCATCTGTCTGAAGAACTATTACTTATTCCTCACCTTGTCTTTGTGCTCTTGATTTTTCCTTTTTCATTCTGGCATCTTATTCTTTCCCTTTTAAGTTATGTCATTAGAGATTTTTCCCAACCATGTCACCAACATACCAGAACTAGTTTGAATACTTATCTTCTTCTCTGGTATCTCTGCAAGTGCCTCTGCAGTTTTAATAAACATAGATTCTATTGCACTAGGAAGGTTATTCATGAAAATGTTAAAATATTTGGGTGATATGCCTGCAGAATTACAGGCAAAATATTATTCTTTTTGAAGATGAAATCACTGAATCTCTACTTTTTCTCTCAGTTGATATACACTGGATATCAGTTTCTTCATACAAGCCTCTCTCTCTCCCTTAATTTTCTTTTGCTGTCTCACAAAGTCCCTGTGCATCCGTTTCTCTCTCTCATGTTTTTTTTCACAACTGAAGACAGAGGACAGGAACACGAAAATGCCCTGTGAGGTTTGACTGTTCAATGTTTCTCACTGCCTGCCTGCAAGTCTGCTGGACCCCATTTCTCCTGCTTCTTCGCTTGGCTGCTAAGCTGACACAAAGTGCACAAAGAAGTATTTCATTTTTCCCGGGGCCTGGTAAAATGCATTTTCTTATTAAAGAACATAAATAGTTTCCCAGTATTGTCCCACCAATGATGAACCCAGTCATTTCCTTCTTCCCGGATGTACAAAAGTATTTGTCCAGCCATGCCATAATCTCCTTGTCTCGTTATTCAGAGATTACGTGGACATGCTACTTAAGGGGGGAAACAAATCAAAAATCTAGTCCAGATACATTAGTAAAAATGAGCAGAATAAAGAACCGAAGTCTAGACAATTCAAAGGCACCTAATGCAGTAAAATCCTCTTTTTATTGTTTTGTGCCATTCACTGTGGTTTTATTGTGACTAATGTATTTGTATATATATACTTGCGAATCCTAGCTAACATTTCCAGACCACATTTAGATCACCTCCTGCAGCACCTAATGCAGATTCAGTCTACATTATTACATCTATTGCCGAAAACCAACAAGCAATAGAAACACAGATGATAAGAGTCTCATCACAGATGAGATGTACATCATCTAACTTGCAAAGTCTTCAGGGTTAGCATCCATATCTAAGGTTTTCTAGACTCCTTTTAGAGATAGCGGACAGAAACAGGAATTTCTCAGTGGTGTTTTGTCACAGCCTAAATTACATGTTTCAAAAGGACTAGATGAATCATGACTTAGAAACACCTCTTGCTTTCCCTTAGTCATAAAATGAATCAACATGATTTGTATATTCATCAATATTGCACATATTCCAATCTGGAATAAAAATGCAGCAGAAAGCTTGAAGCTAACATATCTAAGGCGATCCACAAACAGAAACAAAAGTTGTGTACAGGTTATTGTCCTAGAACCATAAAATCTTTTAGGTTGATAAAGGTCTTTAGTATCCCTGAGTCCAACCATTAACCTACCACTGCCAAGTCCACCACTAAATTATGTCTCTAAATGCCTCATCCACACTTGTTTTGAACACCTTCAGAGACAGGGAATCCACCACTTCCCTGGACAACCTCTTCTGATGCTTGACAACCTATTTTGTGAAGAAATTATTCCTGATATACAACCTAAACCTCCCCTGGTACGACTTGGGGCCATTTCCTCTTTTCTTATTGCGTATTACTTGGGAGAAGAGACTGATGCCCATCTGGCTACAATCTCCTTTCAAGTAGTTGTAGAAAGATAAGATCTCCCCCGAGCTTCCTTTTCTCCAAGCTAAACAACCCCAGCTTCCTCAGCCGCTCCTCACAGGACTTGTGCTCCAGACCCTTCCTCAGCTTCGTTGCCTTTCTTTGGACCTGCTCCAACACCTGAGTGTCCTCCTTGCAGTGAGGGGCTCACAACTGAACACAGTGTCCGAGTCACATCTTGTCCTACTTTTCTTTGCTGACCTGATGGGAATAAACACAGGCCCTGGAGGTGTCACCATTCCCTGGAACTTGTATGAAGTGCTCAAGCCCCTTCCCTTTGTGCTCAATGTCAGCAGAGGGGTGAGATCCAGCTGGATAATGTCAGACAACTCTGGCCCTCAAAAGTGGGTCAGAGGACAAAACATTAATTTTAAGTTCATATGACTAACTTTACTGTAAGAGGCAGCCTTTTGAGTTGCTCACTTAAGTTGGAGCAATGTTTTACCAGAAAAGTGAAGACATTTATCAGGAAAGGAACTTTCAGAGTAAATCACTTGAAAATAACATAAAGCATGTCTTTGAAGGCATAATACAGCATCCTTGGAAATTCAGGGGAGTGGATGTGACTTACACAGGTTTCAGAAGGATTTAATACATTACTTTACATGGGCAGGTGCTGAATGAGATCAGTGAAGGCAGAGAAAAGAACCAGGGACTTGGTATGTAGAAGTCCAAAGATGTAACAATTAAGCATTGTGAGTACACAGAAATCATTACTGGTAAACACAGCATGAGAATCTAAAGAAAGAACTGTTGTTATTTGTCCATCTTTTCTTGGGCTTGATTCTGGATTGGTACAATAAATGGTAGCTCTGGAAAAAATGAGATTTGGTCAGGATACACAGGGTCAGACACTCAGTTTGGAGCAGTCAAACCTTAAGTGTACTAGTTGAAACAATTTAAATATCAGAAAATTCCAAACAGTATTTGCTAGCTGGGAAATAATGAACTGATGAGGAGACAGATTTCCAAGATGGCAGAAAGCTGAAAAACAAGCCCTCAATTAAGCAAAAAACCCTCAATTTCTTTTAAAAGAACTGGTGGGGCAGTGAACAAGCAATACAATAACTACATCAGAGTATATTACTCAATATTTTTGTGTTACGTATATACAGAACCATTAACAGCATCCAACACAGAGCCAGGCCTCAATGACTAACAGCCCCGGATAGATTAATGGATAGAAGATGAACAGCCTCATGATCTGAAATGAGGAAAGGCCACAAAAAGCTCAGCAGAATAAAGACATTGAATATAAGAAGAAAACTGCTAGGTGATTTCACCGCCATTTCAGATACCTTAAGGGAAAGTGCAGCTCTTTAGAGAGAGTGCAGCTGGTTTGCCTCTGAGAATCCTCTTAAACATTGGTCCTGCCTTTCATGGATCAACTCCAAAAATAGAATGGGACGGAAAGATCTGCTGTTTTTAAACAGGAAAAAACAGTGAGATGGTCTCTTATTTCCAAGGACAACCAGAAAGCAGGCAGCAAGCACTCAGCTTGCTTCACCAAGCGGACAACACATTAGAGAATCCAGAAGAGGCATAAAAGAAACTCCCGTCATTTTGAGACATTTTGTTTTGAAGGATTTCCTTTCTGACCGGACATTTAACATTGCTCTATATCAAGTGGCTGCATATTCTGCAGTGTTAAGGGGCACAGAGTCTTCAGCTTCTGTAAACTTTAATGGCTATTAGCATGGTCTAAGCCAGCACAGTGTAAATGTGTGACTGAAGACATGACTGCTTTGCAGCCAGTCACGTGAGATCCGAGCGGGCAGATTACACCAGTCTTCAGCACTCAGAGGGGTTGAACTGTATGAAATATGCTGAGGGAGGCTGGCTTCTCTTCTGGCCTCTAGGTTATGACACCACAAGAGAGAACAAATGTCCCAGAACTGGGACTTGGTCCCTCTGTGAATGTGGTGTGTTGGACCTACACATGCAGAAAAGTAGGAGACATGATTTGGGTGGCTGATGTGCAAAGCGTGTAATTACACTCCCTTTATTTCCACATTATATCCTAATTGACTAGTGTATCAGCAAACCTCACAGATAAGATGATGAATTTCTGCTATAGTCTTACCCTGAAAGCTTTCAGTTATTTGAGGTCTTGTTATTTATTTCTTTTGCCTTCAGATATTTCTGCACAGGCAGGAATTACAGGAATTTCCTCATGTTTGGTATAGAATTATCTAGACACAAGAGTTTTAAAATTATGAAAAATATTCATCATAGGAAAAGGAGTAATAAAAGACATCTCAAAAGGCAAATTATGATTCAAGCTTCTTGCCAAGACAGTTTTTACCGGTACACTTAGATAAGCAATGGCATATCTATATATGAAAAACTATAGCAGGTTCCTCTGCATAAAGCAATAATAAAATACCTGCCCAGACATCAACAAAGCAGCCTTTTTCTAGTGAAGACATCCACCAGCACTAGCCTGGAGAATGAATACTAAGATTCATCATTGATATTGCTGGTTCGGAAGCCTCCTCTCTGTCGAAACTCTTTCAGTGACAGTTCATCAGCACTGGTCTCCATCTTTTTCTTCATTGTCTCCCAAGGGTATATTCCCTTTCTGGTGAAGTGCACACAGACTTTTGAAGACTGCTGGCAAATCATCAACTGCACTATAATACAAGGGGTTTTCCAAAGGGGTGCCACTTGTTTCCAGAGTCTGCAGCCCCATCCCAGGGCATATGGACCCACTTTGATGCACGTTCCTCCCAGAAACTTCAGTTGAATTGCACATCAGACAATTCAAACTGAGGAAATTTCGGGACAGGCGCCCTCAGCTTTGAAAACAGATGCCTCATAAATAGCATTCAGACAGTAGAAAACCCAGGGACTCCAGAGGACTTCATAAAGCATAAAATGAAGAAACATTAATACATTGTTTGGAGAAATCTGGTGCCAAAAAAAGGAGTAGATATTAAAAGCTAACATGAAGAAGAAATAACAGTTGTTTTGAAGAGTTGCTACACTGTTAAGCACTGGGGAGCTGTGAAACCTCCTCAGTCATTCTTGTTGCTTCATTTTCCTACATTGTTACTAATATCCAAGCTACTGTAGTGATTTAATTTTACTTTATTGCACTGCTTTTCCAGGCCATCTAATGAGATAAACATTTCTGACAGTGTTGAAAATTGAGGTGACAACAAATTTCAAGACAGACCAGACACAGAATATGAACTACACAAGTTATAAACAAAAAGGAGGAGAGGGAAAAAGAAGTATATTTTGCATTCCTTGGAGTCAGACCAGGGAAGAAGGACTCCAGTTCTCACTGCCGAGTAGTACTTACGATAGTAGGGAGTTGGCTCAGTGCATGACTATCCATAAATTTGGCTCCAAGACGAAACTGGCTTTCTGATTACATTAAACAAGAAGATGGACGCCTTTGTGGTTCACGTCCTTGAACTGTGCTCAGGAGGATGACCAGTGTGAACCTCCTGGCTGACCCTTTACAGGGCACATAGAAATGGCCTGCTTTGTGTGGGGAGGGTGTGTCATTAAAAGCTGATTTATTTAGTAGATCCAAGTCCAGCAGCAATACAACCATAGAAGTGCAGAGCTCTGCCAGAGCTGCTTTCCTTTCTAGAAGAACTCCAAGGTATTGGCACGCCTTCCCTGCTTCCCGACACCCTGAAGGACAGAGACAGACAGATCATCTCATTCAGAGGTAGCTTGGTTTACTTTATTACACTCTTACACTGAACAAAATAGTCATGATCTCTCTCTATTCCTCCTTTGCCTGTTTCTAAAAGGAGAATTTCTTTCCCATTCCTTTTTCTTCCCCTTTGCATCTTCTTCTGCAACACTACATAATTTCTTATTGTTTACAATATCGGACGCTAAAATACTTCACCTACTATTGTTTTTTATCTTGTTACCTTCTACTAAATCATATGATTATCTCCCACTTCTTGCTTTCAGGCACCAAACCATCCCTGACCCCCTTGTTTGCCATATGTTTTGTCAGCATAACGTTTGCTAGTAACACCACATCCTTCCAAGAGCATTTTGGTAAAGGAACAACAAGCACGTCATTTTTGGTAGAGCACATTTTGTCACACCGGGGAAGAAGAGATTACACTGCAAGGACAAATATTTCATGATTTCCAGGGGACACCAATCAGTTTAGGAGCCATAACTGTAGGTGCAAGGAGAGCTCATGGCATTGTCCACAGCAGGGTAGCAGAGAAAGCCTGTAGTGAATGACTCTGCAGTGAGAAACTTTGATCACTTGAGCTCAGGCTGAGAAAAGTAGTTGTACTGAAATCATGGAATAAAGAAGAAAACAATGTATCTTCCTACTCAATTGTTTTCTCTGGGTAGTTTCTAAGTATTCTGAACATCAGGTCGGAATACATTTTATTTGCAAGTGAGTCCCTATTGCTTTACATTAGCAGAGAATTTGGCCCTCTCTTTCACACAGGGATGGATGACGCTAAAGCTAACACCTAATATCACTCTTGGTTGCACACTGATAAATCTGAAGTTACTCTACTCCTTTGAGCTTAGAGTACTGAGTGCAAATCCAACAGGTTTGTCCCAGTTTTACGGGGAGATAACAGAAAACAAGTTGTGCTTTTGTGCATTAAGAACAGAAGTAACATACAGCAAAATGACTACCTTTGGACATAAATTATTTGGATTATACAAATACAAGAAATTAAAATCTTCAGAGGCAAGCAGAGAAGAGTTAAGACACTCTGCCTGGAATTGCAATCTATTTTCTTTTCCCAGTAGAATCTGCTCCGGACCTGATATGCCAGCTGCTGTCTGATATATGTCTCCTGCCTCCCCATATGCTTCATGTATATGCTTTCATATCACTTTGCAGTCAGCCAGCAGCTTGAAAATGTCACAATGATAGCTTGCTTGGTGACACCCCACACCCTCTGTGCTCATGACTGAATCTGTAGGTCCCAAATCTACTTAGATGGACAAAAAAGCAGAAAAAAAGGGGTGCTTTACAGCGATAATCTTGAGCAGTGCTACAGCAGTGAGCTCTGGAGTGAGCCAATACAGATGGTTTCGCCTGCCTGTGGCCTGTAGGGACAGAAGAGACATCACGATCGTCTTGTCGGATACTCTGCCCTTTACAGGCCATAGATTTTCACTGGCTGATTCACAGATTAATATCTTCAAGGCCACTCAGGCCACAGAATGATATTGAACTAATAACTGATGTTTGACTCATAAGTCTTTCAGGAAGGTGTCTGTAAGATTTCAAGAAATAGAAAAATTCACCCTTTTTCTCAGCATTTTCTTCCAAATCTTGATTGCTAAAAAATTGACTCTTTTTTATCACTTGCGTTGTTAGAGTAATTCCACAATTGTTAACACTCATTAAAATTTACTCCACTAGATTCAAAACCTCTTTTAGTACCTGATTTTTGTTGCCCATTGAGATCCTTGTGAGCAATAATCATATTGCTTCTTGATCCTGCTTCTGATAAGCTAAACAGAGGCATTTCTGCAGCAAGGCCTTGCCCTTGTATGAATCATGAACCCACTATACTTTACGATATCTATCTTCCATGCTTTAAAGATGGAAAAGAGAAAGGTCTTCCATGCTTTTGCTTCTTGTTCTTCAAATGTAGACAAGACTACAGAACTTAGCTCAAGCCACCAGTTTCCAGAATAGGTGTGGTCAGCCATGGGTTGTTCATCACAGACTTTTTACAAAGAACTGCAGCTGATGAGACAGTTTTGTAGAAGTGAAAAGACACATTCAATTTCAAGGAGTCGAATAGCCTACCCAGGGGTTTCAGCCAGTGTATGAAAGGGAGCTAAAGTCCCTCTACAGCCAACAGAGGAAAATTTAATGACACCAAAAGGCAAGTTAGCATGCCTAAGAGATGTATTCCCGTGCTTTCCTTCAACAGGTAACCTCTGTTTCTCCATGGGGTGATCAGACCCTCTCACACTCAGTGGGTTCCCACATGAACCTCCCAACTTGGAAACAGTGGCGCTCAGGGAAACTCCAAATGTGAATCCAAGGAAATTCTGTACAGTCTGTACAGCAAACATTCCGCTTTCACAATGATTAATGCACTACTCAAAACAGATGCCTGATAGTGGAAAAATCAAAGAAGAACGAGCTCTAACCACAGCACTATGCCATGACCCCAGTGGAAGGTTAACTTTCTCAGCAGAGAGTTATCAACATCTATCTGTGGCAAAGACATCAGTTAACAGTAAAGTGGACATGAACTTAATTCTCATTGTGCTTGTGTATATTTTGCAAGGAGACAGACCATTTTGATATAATTTTTATTCTGACATAAATTTTTTTTTATTTTATTTATGTCAAACTAATGTGGCTTCTAAATGGAGAAAAGCCCTTTACAGCTCAATATTGTAGGTGTATTTCTCTTTATAAATAATATTTTCAGTGCAAAATGTTTTTAAATCCTTTTTTCCCCAGTGATCAAAAAACTCAGCATTTCCAACCTTTTCTGGCAGTACGTTTTAGATGATGTTCTGTTCCTCTAAGGAATCCAAATAATAGGTCTCTGCCAGAAAACAGCAATTTTGCAATATCAGCTCACTGGCAAAGCACAGAGAATTGTTAGAAACACATAATCACAGAATCACAGAATAGCTGGGGTTGTAAGGGACCTCTGGAGATCTTCCAGTGCAAGCTCCCTGCCAAGGCAGGGTCACCTAGAGCAGATCACACAGGATCTCATCCAGGTGGGTTTCGAACATCTCTGGAGAGGGAGGCTTCACAAGCTCTCTGGGCAGCCTGTTCCAGTGCTTCTCCACCTTCAGTGTAAGGAAGTTCTTCCTCATGTTGAGGTAGAACTTCTTGTGTTTAAGTTCATGGCCATTGCTCTTCATCCTGGCCACCGGAAGGTGGCCATCCTTCCTCCGTCACTGGCCACCACTGAAAAGAGTCCAGCAGCTTCCTCTTGACACCCAATTTTGAGATATTTATATGCATTGATGAGATCCCCTCTCAGTCTTCTCTTCTCCAAACTAAACAGGCCCAACTCCTGCAGCCTCTCCTCTGATCCTCCACTGGAGCAGGGGAAGGGTGTGAGGAGTCCTCCCCCTGAGGAGGAAGGAGCAGCAGTGACAACGTGTGAGGGACTGACCTCTACCACCATTCTCTGTCCCCCTGTGTCACTGGTGGGGAAGAAGGAGGGAAAATCAGCTGTGAAGTTTTGCCCTGGGAAGAAGGGAGGTGTGGGTAGAAGGTGTTTTAAGATTTGGGTTTCTATCTTATTATCCTACTCTGATTTGATTGGCAAGAATTTTCTTTTCCTAAGTGAGGTCTGTTTTGCCCTTGACAGTAACTGATGAGTGGTCCCTCCCTGCCATTATCCGACCCACAAACCTCTTGTTATACTTTCTCTCCCCTGTCCAGCTGAGGAGGGGAGGGCTGGATCAGGTTTGCTGGGCACCTGGAGTCCAGGTCTAACCCACCACAGCAGCACATTTCAGAGAGCATCTGAGAATTAGTTTTTGAAGTTAAAAAAAGCAGAAGACTGTGGAAGGTGAAAATTCAAATGGTGGAATGTTGACAGAGAGTGTTAATTAACACAGAGTGTTTATTCATGCTACATAGTGCATGTAATCAGTTACACCCACTAAATGAGGATTTGATTGCCCACTATTCCAAAGCATACCAGCACTTTCACATTGTAAAGACAGGGACTCTGTCCATTTGTGTTTGCTAAGTACCAGCAGAATGGCCTCTGGGAGGAGTACGAAACAGTACCAGAATAGAAATAGCAAATTTAAATACTCGTAGAAATGCTGCAACATCCTTTATATCTGGATCTCAGCAAAGAAGGGTGTTGTTTTTTTCTTAGGGGGGAGAGAAAATTTTTGAATGCGATGTAGTCTATTGCACCTAATTTTAGCCACAGAATGAATCACCTTCTGGAAACTTCTATCTCCTCCTTTAACTCTGTAGGGTATGCAGAAGACTAGGATAGATTATGTGACTAATATCTCAAACACCAAATTTACATAAAATGACACAAACTCCCTTATCTTTAGAAAGTTTCTTCAATAGACTGCCTCATCGTAGAGTCTAATTAGGAAATTTAAATTGAGTGATGTCGTAGAGGAAGAGTCCATATATGAATATTTATAGGAAACCTTCAGTAATCAGAAAAATCTTTCAGCATGCTTTCAACTTGTAAAAAGACCTAATCATGTGCTTAAAATTAAGAGGAATCTTTGTGTTTTCTTAAATCTTGGTAGCCATAAGGGCATTCTTCAGTGCTTCCCCAATAAAAGTTTGAGCTCCCAGAGACAAATCAGCAGTGCATCACTATGCTACACAGCATTACTCCAGCTCTTATTTCAATGTTTAGAAAAAACTGACAAGATCCAGGGATCCTAAAGATTTCCGAACTAAGTTTTTTCTCAAAACTTCCTGATATAAATCAATTCCATTCCTTGACTCTCCCTGTAACATTTTTTCAGCCTGACTTCACAAGGCAGAATTCATATTTATCTACCTCATAGACAAAAGATATGTTTAGATTTTTCAGATATTTTCCCTGTAGTTATGTTTATTGTTCTGAATTATAACTTCCTGGGCAGCCCTTTGATTTAATAAGGAAGAAAACTATTTCCAAATAAAGCATTGCGTATTTCATAGTGAAGTATATATCTTTTTCTCAGTTGAGATTGCTTGTAGCTCACTTCAAGAAAGGAATAATCTCTATACACTCTCTTTCAGCATCTCACCTTCCCCTTGCAGTTTAATGCCTACCACGTCTAACAGGAACATAAGGACAATAAAAAGTAGATCTGTGTGAGTGTTGCAGAATTGACAGCCGAAATCTTCAACCATGTTCATATATGCCATTTAAATAAGGTTCGAGGAAGTCCATGACATTGCACCCAGAGGGAAACATTTGGACTCTGCATTAAACCAAAACAAAACTCATTGTGCAATTTCATCAGCAAAAGCATTCATTGTGTGTCCCAGTGCCCGAGTCGCTGTGAGCGTGAGCTGTTGCAGTTGGGCTCGTTGCCATCCCAGCATGTGCAGTTTGAGATTCTTTAGCTTTGTTTTGTTTCTTGCAGCTGTATATTCTCCTGCCGAACATCAAAAATCTTGAAGTAGTGCCAATCAGATACAACTGAATTGCCTTTACTGCAGTAAGAAAAATTATCAGCATGCAATTTATTATTAGAACAGACCATTTTAAAATTTTTACTCCCATCACAGCAGACAGCTATATCCA
Source organism: Cnemophilus loriae (assembly GCA_013397755.1). Taxonomy (NCBI): domain Eukaryota; kingdom Metazoa; phylum Chordata; class Aves; order Passeriformes; family Corvidae; genus Cnemophilus; species Cnemophilus loriae. Next base: position 1,672,917 of record VZTF01008853.1, read on the forward strand.
TTTTTGTATAAAAACTCACTCAGCACAAATAAAAGTAACGGCAGATTAGCTGGCTTTAAAACCATATCCTATTTTCAGCTGGACTCACTGGAGAGTGGACCTCAAGGATAGCCATGTCCAGAGCATTTAGTTGCACTTGGGGAACTCTTTCTTTCCCACACCCTGTATAAAACCAGTAAAAGACACATTATCAGTTGGCTTAGGAACCTTGCTTCAGTGAGATTAATATTTTATTATTTGAGTGAAATACAACCACCCATTTAGCAGCGGTAAGCAGAAAACAAAAAATTATTTCTGCTGTAGCTGTAAGTTTACCCCAGGGCTCCCTGGATCCTATACCAGTGGTGTTTCAGGAATTGTTTAAAATAAGGTTTAAAAGAAAACCAAACAAACGAAAAACAGCCACCACCACTACCACAAAAAAAAAAAAAAAAAGGCCAAACCAGCACTGCCAACATAAAAGTATTGATGCTCTACATGCGGAATATGGTAACCACTCGCCACTTCGGGAATTATCTCCAAGAGCCTAAGGATCTGCAAGTGTTACAGTTCGGAATCAGAGGAGAACACACCCTAAGGGACTTTGGGAGGACGAAGGTCTGCTCTAATCTCTTGTAAACCCTTTCTTCCCCCAACAGTGCCAAGTTATTTGTGGGATTCTAATGAACTCCATTAGCATTGCTGACTGCATCTTCTAGTTATTTAACTAATCGCTTAACGAAGGAAGCAACCGAAGTCACTAAACACAAACATCCTCACGATAGCTCAAAGAAGTTGCAGAAGGAAAGAAAAAATTACTGGAGTTTAAGCTTGTTTTAAAATAAAACCAACTCAAGCCACATTACTTACGAGAAAAATGAAATTCAAGCCTCCCTTGGGCTAATAATCTCGAGGAGTTATTTTTAAAGCAGTGATAGGAGCAGTGCTAAGCAACAAGGTCTTGGGGTCATTGCACACATCCTTATGGAGCCCTAGTTTCATTCAATGTAACTGTGACTTTACCACATGCCAGCTTTGTGCTCAGATAGTGGGTTGAAACACTAAACTGCACCGAAGCATCTCTGAAGAGAATGGAAGCACGAGACGTTTGCTCTTGCACTTATAGAAGAAAGTAATCTTAAACTGATGCCTTTTTCTCTGGAGAGAATAGTACATGCAAGCTAAAAGAGCAAATACCTCAGTGTTTTATATTTTAGGAAATATCATCAGCCAGTCTGGCTGTGTCTGTTTGGCTAAGTGTTGCTGCAAGGTGGGAAGCAGACTCAGGACCAGATTTTAAGCACACACACTTATCCAACACCTTTGTTGGATGGAACCCAGTAACTGTTTTGGCCAAAGCATTCACACTGCGATTGGAAAGATCTCTGTTTTGGATATATCATCTCTGTGCCTGATGCATCCAAGCTAGGAAATGGTAGAAAAGAGGCTGAAGCCCTTCCTAAAGTATGGGAGATCCAATCTCTCAGAGAGCTCAGGCTGAGACAGACCCATCATTATGTTACACAAGGACAGGCCAGATTCTGTACTAGCAACCTTTGAGAGGATTTTCACCTGCACTTAAATAGCCACGAAAGCAAAATTTAACACTTGGGTAACAAAACACAGCAGGCTCCACAATCATCAGAATTCTTGACTTTCCATTTTCTGGCCACTTTGGAGTTATCGCAGAATCACAGAATATGCTGAGTTGGAAGGATCATCAAGTCCAACTCCTAACCCTGCACAGCACCATCCCCAAGGGTCACCCCATTTGCCTGAGAGCATTGTCCAAACCCTTCTTGAACTCTCTCAGGCTTGGTGCTGTGACCACTTCCCTGGGGAACCTGTTACGGTGCCTGATCAGCCTCTGGGTGAAGAACCTTTCTCTAATATCCAATCTAAACCTTCCCTGACACAACTTCAGGCCATTCCCTTGGGTTCTGTCACTGGTCACCACACAGAAGAGACCAGTGCCTGCCCCTCCTCTTCCCCTCACGAGCAAGTTGTAACTGCAGTGAGAACTCCTCTCAGTCTCCTGTTCTCCAGACTGAATAGACCAAGTGACCTGAGCCACTCCTCACACAGCTTCCCCTCAAGGCCCCTCACCATCTTTGTTGCCCTCCTTTGGGTGCTCGCTAATATGCAACAACTAAAAAACCCAATTTATTGAAATTATGCTACAGTAACACAGTACGTGTATACTGTTACTCATCTATGTAAGGAAGAGTAAAGGTTTTCAGTCAGACTGGAGATCCAACTACACCAGATCCTCCAGGACTTATGACTTCCAGTGTTTAATTTTGCTTTGTGTGAGCAAGTCTTCCCTTTTGTTTTAAATTGCAGAATGATTCACTTTATTTATCATTCTGTTCTTTTGTTATGAGAAATCCATGTGCCAAAGCCTGCTCTGATTTCTTGAACTCAGCAAGAGCTGATAGTATGAGTCACCCTCTCCACATCTACCCAGATGACATTACCACTGTTCCAAATACGCACTATCAAACTGTATTGCAACATCCTGCTGACTGGTCTAGAGTGTGAGCAGATGTGCTTTCCAGTGGTGTTGGACTTTAGACTGGAGAGGAGGCAGTGGCTCTAAGACATTCTGTCTGATCTTTGGACATGGCGACACTATGGGGTTACAGAGACTCTGCACCACTGTCCACTGAGCTCTTGACTTTACACATCTTCCCTCCATGGTGTCATTAAATGAACTACAGTTCATGGAAAGCCAAGCACCAGGCTACAGGGAAGATGTAGAGCCTCCTTATATTTCCATTTCACAGAGAGATGGCACGTTTTGAGAAGCATTTGCATTGTAGTGACACTGGAGGTTCCCCTGAGTACAGACACAAATGGAAAAGAGCTTGGCCCAAATAAACTAACAGATTAAGTGGGGACCTTAAATACAAACGGGCACACCATATCCTTTAACTGCAAATAATTGTGCAGTAAAGCAAAGCAGGGAATATATGTGTTCCAGGGATAGGAATATATTCCAAAGGTTCAAGTGGAAGTCAGAGGAGTGGTAAAAATAAAGACAAATGCCTGAGATACAAAGTAGGAAGGAGAGTTATCTCTTATCTCCAGGGTAAACCCTTCTCTTTTGGCCTTGTAAGAAGGCCAAGAACTTGTTCAATGTTATGAATGCAGACAGAAAATTCCTTCTCTGTGTTCCAAGGATTTCACAATCTTGTTGCACTTAAAGTCACAGGCTGCATAGGCACCACATAAAATATGAGTTATACCAGCATCACAGTCCATCCTGTGTAACAAGTCTATATGGATCCCTTTTGCACCACAAAGGTTTCATTCTCCATGACTTTACACCAAACCTGAGATGGTCTACACACTCTATGGCCAGTATTCCTTGCCCTTTCAGCACAAAAATAAATGGGAAAAAGAAAGGATGCAAGTCAGGGGGGAGAACCCACCACACAAGGTAACAAATAAATAAACTATTATTCCTTACAGAGGTGGAGAGGAATATAATCAGTAGAAAATAGTATTTCACGGGATGTCTAGAGCCAAATGCTTTCCTATGAAAAATCCCTCCTTCAGGATTCAGCCTAGCAGTTAAATCTCTCATTGTGCTTGACCTGCACAAAGTCTTCAAAATTTGGGATTCCACCCAAGCACACACAGCTCAGCAGCTTGGCATGTTTAAGACAGCCTGAAGTGTGTAGCCAGAAAATGAGAGGAGAAAGCCAACACCACCTCTCCCGCCAGCTGGCCAGGTGACCATGGCACACAGCCCAGTGAGCCGCTGGCTCATCTGAACATGCCCACCAGTACCATCACGAGGCCCTTCTTGAACTCACAGCCAGGCATGGCTGCTGTTACATCCTCTCCTCGAATGTCCAGGTGATGGATCCAAACACCTTCTCTGAAGCTTGCAGGCTGTGCAGGGTGGGCAGTGAAGGACATTACTGATAGCTTTCCAGTCAGCCTCTTTCAATCTTGCCACCGCCTTTACAGGATGAGATTACAGATTTTGCATTATGATTTGCCATGAAAATCCATCAGAGAGAGGGATTTCTAGTGTGATGTCCGGTTGTTGTAAGGCATAACTTCCTGAAAAGAGCCTCTTTCCTTTGTTTTATTTATTTATTTTCCTTCGAGTGCAGCCTAAACCCTCCCTTCCTGTCAGGAACAACAGCTGCAGCATGTGGCATCAGCTTGCCAAGCCTGAATGACTGTGAAATATCATTTATCTTGGAGCAAGATAGCATCAAAGAGAACAACCATGTGGGCCTGACCATGCATTCATTACATAGCTGTGCTTAGGGGGAGTAGAATAAATTGCAGTATCAGAGGCAAAAGAGGTCTCACTTCTGAGCTAACACTCATGGACCTGAAAGAGCTGTCACATCTGAAAGCACTACTGAGAAAAAAACGGAAGTTTCTTTTTCTCACGCAGAAAAAGACCCTTTCAAAGGTTGGAGATGCAAAAGTATTCACCAGGGAAGGAAAGCAATACTTCTTCTATAGGTTAATGGGAACACCACGGCCTCAAGATTAAATAATTGGTTGATGAAAACCACAGAGCTGACACACACAGTTCCTAGCATACCTGTGTTATCCCACACAGATCTGGTGAATCCTGTATGAATGCCACAGTCCTTAGATAAAAATTGCTTTCAGATACCTTTCTGTTATCTTCTCCCTTTAAACATCTTGGGGAGCTTTTGTTTTTTGCCAGGAGCAACTGCTATTTAAGGATTAGGAGAGAGTTCAGTCAAATTGAAAATTAATGATTAATCACACATTTTCCCCACCAGCATTCCACTCCTATCTTTTGCTCCAGTTTCCTTTGGTGCCTCCTGTTCCCCAGGACCAGTTGGTTGAGAGCACTGGGATTCTTTTTGTTCCGTGCCCAGTCTCAGGCTCCCCCGGAAGCGTGCTGGGCTGCATTGTGCTTCCCTTGTCAACATCACATATTTCCCATTAATGATGAGTGGAAAAGGTCAGGCAGATCTCTTTAATGGCCTGTTTGAGAGCAAACAACAGCCTTGGGAAATGGCTCTCTGATTTCTGGGAACCCCAGTCTGTTCAATAAGCAAAGAAAGAAGTCCCAAGAAAAGTAAAGATAACAACATGTTAAAGGGGACTTTCCCATGTGAGTTTGGATCTGTCAGAACCCTTCTTACATAAACTTGGGTATAACTCTTCCAGAGATTTTGGTGGTGCGAGAGTAGCTTTAATAAGAAACAGACAGATGCAGGAAGTGTTGCACAGATGCAGAGGGGTTAAGCACCAGGAGCTAATTCAGCATGCCATTTTGAGTAGTTTGCCACAAAATCCCTAAGAAGGTCCAGACCACTGGCTCTAACGTAATAAAGCCATTAATATGACCATCCTTCAGTTCATCTGCAGCAGCTAGGGAATCTTTTCTCAACAGAAGTTCTGAAATTTCTTATGGATCACAGAATCACAGAATCATACAATGATTTGGGTTAGATCATCTAGTTACAACCCTCTTGACATCTTCCACTAGAGCAGGTTGCTCAAAGCCCAGCGAATTTGTCCTTGATCAGGATGATGAAAGATTTAACTGTAAAAACTTGGCATGATAACAATTCTCATACTCAGAAAGCCGCAATTTTACCTGTGCACATCGTGTTTCTTACACAGAAGAAGCAGTAATCAAAAACATGCCCATCATTGTTTTCATGGAGAAGCTATCAGGTGTAAATGCATGTCACGCTACAGAGCTGAGGCCAGTGGAGCAAAGTCAGGAGTTTTTCCTTTTATTTCCCTCTCTTTGTTTTGTGCCTTGCTTTGCTTTATCACTAAAAGTTCCAGAGCTCTCTACCATGAGCCCGGAGTTTGGAAATGCTGACTGAAGTAGTTTATTGCATCCGTGCTCACAAACAAGCTGTTATTTGCCATTGGCATGTGAATAAGTCACTGTTCTTTCCATCCTATAGCTGTTAAATAAATACTGTGAGCCAAGTTCACGGCACTGATTTCTTGTAGGAGGTCACTGAGATGATTTCACAGAAATATCCTGCGACAATTTTGCAAAACAGGATGGTCTCAGCCTGAATGCAATTACTCTGGTTTTTTCCACTTCCATCCAAATGGTTACTGTGTTTTTGCTGTCACAGGCAGGCTGTTAATTCATCCTGACTCCACAATAGACACCAGGAAAATGGAAACTTTGTCCACTCTTCTTAGTGTTTAAGGCATATGCATTAAAAATTACTTGTATTCTGGTATGACCTACAAGTCCTAGTCCATGTCAGCTATGCACTGACTATATATACATACTTAGAGTGACTACATGCCACTGACTGCAGCACAGCATGCAGACAGCCAAACACAGCTTTAAATGGCAGCTATATAAACAAGGCAGCTGGCAGCCTAGTCCAGGCTGAAAAACTTGCAGTGGAGTATGCAAATTAACCCCTGCAGACCAATAAACATGTCCTATTTATAAATAACACCTGCCTGTACATTAAAACAAAAATACCAAGACTAGGGAGAAACCAGGTGTCTCATCCTTATTCTATCAATGGCAAACTGGGGCAGAGATTAAATATTTTGCCAAAGGTGCCATAGGAAGCCTGTGTCAGAGGCACGACTGGAGTTACCTGTGCCTCAGCCCATGCTGCAGCCACAGGTTCCTCCCTGTTTCGAGTACAATGTAGATTCATGGTATGTGCTGACGTAATTACTCTGACCGAGTAAACGTCATCCTCAATTTTCACCTGTTAAAAGGACAGAATCAGTCAGACTGTGAGTGTTGAGGGGGATGCTGAGCAATGAAAATTGAAAGTCCTACTTTCAATCTTACCCACTAATGGTAGACATTTTAGGAAAGGGAGTCAGCAGCAAGTTTTGCACTTAAAAGAAATAACATCAACAGCAGTGGGTAGGGGTTTGGGAAGTGGATTTAATAGGTGCGTCTAGATTTGGCTAAGAATGAAAAGATTTTCTTTCCACTGGTTGCTGGCTAATAAAAGCAAAGGGGTGGAATACATCCAACTTGCAAAACTTGAATACAGTTACTGCTATCTGCAAATGGGTGCCCCTCCCCGCTCATGTGAGCTACACAGGCAAAAGAGAATGACACATGTGCTGTTTCCTTTTCCAGTTGTAAAGGGGTCAGGAGCCAGGCAAGGAGAGCCCAAACAAGAGGAGCATTTTCCTGGGTTCTTCCAGCTGTTCTGTTCAATCCCGCCGTCAGTTCTGAGCAGGGAAGAGAGACTGTCAACACAAATAAGGCATTTTTCAAAGGCGTAAATTATGAGTTCCCAAAACAATGCGACATCTCAACCACGTGAGTACCCTTGCCCCCCTCCCCCTTACAATAAGAGTGGATTTATCAGTCTGTCACTTAAGGAAAAAATTGTCTAATGCATTTCATATGGGGGGAAAAGTAAAAAAAGGAATGCCTGAGACTAATCCTGAAGGAAAAAAATTGTGAAGAAGCTGTTTTCTTTCTTAATTCTTTGTGTTTGTGTGTGCGCGTGTGTGAGGGAAGAACTGAAACAGGCTCTGCAAACTCTGGCTCCTGAATAGGACCGAGCAAAGTTAGTAACATTTCCGCCTAGACCCTAGCTTAGAAAAGTTTCATTTGAATGTTTTTCCCTCCCCCCACCTTCAGGAATGAAGTTATAAAGCATTTTAAAAGCGTACTGACGCTTTTCTAAGATAGTAATGGTGCTGCCCAACTTGCGTTTAGAGTCTCAAGCTGTCTGTGTGTAACATGAGACGCCAGCCACAAACTGACAGTCTATATTTAAAGCCACAATGTGTTTCTGCTCCTGGAAATTTAGAAACACGGGCTTAAGGACAAGCAAATGGGTTTTTCAGCAAGAGAGGGTACAGGAGGGCAAGTCCTCTGTTTGCTTAACTCTGCATATTTCAGTAAATTTTAAAAGAGAAAATTTGGCCCGAACAGTCAAGTGAGCACAGAGGCTCAGCTGCAGTATGGTAGTGTTCATTTTGGGACAGTATTAAAAAGAAAGGTGAGGGAAAGGGAGTGGATTATGATTCGATAAGCTGAGAAAACTCTTGAGTTTTTGATGATGCAATATATCTTTTTTTTTTCTTCTTATGGCTTTAGAGTGATCTTTCCTGTTTTAATTCAAGAAAGGACTTTTGTTTTATTTTTAATAAATAAACTGCCAGTAGCAGAATTGTTTATCATACCATGGTATCAGTAATGAAGGCAGAAAGTACAGACAGCACTGCTGGGAGCAGCCTGAAATTCAGGGTTTGATCCAGATATTGCTGTAAGGATATTTGTTCTCTATGGCTGTAGACACTGAGAATGTTTCCCGAGCTCTGAAAGAAGCAGGCTGATCCAGCAGAAAAGACACAGCAAGCAGAATCTCTGGAATCCCAACCAGCAATTTCTAGTTACCTTTTATTCCTGTTTGCAAGTTCTAACCAACAAGAAAGATTAGATGTTACCTTTATATTTTATTCTACTTCGTTCTGCAGTTTAGAATATTATAGCTTGTTTTCTATTGCAGCTTGTTTTCTGTTATAGTCAGGAAAGATACAGGCAGGCTAATTCAGGATTCCGAGAGCTTGGGTTTGGAAAAGCTTGAGTAAATTACTGCTATTGGTGCTCTGCTAGTGTGTCCAGGAGGGTGGTGATGATTCACTGATGTTCTTCTTGTGTATTATGAAATATCAACAAGTGTCCAGACCCAATCTTGTATATTTAGTGACAGGCTTGGCCAAGTGACATGTCCAGGACCAGCTCTACAGTCCTGAACACATTACAAACAACTTCTCTGGCAGACCCAGGTTGTCAGACCCCACAGAAAGCCCCAGCGGGGAAACCAGATGAGGAGTTAGTGCCCCAAGGGGCCTTTTACCTGTTCTTAATGAAAAAAGACAGATACATCAGGTTCTCTTGTTTTTTTTCCAAAATATGGACAGGGATTCTCAACTTGAACTATTTTAAGATCATATGACTCCCTCCATGAAAACAAATTACTTCCCATCCACCTAGAAGAAGTATTCTGGCTGAAAAATAGTCACAACAAATTCTTGTCTTTGGTTGGGTTTTTTTGGTTGCATTTTTTTATTAATTAGATGGATCAAATTTATAGACTAAAAACAAAAATTAGAGGGAAGATTGATAATACCATATTTCTGTATAATGCAAGTTTGGTGCATTGATAATGGTTGAGGTTTTGAGGGATGGTCTGTGGGAAAAAGGTCTTATTTCCTAGCAAAATTCCTGCTATTTTTGCAAGAAACAAGACAAGAAACAATTGAAAGTTCAGTGTATTGACAGGCACTGTGCAGCATGGACAGCAGATGTTTGCTAGAGAGGCAGAATAATTGGGAAAACAAATTTGCTTCATAGCCACAGTGAAAATCTTTGAGATGGGTGTGAAAATGCATAAAAAATTCATCAAAAACTTTTGACTATACTGAACATATTAATTCTTTGCTGAGTACCTGCAGGTGAGACCACAGAGCAGCTGCCAACTGATGTAAACTGAACAGTGTTAAGTTACCTAATTGCTCATGTACTTTGCTTATCTCCTTGTATTCACTCACAGCTGATAAGAGATTTTTATTCATTCTGTAAATGTAGTATGATTCTGTCAGTCCAGGGGGGGAGCATACTACTGTTTCAGATTTTAAATATTCAACTCCGTGAACGCTGTAAATGTATTCTGCCTTTGTATGGGGATGCCCCACCATCTCACCTCGGGCACTTCCCATGCCCAGCTCAGGTCTCCACCAGATATCTGAGTGGGCTCCCTGTACACATAACAGAGGCAAGGCAGACAGTAAAATCGTGATGCATTTGCTTCCTGCTCAGATGTACAAGCAGTAGCCGCCTGACTTAATTATGAAACCCGAGGAACACCAGAGGTTTGGCAATCTCAATTCAGCTGGCAGCTTTTGCCCTCTTCCTTTTAGACTGCAGTGACCCTATTTTGAGGCAGTGGGACAGCTCAAATGAGGTGAAGGAGTAGGACAATAAACGTCACCAGGTCAAAGGTACAACCTGGGGAGGTAGTGATCTGTGCAAAGCCATCTTTATGGGTCAAAGGTCTTCACCCCCTTGGAGAAGGTGCTCTGCAATTTACAGGATTTCATCTGTACTCAGCAGGCTGGGAATGTTTATCTGGAGCCTCTTATACTCCAAATGCCAGCTGTCAAAGGAGTTAGTGGTTAAGGAGAGCAGTTTGTGAAGGCTTCTCTTCCTCATCACCCATCAACAGATAAAGTCCTCTTCCTGGGGGATAGGGAAGCCGTGTGATGTGAGCAATGCAGAAGAATTGGTCCAAAAGGAAACCAAGAAGCAAGGCTGGTCCTCAAGCCATGGACCAGGTGCAGAGGGGGAAAGAGGGTGAGGAACAAGGTGAAGCAAAGCCAGCCTTCTGAGCTTTATACACTCCCTCTGCATTGCCAGCTGTCCTCCAGCAGTAACCCAGGCACTGCCCTGCTTAGGGGAGCAGAGTCTGGTGCTGCCTCTCTTCTACAAGCAGGAGGCCTTGGTTCCATCAGGCCAAGCTTCTCCACCTGCCCAAGGACAGTCAGAGCTTCTGGCAAAATGAGTCACTTATGTGTGGGCTGTCCCCTCAGAGAGGCGGAGACCTTGCAAAGGTGGCCTCAGATAAAGGCAGAGTGACTTCTAGCTGTGAACTGGGAGTGCGGTTCTGGGAACAGCCTTGCCCTATCTTTAACTCATAATGAGATATATTTTGGGGCTGCTAACTGGTTCTTTTATATGTTCCTGGAGCAATACCACTTGCCTTTCACACAGGGCCTGTGAAAAGCGTCGAACGAACCCTTTAGGTTTTTAATCATGTTATTCACACTTTGGCAATGTATGTGATTTCACTGCCCTTAATCAACATAAGTGCTGGCCTGTGACAGTAAGTGATAAACAAAAACAGAGGCTATTGATTATGAAAATCTGGTCTTCACTGGTAAACCTGTGAGCATTTGTACACAAGGAAATCTACAGATTATAATAAACTCTCATTTTTAGCGCAGAAATCTTAAAACAAATCCCACAAGCATTTATGTAAATTGAATGTCTCCACTTGTATGTTTGTTTCCCACCACTGTGCATATGAATTGGAAAATTTGGCTTTATACCCCAGGGCTCTCCCAACACCGTCATTGTCTGACATATTTATGTGAAAGTCTGGGAATTGAAAGGCTCAGAATGCACCTGAAATTTCAGTAATTAACAGCAGAAATGCTGGCAAACCGCTGAGCTGGAGAGAATAGGGAGGATGTCAACACAAATAGGAGTCTGCTGGTTTAAAATACACAATTTTCAGCATTGCTGGGCATCATTTAAAAAAAAAAAATGTACATAGTAGATGTTAAAGATTCAGATTACAGCTAGTTGTGTGCTTAAGCCTGTTAATATTACAGAATTATGCAGTGTCTGCATCTCGTTGCTGATACTGCTGCACCTTTCTTTCTAGGCTCTTGTGTAATATACCCTGTATCCATCACTGTTCAAATGACTGAGTCCAATCAGCAAAGTCTTTTGTAAAACAGGCTTTCAGGACTGCATTCTCTAATGAAAGTCTGTTTGTGTGTGTGCTCTGCACAGTGCCTGTCTCTATTGTTGGGGAGGGATTAGTATTCCTATAGCATACAGAAATTCAAGCCAACAGAGGGATCTGATTGTGCTAGGTGCTGTACAGTCACCTCTTCTTCAAAAGGCTGCTAAAGAGGAGAGATTACAGGTGGGAGAGAAATGAATGCTCTCTATAGACACTGCTGGTGAGGCAGCTTTTAGCTGGGAAAAGCTGGCGAGGTAGGAGTTGGTTTGAATCCAGTAGATTCAATGGGGCAACAGCTCTTTGCTTCCCACTCCCTAATTTTGTAATGCATGCTCAGGAAAAAAACACAGCTCAGAAGTTATTTAGCAACTGGCCTGCTTGTTTCCCACAGAAAGATCAGAAAACCTTTGAAAATAGCATCTGGCACAAGTAGGAACTTTGTTTACAATTTTTTGCTTCGCATACAAGTCGTGATAGAAAGTGCACAAAAAACCCAGATGCCACAGTGACAAGAATATAGGAACACCTTAGGAGGGCAAGTATTCGGGCAGCAGACAATCGTGTTTTACTTACTTAATTTCCTAAGCCAGATGAATTTGACAGCATCACCCCAGTAATGAGTCAATGAAAAATTCACCAGCTGCTAAGCCTTCTGAGAAACTACTTGGAGAATGGAGAAAAGTGTCACTTGGAGAAATCAGGTTTTGTTCACCAACAATTTATGAACATGAATGGAGGAAAGGTCTCTCTTCTCTGGATAATTTATTTGTGACTGATAACTAAACTGCATCAAGTACCAGCACTGCAATGCTGTAACAACAGACATGCAGCTCATAATTTGTAGCTGAAATAAGGTCTAGACTTCTTTGTTTCTCCAAGAGTCAGCACGTTCTAATTCACACCAGATTCCTATCTCTGCTACGTTAGCATGGAAATCAAATGCACTGCCTCTGCTATGCTGCTCTCTTATTGCAGATGTACCTTGCACGTGTAGTTTCACCAATGAGACAGCTGGCTAAGTGATTTTCCTCTTAATTAATCATCTCATATGCAAAGCAGGCCAGTTTCTCATATCTTCTTCTCTTCTGACATATGTTTCACCACAGGGTTCTTCCTGATGAAGCAGAAAACTTCACTTAAAATCTCAATGGGTTAAACTTGTTCTGCTGCATTGGAGTTTTAAAGAGAATATTATTTTTCCCCTTTCCTCTGCCTCTCTTTTTCATCTTAAGAGGGGAAAAAATTCAGTTATTTCATGAGGGTCTCTACCTCTTTCTTCTTCAGATAAGCCCTGAAACAGAGTTAAGCTTTTTATCAGTAAGTTGCAGGGGGGCTTTTGAACACACCCTGACACAGTTCTTTGTTATTGTGAGTGATAAATGCCTATTTTACTGGAGACTGAATGTTTGAAATATCTAGTTTTATGAGGCAGTCCACACCATAAAGAACATGTGTGACAAGGTCACAGCCACGCAGAATCAGACATCAAATCCTTACATACGTGCAGGTGTTTAGAGTTGCGAGCAGAGACTCTTTCAGTAACACCAAACCTAGAAAATGGGTTTGAATTCTGTCTATACACACATATATACACATCCAGAGTGTATGTATATACAATATACCCTATATCTGTATGCATATATATACAAAGACATACATATTTATATACACACCACCCTTTCCACTACTTATATGGCTTTATTTATTCAGGTTTATATTCCTCTTCTAGCTCGTCTGTGCTGGGAGAATTTGGTAGCTGCATATTTAGGACAGTTTTCTAGAAACACTGATCATAGTAGTATATTCATACTAAAATTAAAATTATTCTTTAAAAAACCTACCCTCCTTTGGAAACAGAATACTTGTTCAAGAATCATTTAAATCATATTACGTAATTCTGTGTCCTCCTCAAACAGTTGAGAAGATTAATTTATACTGGAATAGATTTTACAGAATCGTTATTCCAGTTTAACTTTTTTTTGGTAGGCAAGCTTCTCTGTTGTTCATCTCATTTTCTTTGAAAAGTGTTCTTACTAAGACAAAAGCAAGATGCTTCTTGCCTGCTAACTGGATGTTTCAAAAATTTCAGTCACTTAAGAAGAGATGAAAAAGCAGGTCTTGATGGCTGACTTTAGATAAACCGAATAATCCTCAGGTAAGACAAATAGACAACAAATCATCTAAACACAAGTGATTAAAGGGTTATATGTATGTATGAGTTGAGGGAAAAAATATTTTTAGTGTATTGTGAAGAGTTACCATAAAAAGGTAGTCATCCAAGAGTTCAGGAAACTTGTGTACATTTTCAAAAATTCTGATGTTTAAAATGACATGCTGGATTTTCATATTTTATTTCTATCTTCTAGACTATATTGTTGACTTCTGCTTTCAAGATTTTCTTAGCATGTATTAGGGCTAGAAATTCACCAGTTTATTATGAAACAGTCTCGTCTTTTATTTCCTGAAACTTTTATAATGAGCACTCATGAGCTAGCTGAGGTTGCCCTTCTATCAATGGTTCTTGCAAGTGTAATGAGCACAGTCCCAGTCCCATCCAACAAAGCAAGCAGGAAATTAAATCCTTGATGCATCTGTGGCCTCTCTCACACCTGCTCTCTCAAGTTATCTAGTTCAGATATCCTCTGCACCTCCTAATCCTACCTGTCTGTCCCTTTCTTAGCCCACAAGTAAATGGTCATACCTGAACATACGAGAGACACCCAGGTCCCAGCTGTTAAACGCCATTTTCCCCCCTTCTCTCAAGGACCTTCCACAGTGCTGCCAGTGGGAAGGAAGAAAAGAGTAGGACAGGAAGACATAGATCTTTCCCTGTCACCATCTGGGCTGAGGCTTTGTTTCCTTTGGGAGTTGCCCTCTCTTCCACTCTCTCTGCCTCTTCTCTATTGATTTCTCTTTGCTCTATCATCTTCACAGCTTGCTATGAAACAACACCTCCCCTCTCCAGATCTTTCCTGTCATCACATAGCAATTTTTATTTACAAATGGGACATGCTTTTTGCATTCTGGATCGCACAATTGGGAGAGATGATTTTTGTCTGTCTCTCTTGAATTTCCATAATTACATCAATGGCCTTTGATTTTTGGACTCTATTGCATAAAAATCCAGTTTTCCCCACATTGAACTCATAGGGACTTTTTTTAGTTTAAAGAAGATATGCTGCCTGTTAGTAATGGCAATTAAGCCCTTGGTGGAAAGAGGGGCTATACACAGAATTAGGCTGCATCTCTCTCTACAGAAAACCCTGCATAAAGTGCTGAGTGCACCAGGAAACAAATCTGCAGTTGGGCACAAGCTCCAGCTTCCCCTTTGCTTTGGGAAAAAAGGGTTTTTTCACTCTTTTGCAAAACCACTCACTGTGCTCTGAACACTGTCACTTTTCCTATCACTCAACCTATCCCTGCTCCAGTCATGAAGAGTGAAGTGAAGTGAACAGCTTCTGCTAACATCACCAAAGCCAAGAAGAACACCATCAGGTCAGGGAGAAGAAGGCCAGGTTGGCTGGGGCTTTGAGCAACATGGTCTAGTGGAAGAGGTCACCGACCACGGGGATGTGGTTGGAAAGAGATGAATTTTAAGGCCCCTTCCAACCCAACCCATTCTATGATTATATGATTCAAAGTGTGCTTGGTAGGTCCTTCCCATGAAGACTGTGTCCATCTAATGTGAAGAAACAAAATCTTTTGAAACCTTGCTGATTGCCTTTGGCACTTTACCATCTCCCACTAAGAGCTGTCTACTCATCATACCTACAGCTCAAGCAATAGGTAGTGACTGGACCCATGAACATCCTTAGAAAAATGAAAAACACACTTCTAGCTCACCTTTTCTATGACTGAATGGATCTGGTTCTTCAAAACACCTCTTCTCAAGTTAACTGTCCCACATCCTAACCCAAGAGCCCAGATCTGATTTATACTTGCTGTACAGGGCACAATTTTAAATTACTACAAATCCAAGCCATTACCACAAGGGTAGTGATGCATGGTGACTTGGCGTGGTGAAATATGGAAAAGATGGTGTTGTACAGACCCCAAAAGAAGCTGGCTTTTTCACAGCCTTGGTTATCTGAGTCTTTCCTCTGTTTCTAGCTCTCCAATTAATGTCTCTTTCCTACTCATGATTAATAGCAAGCTTGCCATCCACATCCTTCCCATTTCCTCTTGACTAAATACAGTCTTCTTCAAAAGTATATCCCTTTTACTTTGTTTAGTCTGTAAATTTCTCAGGGCAGAATGATCTCTCCTTCCATCTCTTTTCTAAACAAAAAATCACCAAATAATTTTTTGACACTTTGGTGTTCATGTGGCACTGACCACATCTATCTTCCCAAGTTACCTCTTCAAGTTGCTGATTCTGAACAGAGATTTCAGCCTCCTGAAGCATGAAGATAAAATGCAAAAAACAACCTTTGGTATAACATCAACTGGTAATGCATATCAAGCTGGTAGGACTTTAGGGGTTCCTCCTTGAAAATATTTTTCCCCTAAACACATTTATTTGTATTCTCTGAGATAGTCTCTATACTGTGGAGATCAAAGAGAGCTGGAAACCCAGTGGGGTTTTTAAGCGCATTAAAGGTACCGTGTTTCAAAGCCGCATGCCTGAATATTTAAGCACCATGAAAGAAATGAAGTAGCAGGTGGTAGTACATGTAAACATGATTGTTCTAATCTTAATACTTTTCAATTTGTCAAAGCCTAACTGTGTGACAAAGACCCAAAATAAAGGATGCTGTGTGCACATGCAGACACACAGGAGAGCATAAAACGCAAGGACACCAGCCACCTTTAGGTTTTCCCTTTCAGCCACATTTCTGGTCTTGTAAGTCATTTACAGTAGTAAGGATGTGGATTTACCAGAGTTATGTGGAACCTGGCAAATCTAAGCATGGAGTGAGTGCTTCTTGGGAGATTTGAATACAGAAGTGTAATTCCCTGCTGCACTTCAGTTTTGCCGAGGTAAAGAATATAAAATGCCATCCACCACAGGACAGTGGCATATCGTAAATGTCTGCGTATTGTGAATATATACAGAGAGACACAGTCTATAATGTGTCTCTCACTTAGCAACTGAGACATTATAGAAATATTTTCAGGTGTTTTCACAGAGTCAAAGTGAGACAAAATGAGGCTATTTTTCTTTTGGTTACTCCTAAAGAAATGAGAAAATATTAACAAGTGGTGTCCACCAGATCCAACTCCCTTCCTACCTTAAGTTTTGGTGCATGTTTTCTGTACAGCTCTAGCTGTAAGCAGAAAGCTTCATTACCTGAGATCGCCTGAGGTCCTGGCCTGTAGACAGTCGACCATTTCTGTGTCCTTTCTGTTTCTGCAGAATTTCTTGGGAAATGCCTTACTTATTGCAAGCTGCCACTGCAGTGCTGAAATCAGTATTGTTGAGATACTTGTACCCTGGAACTTGAGCTTGCTCATATTGATTTTACTGGACTTTGTTTCAGAATTTGCTGATCTCAGATCTTAAGTTTTTAATACTACTCTGCTTCAAATGCCTTTGTTTAGCTCACAGCAGTCTCGTCTACTATCACCACACATTTTAATGAAGGCAAAATGATTTATCAATGGTAACTAGAACTCTTGTAGGAAACACTATTGAAGAGAGGGGGTAGCGGGGAGCAAATAAAGATAAACTGATCCTATATGCTCCCAAAGAAAACTTCCTGCTGATTCAAGGTTCTTGAACATTAAGAAAAGATGTCTGTGGCTCCTGAGCTCATTCTCCCTGTGGATTAATGATCCATAAGGGACTCTTTGTACCAAGGAGGAGTAAATCACCCCTCCTGCTTTTGGCAGTCAGGAACATAACTGGGGAGATAAATGCTTTTACATTTCTCTGAACTTTGCTGTTGCTCCTGGGTAAAAGATTTCTCCTTCTGGAATCCATTAAAATCTGTGAATCTCAGACAAAGACTCTTCTTTCTCCTCCCACATTCTGTGTGAGATGCTTAATCTCTGCATCCTGAAGACATAACCATTTGTGAGCTGGAAACAGAGCATGAGTTGAGCCCTTCTCCTCTCAAGGTACCTCCTCTGGCTTCCTTTGCTTGCAATGAATGAAACCTTTCATTTCGATAGCCTCTGACTTGTGTCAGAAGGTTCATGACTGACCGGAGCAGCAATGGGTTGGCAGAGAGGGATGAAACTCTTTAAAATGTGGCATTGCTAAATAAGTAAAGATCAGCTTTGAACACAGGGGAGAAAAGGAGACGAGGTACAGCTGTATGACACTGTCTTTAAGAAAAAAAATGCAGCCTCGACTTTTCCTCCCTATTCCTCTCCACAACTTGCATTTCCTTTGAGGAAAAGGTTATGCCTTCTTTCCCAGGCTGCTACAAGCCTTCCCCAGACAGGAAGCATATCCTGTGTCCTGTTTCCTCCAGAGTCCAGTAGCAGAGCAGACGGGAGCGTAACTTCCACATTGCTGCTCCCACTGTGCTGTTTTTAAGTGACCTGAGTACCAAATCTCTGGGTGAATCTTCTCCCCACTCAATCGTGGTGCAGCACCAGGGCCTTGTAGAGCTGACAGCTGCTGAAGATGGCCAGAGGGAGAAATACAAGCTCCTCCCTTTGGAGGTCTGCATGGCTATTTTTGTCAGATACGAAGCTGCAGTAGTCACTGGGGGGAGATGTGGGAGGGGGAAAAGCACATGTTCTGTAATTGACGATTGTGTCTGTGATTTATTCCAGAAGACAGGGGTATATTTTCCTCACTGAATGAGAAAAAGAGACTTGGAAACCAGAACATGTAGCACATGCCATTTTCCACCCAAGTGATTTCCTTCACAGCTCACACCTGAGGAGAAGCTGTCAAACCCTAGGGGATCAACCCTCCCCAGTCATGCCCTGCTGCCTGCAGCACAGAGCAAGGTCCGGGACTTGTGGGTGGCTGAGGGAAGTCTGCCAGGTAAATACTTATAAATGTGGGTGTTCACCTCTGCAATTGATTTTGTTTTCCACTATTCGGCATTTTAGGGCACCAGCTTGCTGCCTGTGGACATGAGCATCCATATCCCTTAGAGGATAATTTCCTCCCACTCCCCCCTCCACTGAAAGTATCCTTGGTGAGAGGAGATGTATCAAGGAATGCAAACGCCATCCCTTAACAGACGCAAAGCCATGGCACATCAGCTGTGGCTGAGGGTCATATGTCTCTCCAGACGCCCAGGGCCACACGCATCTGTCTTTTCCATTCCCCAACCTTGCTGGGATATTTCCAATCCATCTTCTAGCTAATGGGATTTGGTACTGATTTTCCCTGTCCTTTGTTTCACTGCCATTGCCCAATGATGTGGTGTTGTGGCATTACCAGAGCTGCCTGTGTGTTTCCCTTGGTCCTCACAAGCTGTTAGGTTACACCAATATTAAGGAAGAGAGACTTCCTTTCCCAGGGACACTGCCACCTCTTCCCATCTGCTACAGAATCCATGACAAGTGATGGCCAGTGTGGGTCTGATCCTGATGGTGCTGGGTTTTCTTGACTAACCAGGACTTAAAAGCTTTTTCATCTCTGCCCATGGAAGTGCTGCACTGAGCATGCAGCTGATGGGCCATCTTACCCGCTAGAGCCAGTAGCAGATGCTTAATGGAGAGTTAAAGCACAGGCCAACCATCAAGGGATCTGAGGAATGGGAAAGTTTTGAGCCAGAATCAGTAATTCAGTGTTTAAATGGCTGCCTTGGGGTATAAAAGCTTTTGCATTTACCAGTTTCTCATATAAAATAATTTAACCTCCTGCCCACATCCAGACTCTGCGCTTAGCGGGACTGAGCCTTGCCTGCCGCTCTACTTGAACGAGCTCTTTTAACATGTAGCTGAAAGAATTCAACCTTTGAAGCTCAGCATTACTGAATGCACAGCTGGTGGCAGGGAGCAGGGAACTCCTCCATCTAGTTCTCCCAGGTAGCCCCAGCACCTCCAGGAGCGTGTGACCATGACTTTACCATTTTGTCCCCTCCATCTGTGCAGCAGCTGCCCACCCCAGCAATGACAAAGGCTTTTGTCGGAAGCCAGCTGTGCAACCCAGCACAGCACAAAGGTGCTGGTTAGCCTAGCCCCTCTCTTGGAATGCAGCCAGGATACGGAACATCTCTGCCTCTCCTTCTTGCCTCCTCATTAAGCAGAGCTCCTACTTGTCAAGCAAAAATATCCAACGTAAGGTTTTACAGAGTTAAAGCCAGACGGCTGTGTGTGACCCTTCTTTATAAAGCATGTGCATCTCCTAGGGTGCACTTCTTGCTGACTGTCTCCTAAAGGGACTCTCAAGAGCAAAGAGGCTAGAAAGACAAGCCTTAGAGCTCCTGCCTGTGTGTTTAACACTCGTGGGTGTAGCAGGGGCACAAGGAAAGGCAACCACGTCTCATGAAATTAGCCTAGTGGATTTAGAAAGACAGACATTCAGGTCTTGAGGAAGAAGGAATTAAATTAGACAGAGAGGCCCTATAAAGCTGGGGCCTGTGGCCTGTTTCATTCACTTCTTTAAGTTTTCTATTTCATCTATACAGACATAACCAAAAAAATGCAAAAAGGAAGTGGGCTTTACTCCTCTGTCTTGCAACAGATACATACTTGCATCCAAGCCTTGCCATGGCATGAAGTACAGCACAGCTCCCCCTGAAATAAACTGCAGCTCACACATATCTCAGGGTGGAACTTGGCTCTTAAACAAAATTTAATGGGAGTCTGCTCTGGCTGAACTCTACTTATGACTTCATATTTTCCAGGGCTGTGCTACCGCTGTTGGCTTGTTCACTTTTCTTTTTCTTTTTTTTTTTTCATTCTCTTTATACTAATAGGTGTTTCAGTGGGAAAATTTGACCTTATGAGTCTGTTCCAAAGCATACTTCTCTGGAGGCAGTGGTAAATAGTTTTGATATATTATGAAAGTGCTTTGAGAAATTTGCAGGCTGTCTCATGACTGCTTGAGAAGGCAGACTTTTGCAACCTGTTAGGCAGCATCAACTGGTGAATTAAACTGGGAAGCTGGAAAGCAGAGAACATGGACAGAGGCTATATATTGTTCCTGGCCTGATTCTCTCATGTTTCTCATACTCATAAAATGGAGTTTTCAAAACTTTCACCATCGGCCCAGCCGAGCAGGTGGAATGTGTGAGAGAACCGATTTCAAAGGAAGCAGAAGCAATTTAGCAGTGAGAGCTTTAGCAAATCCCACTTTGCGTGTGAACCCCTTGGAGTTTCACTTTGTGTGTTGGGACAGTGCCCTGCTTTGAGGCAGCAGGGCCAGCAGTGACTGCTGCTGCTGCTTGGCCACACAGCCCCATCGCTGCTGACGCAGCTGTGGAAGAGCAGCACACCTGGAGGAAGGATGGCACAGCTCTGCCCTAGGGTCCCGATTTCGACAGCTGAGAGAGGGGCCCAAATTCTTAGTGCATTCCAGTATAATCTTACATAGGGAATACCAAGCCCAGCTTTTTCCATGGCCTTCTAGAGCCACTGTAGTTCAAAGGAGTCACTGGACTGTGAATGTCTGGAGTTCTCTGCTCTGCTCAGAGCACTCTGGAAGGAAGTCTCCAGCTTTAACCAGCTGCTTTTCTCTTTATGCTTTTCTTCTGGGGAACTTGTTTTTCCTGCAAGTAAATTTATGATTTATTTCAGCCACCCAAAAGAGCATTCCTGCTTTTTGCCCTCTCTGTCTGCACCTAGCAAACCTCTCCCTGTTAATGGATCAACTGACAGTCAGACTACAGGTTGACTTGGATCAATTTGCCAATAAGTAAATAACCCTCTAAGTAAACAGTAAATATGAGTAAATAAGCAAATATTAAATGGGTGAAGGGGCTTTCCTTTTGGTGAGCTGGTTTTCTACTGGATCAACTTGGACGGAAAATGTTCAGGAACAAGAATGCCCTTTGCTGCAGGAATGTAGCAGCCAGCTCATAACACAACAATTCCCTGTCAGCTTTCCTGCATGGATATTTCATACACTTAGGAGCAGCCCAAAGGCTTTACAGTAAGTGAAAAATATGTTGGTCAGAGAAGTACCGTAGCAAGCATTTGTTGCTATTGAAAACTACTAGACCATATTTCTTTGCTTAATGACACACATTAATCCTGCATTGAAATTTCCAGGGCTGTCCAAGCTGAATCTGGCTTTAAAGGTTTAAAATACAGTCCAAACTATAAAAATGTAGCATTCTGACTAAAAAAAGAAGCTGGAAAAAAGTCTCAGCAATGTCCCTTTGTTTTGTCCTTTGCTGTTTAAACCACTAAGGATGTCATCTACAAGCTTTGAAATGGTTTCAAAAACATAGCATTTTTTAAATTGGAGGGCAAAATATGAATATTATCCAAGTACCCACTGCTACTTCTGTTTTCAGTCCAGTTTCCTAATGAAATGAGTCTTATGTTTTCCTGCTGTCTATCTGTCTGCTGAATCATCTGTTCATCCATCTGCCACTTCTCATCAAGAACTTTTGGGTCCACTGACCAGTTTCAACTAGACTTGAAAGAGAAACAAAACACTCGGAAATTATAGTAATTTTCCAGGTTGCATGAAATTTGACACTGTCTACAGAGTGCCATTCAAGTGAGCAGTAACGCAAAAAGGATTCCTTATTAGGAGATTAAACTAAATGAAGTTCTTTTCTACTTAGGAAGGTAGTAGCATCAAGTTTTGACATGATTAGTTTCCTTCCATAAACGTGACTCCAACTTAACAGGCAAAACACAGAGAGAGAGACCCCATTTAAGCACCTACAGGAGACATCAAGCCCTTCTGACCAGGGCATGTTGAAAGCCCTGCAAAAAAAAAGGTCTCACTACCTCATAGAGAGGTTAAGCCCTCAGCACAAGCTTTGGAAAGGGATGGTTAAGAAGTGCTAACAATAACGTTTGGGATTTATTTTTCCTAATTATAGACTCTAGAAATCTAGGCTTCTTTAAGCTATTCTAAGTTTGCTTATTGGTTGATGGGAAGGAAATTCCCACACCATACTCCAGGATTCACTGCACCGTGTGGAGGCCGAGCAGATCTTTTTGCAAGACGGCATGTCAGAACAGAACAGAACACAGCAGATTAGCTCCAGTTGGAAGAGACACACAGCTATCATCTCAGCCAACTGCCTGTTAGTGTCCTCCTGGAGCACCTGTAGAGACAGCTGAGATGATACAGACTCCGTTCCAGCGGTCAAACATCTCGTCAGGCAGGTTATTAGCCTCCCACCTACATGGCACTTGACATTCGAGTTGCAATGAGAGAGAGGAACATTAGCAATAAACTGTTAATGAATTTCACAGCAATGTAAGCAATGAAAAACTTTCAGTATATGGCTTCAGTGCCCATCTTTTCATGCTTAGCTCTGTTAATATGTTCAATATGCTATTTTTCAAATAATGCCAGACAGTTGTCCAAAAATAATACACAAATGATCCTTTTTCCTTTTTTTCTCAACAATTATTGCACAATCCGTCTAGAATTGCTCAGATGAATGATAGATGGTAAAGGCGTTTTGCTAAAATTCCTCAGCTCTGTTCAGACAGCTTGGACTGATACATAAATGCTTTTCAGATAGTAAAGTGGCCTTTGTCTTTAAAGCAAATATGCAAAATAAATCTGCATATTCTTTGAAGAAACCTTGGGAAATAAGAAAAGTTGCTGCCTCAAGCTGCTATTTGCCTTGCAAGTTTCTAAGGTGTTTCAATATGTTTTATTTTCTTTGTTTAATATGCTCAATATTCAAAGCATTTGGAAGATTGTTTCCACTACAGATATCTCCATTAATAATATTAATCTCGTCTGTGCTCCAGGAAAGATCTCTGTGTCCCTGAAGAGCATATGCTAAACATCCTGACATTTCCACTTGCAACGCACAGTAGACAGTGCCTTAGGCAAGCACTGGTGTATGAGCTGGATGGAGCTGAATACAATTCATATCAAATAAGCCAGGGGACGGACTACAGAGAACTCCCATTTCCAAGAATTATCACCTGTTGGACTGCTTTGCTACAAAATATTGACGGTGGGAATGAGCATAAAGGAAGAAACTTTTTCAAATTTTCCATGTTGGGAAAATGATACTTTTCTAAGGATAGGAGCCTGGTGCTATGTTCTTTGAACTCTTACAATAATATCAGGCTTTCACCAGTTTCCAGGTGGTTTCTAGGTGACATCACGTGTAGTTTGATCATATCATCTCTAGTTTAAGCACAAGGTCAAGCTTTTTCATCTCAATGAGAAATAGACATTTATCAGCCTCAATAGAATAATGGCCGTGTTTCTATCTCAGCACGTCAGTGTTCATTAAAATGAGTTTTCTGTCAGCAACAGAGCCCGTGAAACACTCTTGCTTTTGGATCCATGTCTCTGCCTCCTAAATCCCACCCCCAGTATACAGAAGCTCCATCCCTCAGTAGGTCCCCATGGGGTGGGGGAGCTGCAGGACCTCTGGATTGATGTGCCTGATGGCTAGAAAGCTCATGGTTATCTGAGAACTGACTGCTGCTAAACAGAGCTTTAAAATGCTGAGTCCTCGCTGCCTTTCCTTTAGTGCTGGGCTACTCTGGTCTCCCTTTTCTCTCCAGTCTGCAATTTTCATGAAAATTGAAGCAGTCCTTATCTTTGCCTGTTTTTCCTTTAAAAACTGTTAGAGTTGAATAATGGAGTCAAAACTTGTGAAGGATAAAAGGACAGTCAGGCAGATAGCAGGAACAGCAAAAATCAGTGCAAAAATGCTGTTGAATGTATTTGATGAAAATGTTTCAAATTCTAACAAATGGTTCTGACTGTCTTAGTTAAGGGGACTAATTTTAACTAATGTTTGTCTTAGTGCCAAATCCATAAATGCTTAGTGCCATGTCCACAAAAGAGGGTACGTTTCAAATGTAAACCAAAACCTAATCTTTAGAAGTTATTAAAGTCATAAAATCAAGCACAACAACATTAAGAAACAGAGATCACCTTATCCTCTTATGACACGGTCAAAAGGCTTGAGAGTCAGGTCTGAGGCTGGTAGACCTGTTAGGCACAAATTAAAAGCTTGTCTTGGTAAATAATTACAAGCAGTTTAGCAGTTATGTTGTCTTACTGCTTTGTATAACCACTTACACAAGGGATTGGGAAGGAATAATCACGTTCTCCAAGATCACTTGGCCTCTGACTTTTCATTAAAAAGTTCTGAGTCAAATTTTTGTGCTTATGTTTTTAACATGAAAAGTTTAGATCAGTGGGGTATGCTGCTTTCATGAACTGTTTCTTAAGAATTATGATAAGTATGGATTACAGGTCATCAGATGGGCTTTCACTGTGTCCATGGTCAGCTGCCTTGATTGCCTATGGTCTTTTGCAACACTTGCAATGGTTAATCAGTTAAGCCAGCAACTCCTGTCTGTTCACCTCAGCGAAGGAGAAAAGGGCTGGTCTTTTCCCACTTTGATTCAACAAAAAAATGAGTAGAACTTAAAACTGTTGACTTTGGAGGAAAGTCAGGCAGAATTTAACAATAGTCAGATTCACTGGATATTTAGCATTTCTTTCAAAACCTCTCCAATTATAAAGCCTTCAAAAGGAGTACTCTGTTCTGATGAAGAGGGAAGAGGTGGGAAGAGGAGAGACAAAGGCAGGAAAATGTCCTGATTGTGGACCGTACCTGACAGATTGATTCGTACCCATTTGTCACTCCTTTCTTAATGAAACAATTCCAGGTCAATTTATCTTCCCCAGGAAGACATTGTACATGAGCTGGCTTTGATGGCTATAGAGGAAAAATGTAAATGATGGCCTGGTTACATTAACTTATTTCCATGGAAAAGTAAGAGAATTTTGCAGTGATATAATTATACATATGAAGCAGACAAAACAGGACACAACTTCCAAATTGCCACATGCAGCATTTTTTTTCTCACACTTCTTGCACCTTTGTATGATAGGGAGGAGACATTTGCTCTGAAGACACTGAGCAGCTCTCCTTAGCAGCACAGCAAAAACTGGTCACCATGCACAAGCAGCAGAGTGCTTCCCTGGGCAGCCCTTGGTATCTTCCACATCCCATCTCTAAAGACAAGATTTCCACAGCATCCTCTTGTGAGCTTCACTGCCTGCTTGCCAAGGGGGCTCAGTGCCAGGGAGGCAGATCCTTTCTATCTGCTCTCTGCTCTGAGCTTCTTCTGCCAGCCCTGAAACATTCTCAGCCTTCCTGCTGCTATAAGCAGAGACAGAACTGTCTAAAATTCTCTTCCAATTTTTTTACTGTATATGTACATCACTGTGAGTACACAGGACACATGAAAGTCTGTTACCAGAGGGGACATGGGCCTACAAAAAGCTCTCTCTCAAGTACTGCGCTGAATGGGAGCTTTAAGGTTGTAACATTTACCGTACTTCTAAGGGGGAATTGCCATTTTAATGCTCTTACCGAATGCACTTAATTGCCATCAGAATTGATGGTAGGTATTCAGCAACCCTGAGCAAAGGATCTAAAGTCTCCAGTAACTTCAAACTGCGAAAAACAAAAGTGTGTGGTTCAAACTGTTCAGACTGAAAAGGGGAATCTGAGGGCGCTGTCAGTTCTTTTGAGGGATAAACAGAAAAGTTAGTTTAAAAAAATCTGTATGTGTTTTTTAGGTTGTATAATCCTTTAAAACAATTTTTTTTCTCTTTTTAAATTTGGTATGTGTTTTTAATTTCAAAATATAGAATATCTGTTCACTTTTAAAAGATCTTTATTATTTTTAGCCTAAAATAGTTTCCCAAATTTCATTAACATTTTCTCCTTTTCCCTCTTATCATTAAGGGATATCATGTGCTTACTTTTTGACAAAAGGCCTTTTAGTTTATCTCTCCATCTCTGATTTTCTCCAAGACTCAAGGGCAATTCAGCTTCACAGAAGAAAGAGAAATTGTGTGAGCGAAGCCATAACTTCCGCAAACATTGTAAAACATATTTTCTCTTATTTACTTCATAACATTCTAGAATGGTGAAAAACTATTTTGCTAACACTGTATACTAGAATCAAATGAGAACTATTAAAATTATGTCTAACCTAATTAAACTAATTTGATAGTTGCTTTTTATCTTTTCTGTATTACAAAGTGTCAAAAATCTTGAACAGACCTTTATTAGAATGAAACTGTACTTTGTGTGCTTAGAATTAATGACAAAGTACTTGTTAGCTGGGATAGCAAGAGAATTGGGCCCAGAGCATTTCAATTTTGTAGGTATTTCTGATCTGCGTGATGTAATTTACATTTTCAACACAATCCATTTACTTGCCCAAAAGATCATGTGATTCTTGTTGTTATATGACACCATTATTGTCCTTATAATAATTTAGTATACAAGCGGCAGCCAAATTATTCTGTCTCTTTTCCAGATTGACAGATGAGAAACTGTTCCTTAATTTTGAAAGAACAGCCTTAATGTGTTTCATAGTCTAATGGGAGATAGTGATGACTTTTTCAGCTGAATATGTCAAATTGATGGGTTCAGGCTGATGACCCTTCAGGATAAGAGATGCCAGCTCGGTCAGGGCACTGCACACTTACTGGCAAATATTAAAATAGGTAATGACTTTTTTCATTCAGAAAGGCCTCAGTGTGATGCATCCGATATTGTAATGGGCCAGAGAGCAGCTTGAGCAATTAACATATTTCTAACATGAAGTTTTCAGAAGTTGGTTCGACTCATTTTTACAGATGCAGCTGCAGTGAACGAGTTCCAACTACAGCTTGTAAATTAAATCAGTGTGCTAAGGTTAATAGATTAATGATTTTCTCATGAATGCAGTGTGTTGGCAAGGCACAAATATAAACCAAAGGGCAAGGAAGACATACCACAGTCGCATAAACAATGGAGGTGTTAAGACTTCATTAGTTCTTCTATACTAAATGTGTGGTAAGAAAAATCTTGCATCAGTGAAGAAAATGGACGCATTAGGACCTGCTTTTCCAGTCAAGAGGAACAATGACTGCAGAAGAGCATGCAGAGAACAGAAAGAGCTGCTGGGAAAGGAACAGTTATGATAAATACATTTTTATATACAGAATATTAAAAAAATTCAAAATTACAATAATTACAGTAAAGGTTTTGAACAACTGCAAAAGCTTCCTGGTAGACTCCATATACTCCTCAGTGCTTTCAGAAGTTTATAATGTTTTACTGAATCCAATCAAATACCTTAGTATCATCTTCAGTGGAGGTAATTATAACCTCACCTAAGCTCTTTATATGAAAAGGCAGTCTTTTTTTCAAATTACAGCTTTTTAAAAATAAGGCAATATTAGTATGGTGTGTTGTGCTAGGTCGATTGATACAAGCCAAAAAAGTAGACAAAAATTTACTGGACTCTCTATTACTGAGTAAACTGTATTTCATTCATCTCGTTATACTTAAAGTTCTTTTTCAAATGTATGGAAGAATGAAAGAACAATCAATACTGAGGGAAAACCTTCCTCTGAATTCCATCTCTATCTTGCCTGAATCAGGAACTGGATATCATTCAGTTGGAACATCTCCTTTGTTTATTGGACATGCATGGATAGATAGCATGAATGTTTAAGACAAAACCATTAAACATTCAGTAACCAAATTCTGAAGACACATTTCAACCTACAGACAGAGACTGCTTAACACACAACTGCCTACAACAACTTGGTCAGTATTTCGGGTGGTTCTGCAAAGCAGATCCATGGATACATTGAGATAAGGTTGGGTTGCTCCTCACCTGGAAATTCCCATTAGCAGCAGTTTTTCATAAAGTGATTAGGTGAGCTGATTCAAGATGAAATCTTCCTGTGTGTTTCCTAGTGTGTATGCCTAGGAAAGCCCTGAGAAGGAAATGACTGCCTTAAGGAGTTCAACCCATCATTCACACAGATTGAATGAATTTCAAGCGCTTCTTATGCAATGAACAGGGACATCAAGAGAGAAAATGGGTTGCCCAAGAAAACTCTTCAAGACCTACTTAACAGTAATTTACCAGCCAAGGCTTTGTCTGAGATTGTAACCTAGCAGTCAGCAATGGAGCATCACGATGAGAGATGGCTGGGGTTGTAAGAATCAAAAGCACAGGCCTGTGGGTAGGAAAATCCTGAAAGACAGGAGCAGGAGCAGTGCTGCCTGACTGTTGTCAAGTGGCTTTGAAACTTGTGCTGTCAGAGCTGCTTATCACACGTAGATATCTGCATACTCACTCAGCCTGACAAACTCCAGAATGCAGGATCACCCACAGCTGCATGGGAATCATTACAACGTGAATTGTAATCTCGAGCTTTTCATTCTCTTCTCAACACTACCAGCTTTAGTTTGGAACTTCATCTTAGGAAATTAGAGAGGCCTTGAGAAATTTGGGGTAAGGTCTGCCTTATACCATCAAATTGCCCTTGTGGATTGCACAGTAGAGATTTGGCAGTTCACACCAGTAGATTAGATCTACCCCGTAGGGTGATTCCCATGCATTCCTGTCAAATGTGCCAATGGGGATCCCTTTGCAGGCATGGTTTTCCTTTCAAGCCTTTTCCTGTGTGTAAATCCATAGCAATCAAACATGTAGGTGCTTAAATTGTTAACTAAAGTGCTGACTGCAGAACCACCAAGAATACAAATACCAGATTTTTTTTCTGGAAACTAATTTAGCAGGCAAAAATGATGCCTGAAAATTAGAAAGCTTGAAGCTTTCTACAAGTTTATCCCATGTGCCACTGATAGTAGCCACAGAATTACTTAAAAGTATTGTTTTCTGCAAGTAGCAAGATCTAAACTCTGAGCTTTCTATGCTGAATGGGAGAAAGTATTTGGGGAATCAATATGCCCCTTCCCACCACCACGTAAGTTTAGCAGCTTGTAAATTGGAATGTCCTAACGTGGTTAGGCTTCTGAAGTAGCTCCCTGATAAGTCTCGCATCTTTATCACGACTGTCGTAATACTTTGTGTTTTATTTAAAGACCCGTTTTCTGGTGTCACAAAATCATGCCAAAACCTCACTTTCCATCTGCAAAGCACATTTAGTCCTTGGCATTGTAAAGAACTGGAAAGAATTACTTGAATGAAGCTCAGATAGAAAAGAAAGTATAAATGAAAAAAAAAGTTATTTTAAAGTCAGTGTCAGAATTTTGGGGCAGGAAGTGATTTAGGACTTTTAGTGGTTCAGATTTGCAATTTATAGAACAAAAGAAACCATTACAACTGTCAGAAAAGTGCATCGTAAAAGCAGGAGAGTGCTGAACCTCAAGCAAATGTTTTCACTGCTGAACCTGTCTGCTTCAAACAAGTGTTCCTCAGCCAAAATGGAAGAGGATAGTTTAAAACTAGGGGGGAAAAAACTACTAAAATTCATAAAAATCAAGTTTTATTGGAAAATTGCACCTGGAGGAGGTAGTTTAACAAATTTACCAACAATTTAGCAGGACAAAGTCACCACTGGCTATGTTAACTTACAAGCCAGTTGTACTGGTGTGCCATCTGTGAAACACAAAGCCAGAGATCTGCTTGAAGTATTTAAGTCAGGAATATTTCTGGGACTTTCAGAGGCTGCTGCCTTCTCAGCAGGATGTGATTGATGAAAATGAGATAGGTAGCAATTGTCATTCTAGTGCAATAATTCCTTATCTGTGAGTTTATGAGCAAAACGAATTTGATGAATTTCAGGTCATGACACAAAAGCATTTCTTTCCCGTCATTCTGGCTTTTCAAAACATACTTTCCAACAACAGACAATTTGATTTGAATGTTCTATTCTTAATTTAGTCAACTCATTCTGATGGCCAGAAATTTTATGAAAAACAAGTTTCCCCACAAACTTTTGATTTGTGCGTCATGGTAACCAATGGCAGTAAATAACAACAATGTTTAAACACTTTCAGAACCAGATCGTAGCTGGACAAGGGCCAGTATAACAGGGAGAGGAAGTTTTGCAAGGACAATTTAGCAACAGATAACACAAAAGATGTCCTTGAAGCAAAGGGAAACAATGAAAACAGGTGCAGCAGCAGCTACTGAAACAGAGACCTCTGAGCACTCTGCATGTGAAGAAGAGTAGAAGAAAGTACAAGAAGGTCAAAACCATTGTTGAGCTAAAAATTCCTTCAGCAAGCTGGAAGTCTTTTCTGCCTCAGAAAGTGAAGATTCAGTCCTACAGTAATGCACTGTATTTCTCACATAGACTGAGTTTAGAGAGGTCATGCTGAGGTTCCTGGCCAAGCATGGATTCCCTTCTGGACAGCAACTGCTGTTTCGCTCCTGCCCGGGGAAGAGGGTCTCGTTCCATCACACATGCTTTGCCTGTTCCTCAGTCATATTTCAGGAAGAGTGACACTGCTTGAACCTCGAATGACACCAATACTTTCACATCTGCCTAGCAATACTGTAATATTGCCATGAATCACATAGCTGGTTTTGGACAAAGTGAAATGTCAGAGACAGTGAAATGGGGATTAAGGGTGTCTCTGTGCTCTCCACCAACATTGCTCCAAAACCGACCTAGGGAGCAAACCCCGGAAACGCCTGGTCATTGGTGGTAGCTGCAATGTTCTGGCACTTTCACTGATGCAGCAAAAGGTTGTCTGGGAAGGCTGCAAGCCTGTTCTGTGGCCAAAAGGGAACACACAAAGGAGTAGTCAGGCGCTGGTGCTTGCAGTAAAATGAGAACTGTGGTGAGTGAAGCCACATCAGAGCGTCAGCTGGTTGCTGAAGGGCAGAGCATTGCCAGCTGAGCAGATCAGTGCCAGCTATACCACAGCTCAAGATGAGTCAGGCATTCTGTTGCAAACAGAAAGTACAGTATGGAAATGAAAACTCTTCCGCAAAGTGATGATACTGTAATCCATTATCAAAAAGCACTGTGATGGCAAGTACTAGAGATAAGGCACCTGCTTGTTATCTGAATCTGAGAGGCACCTGAGAATGCCAGGTATGAGCAGAGAGTTACTCATAAACCTTTTTGTAATTAAAGGGATTTGATCTGAAATTAATGTTTGGCCGCAAGCTGTGTGGCTAGGGAAGCACTTTAGAATTCACACCTTCAAGTATTTGATTGCTGTAGAGGAGCCTGCTATTTTGGCATGCAGCATGTATTTGATGTGTAAAGAAATACAGAGCATTTTGACCTTGAAGCATTTAATCTCTTCTGAGCATGTGGGTTTTGAATGGACATAGACATGATTAGAGTTTTTAAATAACAGAAGGTGTGCTTGATCTTTCCATCAGTATATAGATGGAAGAAAATATGGGAAGGATCTCTGGGAGAGAGAAAAGCACTCCTACTTTCTAGAAAAAGCACATCCCATGTTTGAGAAGAGGTGGATCCTTTGAATCTCAGCTCTCCTCAGTTTGTTGCAAACTGATGTTAGAGACTGGACATGAGCAAGGAAAAAACTGCTGATCGTGTTTTGTCTTTGAATCATATATACAGCTATAGCAAAAGGCATCCCAAGTATCAGCCATAGAGTCACTCTTGAGTTTATAGAAGGATTTGGAGCCACATTTTCACCTTCTCCGGAGAACGTTTCTATCTACTGCATTTACCAAAGGGAAATTGAAAAAAAAACCAACCTCACGTAAAGCCTTTCTTCTTGTTTAAAAAACAGTATCGTTTAGAACTATATAAATAGTACAAAATTAAACAAAGACATGAGTGTCCTGTCATTAACCTAGTGTAGAAAAACTTGAGGAGTTCATCACCCTCTCAGACGTCCACATAACTCAGGACTAGGTGGGCTGATATTAGTGGCACGAAATAAGGAGGAGAAAACAATTCAGAATTGTATCCTGATCAGCTAAGTGGAAGCTGGTGAAGAAATGCTTGTCTGTATGTTTTTATTTCTACTTAAGGTCTATATCAAACAGTTAAGAGATAAATATCCTTGCTGGTTTTTGGGATATTTTTTCATCTTCTCTTTAAAAAGCTTTGCCTATTCATGTTGTTTTGGGTATTCTTATTAAGTGTTATAGTTAAGATTAAAGTGTAATTCAAATTCTAGCTGCTCTTTCAGAAGCTTGCATTTCAGACCAGTTTCTTACTTCTTGAAAAAACATGGTCAGGTACTTCTCTTTTGCATTTATATTGTAAATGTTTTTTGGTGTTTTGTTTTTTTTTTAATAAATTATAATCCAAATAATGTTATTTGATTTATCAGCACCGAATTCAGGCTTACTCTAAGTGGGGACTGTGTTTTATACCACACACATGAGAGGCTTGCCTTGGTTCCAAATGTAAGCTGAAAAGAAAACAAATGCTAGGATTAAAAACAGGACATTGCAGATAAATAAATACTAATTGAAATCAATACAAACAGATTAATTTGCATCAAATCAAGATCCAGACCATACTCTGAAGAGCCATAAATGGGAAAATAAATAGGCATCAACCTTTTTTTCCCAAAACTACCTTTCTGAGAGTAATCACAGTACCTAAATGCTCTTAATTTAATCATTCACTGGAGGATGTTACAGGTAAGTGCTCATAATAAACAGTAGGTGTTTCCCTGAGGGCCATGATAGTTTGCATAATGTGCTAGCTATTTATTTTCCAGTGTTACGGTGGCAGAAATCTGTTCCAGTAAGTCTAACTCTAATGTGAAGTTTAATAAATGTCTTTTGCTAACAAGAGGTATTGATTAAGTTCTGAGTTTCACAGGTTAAAATAGTACACCACCACCAGTACAGTCACTGCTGCTCCATATGATCCAATTCCTTTTTTATAATTAACTTTTGTATGTTCTATTCTACTTATAGATGGAGAAGTGGAGAGCCCCACAGCTGGAGCAGATGTGGCTGTTGTTGGAGGTGAGTAGCAGACCGTACTAAGCAGCACCATAAGAATTAAAACAGCACGTTTGTTAATTTCTTGCATTTTGCACAACCTCTACTTTGCTGACAAGACAACAGGAGCGGCACAGTTAGAGTTAATTAGGCCAGTGGGAAATCTGCTCCCAAAGGGGCTATTGGCAAGATAAGGAGATGAGATAATGAGCATAAACCGTATACTGGTAAGTACCACCCACATCCTTTCCCCATTTTAGGACAAAATACCAAACAGTTCAACAGAGAAGTCAGTCTCTGATTTCCTTCAGTATTCACTGGGTCAAGCTTGTCCTTTAGTACAGAACTGGTGCAGCACCTTTGATTTGAGCAATATTAGTTTACACCAGCTGACCCTTTATTGTTACAGAATTCACCACACTGGTGTTCCATTAAAGCTCTCTCATGCATTTAAACTAAATACGGTTGTCAGAATAAATGAGCAAAGCTACGTTCACGGAGTGAACCTGTCTTTTTATTTTTATTGTGTTTGTTCATTTCCATGCTAACACACTAATTTCAGTCATTCACAAGGGGCTATACCAATCATTAGTGCAAATTGGTGAGGTTCTGCTATATTTCCCTCAGGTCCCATCTCCTGTAACTTTAATTTCAGCTTTCTATGAACAAGTAGCAGGTAAATTGATTTATACTTAGTCCCTTAGGCTTATTAATATTGTGCTACATCTAAAGCTTATTAGAGCCTCTTGTGTCAAGGGATACCAGTGAGGTCCTAAAAATTGATGAAGCCCACACTGCAACCATGATATTATTTTAAACCTCAAGTTCTTTGTAGAAGCAATTTCATTTCTGCTAGCAGTAACTTCACATTCCAGAACCAGGCACCATGAAATCTGGGGGATAATGTGAAGGCGTATCTTTAAAGGCAGAGTTATAATCTTTATTTACCCTGCCAATATTCTGTCTATTCCTGTGTTTTTATGCCAGCAGGGTATCCGCACTCAGTTTACTGATGCTGATAAATCTAAAGCTTTGGAGATACCCACTCTCACCACTTATCTTGAATATAAAATGCAAAAAAGAGGTACTCTCTACCTTCCCCCCATTGTCTCTGCATAGTAGTAGGCATTTCCAGGAAGCAATTCTTCTGACAAAACATAAAATTCACTTCTAGAAGACAAATGACCACACACACACACACCCTTCACTGACAGCAGAGGAAACCCTAGGAATGTTCTGTTCTAGTTCTTTTTATTGTGTGTTTCTTTAATGTTTGGTTTATTCCTGAATTCGTATAAATATAGAATCAGCTCAGTATCATATACTCGTACAGAATCACAGCAAAAATGTTTATAAGTACATCCTGGCTCCACGCAAAAAATCGTGTTTAAAAAATTATAAAAGTCACACAAGTTGAATAAACTTCAAAATATTTAATTTATTTTCAGGATTTTTAAGTTAATAATTTGATCTGAGGGGAAAGGGATAGAGTTTGTAGGTTTTTTAACAATGGACTTGTCGTGGACTTGTCATTCTTTGCACTTGTCAGGACTTGTCTCTTTTATGGTCTTCTACCCTTCATAATAGAAAAGGCTCTTGAACATACTTTCTTTCACTAGGAGTGCTTCCATTCACTATTTAGTCCTATGCACATTTGGGGTCATCTATAGAAATTTTTGTCCAGTCAACACATAGCTGGAAATTAGCCTTAGTCCATGAGACAAGAAAGATCTACCCAGAATCCCTTCCTTCTGCCGGGTGTCACTTCCACATTCATTACAATCAGACTTTCTTAATTAGAGCACAGCATGAAATGGCAGCTTGCAAATACAGAGCAGTTCGAGAGTCACAGAGCTCCTGCTATTTGTTGAATGTCTCCTATGAAATACTCAGTGCCCTGAACATCTCCTGAAACTGAGAACACTTGAGAAGGCAGGTTTGGGTTGTCTGCAACACCCCCCACCACGGGTATATGTTACCAGAAGGATGAAAGAAACCTACTGGTTTTCCTTTATGTTCTTTTATTTCTCCTCATTTTGAAATGAACTTTTAGCTCCAATGTGTTCAACCAAATCAAGCCATTGATTTGAAAGAAAGCTAGTGAGAATTTGTCCTGCATTCCTGCAGTATCCATATCCCATCTTGTTTTTTGAGGAGTGTTCCGACCCTGGCCACTGCAACATGCAAACACCTTATGATAAATGGGCTTTTCCCTACCAAGCAATTCAAGTCGTGATGTCTGGCTATGAGACACTTCTCAAATTTTACTTCTGGTGGTACATTTAAGTGGTCTCTTTCCTCTAGGTGTGATTGCTGCCGTGGTATTCGTCCTCATTTGCCTGCTGGTGGTGATGGTCCGGTACATGTACAGGCACAAGGGCACCTACCACACCAACGAGGCCAAAGGAACGGAGTTCGCCGAAAGCGCAGATGCCGCTTTGAAAAATGATCCCGCTCTCCAGGAAGCAGTGGATGAGAGCAAAAAGGAGTATTTCATCTGAGAGACAAAGATTTCCATGGAGACTTCCCCAAGGGAATCAATCAGAAATGTAACATCAACAGAAGTACTAGAGATGGATAATACGAGGATACAGGCGAGCATCCTAATTGAAAAGTATCTCTTTACTTTTTTTTGTCACTGGGTGGTTTCTTTTCCTCTAGCAGTGAAGAACTAAATGCCAGGTATACTCGCCTGTTGATTTTATTAGCAACACAGCTGGTCACAGTTGAAATCAATATCAGATAAGAAGAAACAAAATCTCAGTATGAGTGATACACCAAAACCAGATAAAGATAGCAAATGTCAAGCCTTGACATTTGGTGAAAATAGCAGATGCCAAAGGAAAACATCCTCTTAGAGTTAATGATGCATCCTATTTTGATATGATGAAGAACTACCTGAAATTGAATTTCAAATGGTAACAGAACAAACATTAAACTAGATAAAGGCGATCTAGCTCGAACAAAAATAAATCTATAGCCCAGATATCCCCCCATCCCCTTAAATGTGCATTTTTATTGGCACTGGAGAGTTTGTTTTTTTTGTTTGGGGATTTACACTGGGATTTTATTTTTAATTTTTGAATTTTATATATACATAAAAATCAAAGACATTTCAAAAAAATAAAACTCTTGGGAAACATGGAAAAGGTAAGAACGAAGGATTTATTACTGACTTTCTCTGCATGGCAGCTTGAGAACTGCGAAATCTTGGAATTTACAATATGGTATATAACAGTAGATTTACAAATATGATTCCTATTAGTCAGTAGGTTTTCTGCACACACGCATAAATAGATAGATATCAAAAGGTAAATCATCCTGGTTTGAGCAGGCCCTTTGAAACAATGGAGCTTAGCTACACTTTTTTCATGTAAGATATTTTTGCCTGAATATTTATGTATTTATTTTGCATTAGAAAATTCTCTGAGTGCCCGCCAGCAGGACTGTGGATTTTTGCAGGGAGAGGAATTCAGTTCTGGTGCAGATAAGAATACTTCTTTCACAAATACAACCGTATGACTGTCAGTATAAAGAAGCTTGTTCATCTGCATCCCACTGGCTTTATTTCTCACTCTGTACGGCTTCTGTACATCCTTTGCAGTGTGCTAGACCAGAGAATTACACTGACATTGATGCTTTATTATAAATAAATAAATAAATAGATTATTCATGGTGGGTCACATGAAAAGATCTTATTCCTCACCTAAGAATCGACGGTGATGAGTTTCTTTACCCCAGTACATTGGCTTCCTAGTTGAAGCCCACAGTTACCTCCAGAAACAGGATAATTGTTCTCTGCACCTGCTCATCCGCAGCTGTCATGGTGCCCTGGACTACTGAAAATAGAGGTGGAGAAATACAAGATAACAAATAAGATACTGATGAGGTCTGCTCAACTTGATATATTTTTTCCTGTGCTTTGATCTATATATGTGTGTACATATGTATATAAAGTCATCTACAGCTGTGCTTTCAAGCCACTGTTGCTGATCACTTGTGCTCACTTCTTGGCACCAAAGCTTGGAAAGCTCCTGGACTCTGGTGTTCATTACTGACACTGGTCACAAAAATGCTGTAAGAGATCTGAGCAAGACAAGACTCTGAGGACACAACTGAAGAAACAAGATATTTTTGTCTTTCAATCACAATCTCAGTCATTTCTCATTACTTGGAGAAGATGGACTCTGAATTATTTTTAGAATCCCAATACCTTTAATTTTGAATCTTAAATCTGCATGTGTTAGCATTTTTACCAAAGAATGTGAAACTTGTGCCAAATTTACTCAATGTTTAAGATACTTTTTGTAACATACCATTGCAGAACCACTTTGTATTCTGTGGTTAGTGAAGTATAAAATGCACAAAACACAGTACTTGCACAGCTGAAATATTTTGATATTATGCAGCTGACTGTCTCTTTCTAAGACCCATTAATATTTTAATAATTTTACTACTTTTGAAATAGGAAGTATTTTATTTCTTTAGGACAAGTGTTAGAAAAAAATCACTGATCTTAACTGTAAGACTGAGTTTATAAAACTGAAAACCCCCAACCCTCCAGTTCAATAAAAATGTAAATAATTCCTCTGAGAAAAGGACAATTGGAGTGACTTGAGCTCTGCTGCATCTCCCACACAAAGTGTGGGAACACCGAAGAACTTTCCTCCAGCCTTAGCAGGACCTATAGAGGACTATCAGCCTTTTGTCCCCTTTCATACATTCAGAACATGTAACATTCTAACTGTTAAAGAAAATTGACTTTAGAGAAAATTGTGATGGACATAGGGAATAAATTCCTGCCTCTCTCCCTAGTCATGGAAGTCTGGCTTTTGCAAGTTGAACCTGCAGATTTTAATTAGAAGCCTGTGTCGTACCTGTCACACAGGGGAACCTGATTTAGTGTCTCTTTCGGTGTGGGTGTGAGTTTTTCAGTTATGAGGTAGACTTAGACACAGTGCCACACTGGAATTATAGAGGCCAGATTTTCTGGTGGTACAGCATGAGTTCAGAGGAGCTCAGCCAATTCTTACCAGTTCAGTCAACTTCAGACTTTGTGTCATTGCTTCCCTTAAATCTGAACTGAACGCAACTTTTGGTCTCTGACTATATCTCTTCTTAGTAGTTTGATCAACAATCTTTATCCCATTCTCCCTATTTATCTAGGCTGACAAACAGTCCAAGCATTCAGGAACAGCTTCCCTATAGGTAATGAGTTGGGCAGCAGCAATTCTGGCATGAGCTGTGGTTTCAATGGGTCTATTTCTTCACTGTGTCCTTCTGGGTTTCAGGGCTTTGTGTACTTAGAAATTACTCAAGCACATTCAACAGAGAGAAGAAATGGTTTGTGGAGATTTTCCATTTCTTTGTTTTCTTCAGGAAAAACTTTGCTTTGTAATGAAGAAAACTCATGATATCTGGTGACTGGCAAACTAATGGCCTCATCCTGCTGTTTTTTACTCATACAATAACTCTACTGTTTTGAGTCATTCAATTTAGTTGTAAAAAGAGTACATTACAAACTTCCTGTAACTTTTACAACTAATTAGCAAAACATCTTTCTGCAAGCAGCATGCTGTGCTAAAACAAACATTGTGTATGATGCTGAGACATCTCAGTTGGCAGCTACAGCTTTTCATCACTGATGGTTAAATGATTTTTACAATTTGCTTCCTGAATAGAATAATTAATGAAACATGTTCTTCTTCCCCCACACACTTTTATGTGGGGTCCCTCTAATGCCATGGCCTGTTGTCCTGCAGCTCTTTGGTGCACCATCTCCTCAGCTGTGGCTGCTGTTCTTGCTTGCAGTTCCCCGTCTCCCATCTGAATCTCTACTGCCTTCTCTATGGCAAAGGATTACCCGTTTACTTATGTATTTATTTATCTATTTTTATCAATGAATGTGCTCTGCCCCTCTCTGCTAGCCAACAAAAAAATTCAAAAAGGTTTTAGGTTCAGATTGCCAATCCTACGTCAAATTTGAGGAAACCTGACCAATCTGACCCAAGACAGATTTACAGAGTGTATATGCCACATTTTTGCAGACAACAGGTCTAAAAATAGCACTGCAAGTTCTGTAGTTGTTAAATGTAGTGCTATAAATCTACAATGTTCGTTAAACAAGGGAGCATTATGATGATCCCTCAAACCACTTGATTTTGTCCTCATGCCTTAATGCCCTGTGAAAGCTTGTTGCATCCCACTTTGCACAGGAGGTTATAGGTCCACATTTGCAAGTATAAGTAAGTCATTTTTCAATGACGTACAGGAAAGCAGTCCACCAAAATGACCAATATTTGCTGAAGCTGGAAGACAGAAAATAAATACAATTCTGTAGGAACACAGGATATTTTTTGATATATGGAAATGACAAGAATTAAACATAGTCTTTGTGGTGACATTAGTGAGCTTTAAGAGTGAAAACTCTTAATGAAGCTTTCAAATTCTTTCACTGATAAAAATAATCCCGTGCAAGGGGATTAAACCATTCTTTTAAACCATTTCTTTTAAATAATTTCTTTTTGTCAGTCTTTGAAAAGAATTTTCACAGATTCAATATTCTGACATTCTGCCTTAACATCTGAAACTCAATTTCTTCTAATTTTATGAGCATAACTGACAGTCCTTCCCTGCACAAAAATGTCTGTTTGCCCATCTCAGCCTCTGAGAATCATTACAGCTCAGCAGCATAATTCTGTCCAAAAGAAGTCAGTCCCGAATGTGTATCTGGCCAACCAGACCATGCACCTGGTATGCATTTTTTCTGGGGCTTGGCCTCTGTTGTTCCAGGTTTTCCCCAGGTCCAATCTGCCACGGCACATTAATGCAGACCTGAGGAGAATTTAGTCAGCCACTTGTCAAGGAAATGAGACATATATAGATATACATATATGTAACTTTTTTCTTTTTAGAATACCAAGACCAAATCACTTTGGGATACTATTAAAAATAGGACTATGGGATTTCTCAGAACATCAAGTTTTCTCTTAAATCAAATCTAGGGATCACGGGGGTACATCAGTACAGGGAAATAAAAAGGTCTATTTTCTTTAAACAAGGAATGCACACAAAGTGCTGGAACATTTATAGTTCCAGGATAAGCAAGAATGGACTGTACTAGCTAATGCCTGCAAGAATCTCTCACAGAACAGAGGAAACACTGAGACAAGACACTGAGAAAATCAGTAAAAATGTGCAGAGCAAGAGAAGGTAATCAGATGCCAATAGGGATGGAGAGAAGTCTTTCATCAAACAAAATAGATATCCCTGTTTGGAGAAATCAAAGTGTATTTGCTCAGTGTAACTGCTGACAACAAATTTCTTTGAATTATATGAGATGTTTTCTTTGAATTATATGAGATGTTTTCTTTGAATTAAATGAGGTCTTTGGATTCCTTGTGTGTGCAAGTCCAATCAGAAAATGATGGTACATACGCACCAACAGAATACTCACATTAAATGTATTAAAAGCTGTTTATTGCATTTTCTAAAATCTCTCAGTTCTTCACATAAGAAAGCTTTGTGTGTTTAGAAATTGCAGAAGCCTCACAGCAGCAGTTCATTCAGGACAGAAAAGTAAAGAATACCTGAAAAAGCAATGGACCCACATCTGATGTCTGGAAATTCAGGTAAATAAAGGAAGCTAACAATATCAAAATAAAACATAGACAGTGAGCAAAAATTCCAATCATATTACAAAGTTAAATATTTGTTGTAGTAGACATCCTTCTATAATTCAAGACAGTAGTATTGTCAGTGGCTGGAAATAAGGAGTCCTTATTCTACACGCCCATTCCCTGTGTGGCTGGGACAAAATCCCACAGAATTTAGCAGGACAAACATTTTACCAACTGTATTTATCCTTCCTGGAAAAAAATTGTATTTTCATGCGTGTCAGAAAGAAACACATTAAATTAAGGTACAATTTTTATGAGTGCTGATCTTTCAGCATAAATTCTTGCCTTCACACCTTTTCTGTTGTTTCAAACTGTTTATGATGGAAAGTATCTGAAATGTTGTACTAAAGTCTATTGGGATTGCAGCATTGCTATGAAAAGGATAGTGAAGAAGAGCATCCAAAGCTTACTGCTGATTTTATGTTAAAGCTGACTATAATGTTTATATTTACCAAAGCTATTAATATACTGATGGTGTAAATCTACTATATTTTGAATGGAAAAAAAAAAAGAAGAAATTAATAACTTTATAATTAAAGTTGTAATTTTCAGCATTTAAAAGACTCTTCTCATGTTTTTCTTCTTTTTCAAAATATCATGAACTTTCAGAATTGCCAATTATGCTGCTTCCACGCAAACGTAGATCAAAAAGGAATAGTCAGCTAGAATTTTTCTTAATGGAGCATACAAGCCCTAAAAGATATACTGCTGGTGTTTGCATTAAAAAGCAAGAGAAGCTTTTGATAGATCTAAGAAAGAGTCAATCTTCAAATGAGAAATCAAACAATTATTGTCTCTGAAGAAACATTACCCTGTGGATGCTGGTGTGGACCTGTGCACTGCTGTATGATCTAATGCATGGTATTCTTGAAAATTCCGGGCAGATTATAAACATCTAATGGCTATTTGCTGTTGGCTGACCTGCCTCCCACCCACTGGGTACCAAATGTGCATGCTTCTGCATTGTTCTTCATGCTTTCCATGTAATTTATCTTTTATCTTAATATATCCCCAGTTAAAGAGTATTGGGAGGACATGCCTGGTATAACAAGTATTGTAATAGAATCACAGAATTGTTAAGGTTGAAAAAACCCTGTAGGATCATCAAGTCCAACCATTGAATCTTGCCACTGCCACGCCCTTTTTTCAAAGATCAATCCTGTCAGTGAGAAAAGGTCTTCAGGTGATATGTTATTGGGTCAAAATGATACCTCAAAATGGTGAAAGCTGGAGGGTACCTGAAGGACAGTGGGTCACCTAAGTTTTGTTATCTGTAGAGAAGCTGTTCCAATGGGCCTTTCACGTGCCATAAGACTCTGATGTGTAGACTGTTTGGAGGCCAGCACCAGCCAAATGGTTCATCAGCAATGTTCCAATGATGAAGCAAAGATAAGCAAAGAGGAAAGGCTATTGAGGACTATGAACTGGATCCTTCGTTATTAGTCAGCGCATTGTGGAAATTGGACCTTGACTTCGTACCACATCAGACAACAGGATTCAGGGTTCTTGGAGGTGCTCGCAATTTAGCAGCCCAAATCTGTGATGGCTTTTACTGTTACTAGCAGAACTGCATGGCAATTCCGTGGAGACTGGCCACAGGCTAATTGCCAAGGAATAACCAAAGTGTGTTCGCACCAAATGAATCCTTTATGGATGGCCAGTAGTTGACAAACTTACAGCAGAAACAAAGAAGTGAATAAAGAAAAAACTAGCAAATAAAGGGCAGTACATGAAAATAAGAGCTTTCAGAATGAAGTGCCATCACATAGCATGACCTTACACATACATATGATTCACTTGATTTGCTTGATTCAAACCTATTCTATCAACCTAAAGCCTCAGCACAAGATATTTTGACTACACTGAGAAAGAAAAGGGTCCAGACCTTGAAGTAATAAATCTGTTTCCCAGCAAATGTTTTGATTAACATTTCTCTTTCAGCTTCAAAAAAAAAAAGGTTCAACACCTTAGCAACTAATCTTGTTAGAACCATACATAGAGGTGTTTCTTAATTTCTGATGTTTGCTTGATGACCAGGAAGACCTGAATGGTCGCTCAGTTTCCAGTACCTTGAAAACAAAGTATTTAATCTCCCTGAAGGATTGCTACCAAATTCACTTGGAAGGACTTCTCAGTGTGACATATGGATATGTTGATAAAATGCAACTCAATGTCACATTCTTAGTTACTGGGAACAATCATCTTTATTCGTTCTAGCACCTAATGGAGTGATCAATAGCATTTTAATAAAGCCCCCTGTTGTTCGTATTTAACATAAATAAGATTTTGTATTGTATTTCAATTAAATTACACTTTCTGCCATTCTTTACTGTCAATTTTTGCTTTCTTCTCCATTCATAAGTTTTTGTTTCACAAATGCATGTGAGACCCTCAGGGCTCTCCATACCTTTTCTCATATTCCTGTAATGTTCTGCATAAATAGGGCCTTGTGCTCAGAATTTCTTCCACAGAGCTGAAATATCTCAATTCCCTTCTGTTCAGCAGCAGCATGACTTACCTAGCAGAACAAAAGTTGAAGAATCAGAGATTATTACATCTCTCAGTTTTGCGGTAAAGAGATAAAGACCGTGGTTCCACGAAGAGAGCTCAGGACTCTCTCAGTCTTTCTTCATTCATGACATGAGTGATACTTCTGACACCAGGATGCAAGAAAGTAAAATGAAAAATGGAAGGCACAGAATCAGGAACAAGCTGATTCCTCTGAACAGCAAGATGCTGAACATTTGCCAAAAGCCCCTACAGAATTATTTTCCTTTGTCTTCTCATTCAATACCTCTCTCACCTTATTCCCTGCAAAGAAACATCTGGCAGCTGTGTTTAGCTTTAATCAGATCTCTCATCTCTTCAGCTTCACTGACTGCAATGAAAAATGGATTACAGGCACAAGGATAAGAGCAAATAGTTCAGGATCAGATTACTTCAAACCTTATCAGACCCACCAAGTCAGCTTACTCCTAGCCCCACTCACAGGTATAAGTTATATGGGCTTTGAAAGCCTGTCCTCATTTTTTCATTTTGTTCCGGCCCTCAAGTCCTGTATTCATCCTTTCCTGCTGTAGGATTTGGAATTTTCTTATTAGACTCTGGCTGACCTTTTCATGGATACAGTCTTCAGGGGAGAGAGGAGACTGTTGTTTTGGTTGTGGTGGGTTTGTTCTCCCATACAAAAACACTTAAAACTTGACAAAACTGTTTTGTTAAACTCCAGTTGGTCAGGCTTTTTGGTAGGGAAGATAATGGAATAGTTGTGACTGAAGGTCACATTCCCAAAGAAGATCAGCCTCCCTGCCCAAAGATAGCAGCATTGAAGATTTAAAAGAAAAGAGTACCAGAATATTGTTCTGACATGGATCAAACAATACCTTTTCTATAAACCAAATTCTTGGCCAAAGTTGAATTGGTTTCAGAAAAAAAATCCATGAACTCCTTATAAATCCTCCTCTCCTCTCTGAAATAAAGAGTAAATAAATAATCAGTCTGAAGAAAAAGCATTTTTAATCAACCAGATGAATAAGAGGTC
Source organism: Cnemophilus loriae (assembly GCA_013397755.1). NCBI lineage: Eukaryota > Metazoa > Chordata > Aves > Passeriformes > Corvidae > Cnemophilus > Cnemophilus loriae. The sequence continues at coordinate 1,717,373 of VZTF01008853.1, forward strand.
ATTATTCACTACAATTATTTCTTTTCCAGCAGTTCTGTGTAATATTTTGTTTCATCTTCCCTCTGCAGGAACATTCATGAAATCCGTTCACATCATTTTAGCTAATAAACATTTTTTTGTGCAGTGTCTTCCAGGGTCTTGCACTCTCTCTCTATGTGGATTGTATTTAAGGCGGAGCTGGGAAAATATATATAATCATTCATTGTCTAACTCTGAGTCCAGGCAAAAGTTCCCATCTTCCAAGGGCTCTTTTTCATTTTATTGATATTATTATGGCAAATTAAACTGCTGAGAAAATGCTATACAGTTTCCTAAAATTGTGTATCTAGCATGTATCTCCCTCAAGTTGGAATTCCCAGCCAAAAATACAACAGAGTCTACTCTGGAAAATGAACTGGAAAAGCAGGAATGAGAGACTCCATTAGTCCCATGATGAACACCTTCAAGTGTGCTTTGATTTGCCCTCAGATTTTAATAAAAAGGGGGAGGTTATGGGGCTTTTTGCTAGTTTCTTTGTTGGTTTTTTGGAGGTTTTTGCTAACAGCAGTATAGCCCAGCTGGCAAAATTCCTGATAGGAGTAAAATAAAATAACCCTTCCAAAGATACATAGCCTTCTACTTCAGCTGCTGGCATGCAGAATATTCACATAGCCATTCCTTTTCCATGTCAGTGCCTGCTCTGGCTGCTAAACTCGTCTAGTCCAAATAGTATTTGTACCTATAGGCAACACCTGAGTTTAAAAAGATGGAAGTAAAGAGTTCTCCATACACATATCTCCTGGGAGATTGCCAGTCTCTGACTATGCGATTCTGCCAATGTGATTCTGCCTACATTTTCTGGGTTCCTGCTGACTGTGAGTCAGTCAGCAGCACATCCCATATGTGTACTATGACCACCATACTGTAGTTACACAGCACCTTGCTGAAATAACCTTGCATAACACAGGGTTTCACATTCCAGCTAACAGGACAAGATAGCAATACAAATCATATTTCTTAAGGTCTAATGCTAAGTCCATTTAGAGAAAGTTAAGCTCTGCTCCACTGTACCCATTAACATCATTCTGAACAAGATCAGGGAATTCGTTTTATCCCCAGGTGCGTATGCCCTAATTTTGGATCATCTCAGAGACAGAAGCTCTGTAATAGAGCAGCTGCTTCATCCCACTGCTATCACAAGGAGCTATGATGTCTCAAATGTCTCAGATATCAATAACCTCCACACCAACATCTGCCACCAACTTGTAAGGGCCATCAGCTACTGACAAAATGCTTTCCAGAGGGTCTCATTACCTGAAATTGAAACAGCAAAGACAGACTCTGCATTAACTTTGACAACAGCCACAGATGCCAGGCAGAGTCCATAACTTGCAGGAGCAATTGGATCAGATGTGGTAAAACCAGAGCAACCTGTGATCTTGAAATGCTGTGTTGGTGGGTGAACACACAAACACATGGACCTGGGAAGGCAATGAATTCTCCCCTGATATCTTGAGAATGGTAAAAAGTCAATTTATACTGCCTAGCACCTCGGTGTGTAAACACAGCCATATACTTGTATTCAAGAGCAGCGTGACCACAAAGACAGGCTGAATTAACCAGCCCCACCTCTCTGTGGTTGTTACGACTCAGCTACAACAAAGTCTAAGGGAAATGTCTTCTGACAGCTGAGTCAGAAAACAGCAGGAATTGATGGTAATCACTCACTGTGAAGATCAAGCTGTGGTTCTCACAAATATTTTATCACCATATAGCACAGAAAACCTCTCCATGAAATTCTCTGCACCTGCACACAGACAGGCGAAGTCCAAGCAGATCTCCCTTTAAAAGCTGTTTTCTTATTTGTATCCAGGGGGTTGACCCAGCCCACAAGCAGCTAGTATAAACTAACACAGATCCCTTCGCTTCAATGCCATTCACTTGAGCTACTTTGACTCAAAAAAACCCCAAAAAACCAAACAAAAAAAAAACCTAACAACAAAACCAAAACCAAAAAACCAAAAAAACTTAGCAGTGTATATTTGTCAAGCACCAATGAACAATGAACATTGAAAAATGAGATCTGGATGAAGAGAAGTTATGAAAAGGCTTGAATCCAACACTTAAGACTAAGTGTACTTTTTGTTAGGCTTCCAGGAAAAATTAATGTTGCAATAGGTAAACTGGAGAATGAAAATGACCTTAAACACAGCAAAAAACCGGCATCTTTGAAAGCAGAGGGTTCTGATCCTTTCTAAATTATGTTGGCAGAGTCTTAATTTTGCAGAACTGATGGCTTTTGTTTTATCTCCTCAGCACAGTTAATCTGACAATGTGCTACTGTAATTATAAGCCAAGGCAAACTTGCATGCATTCTAGGGAGAGTATCAGGAAAAAAAAAAAGGAAGAAATATGCTATTGTGCATTAATGACTTCATTAAACAAAATTTTCAGGATTTTGTGATGGAGGACTAAAATGATGGGCAAGAATTATCTTCTTCAAACATCTGGGAGCAGAGCACAGCTGGCTCTCTATTGGAGCTTGGCACTCAGCGTGCTATGAGACATACTTCACTACATAAGAGAGGCTCTTATAAAGCTGAATCATTTGGGCAATTAACACTCAAAGCAATTTGCACACAAGCCCTTGATATATGAAATTAGAGTTTTCCATAAGTGACAGGCAGGCTGCTGTATGCAGACAGTGCCAGCTTTGCTGTAGCACTTCAAGGTTTATGAGGGGGAAAATGCATTCAAAGATGGGAGGTGCTTTAAACAAGTGTTTCTGCTCATTTGAAAAGGAAGACTTACAGACAATGTTTTACTATTACAGGCCTGTCTAAAGTTAGTTACCTCACAGGAATATTCAGATCAAGGGGAAAATTTTGAAAGTTTTATATCACAAGAGTATAATGTCTTAGAGGACCAAAAAAATAATTTTGATCGATTTTTCACTTCCTGCACAAAATCTTGCATTGAATGTAAGCTGGAGAGTCTCTCTTAAGAAGGCAATTGTTCACATTTTCTGTGAAGAGCAACAGCGTAAGTTAGTGGCAAGAAATTGAAACAGATGAGAAAAAAATAGGGATTTTATAAGTGCAATTACTTCTCATCAAAATTCCTGAAAAGTCATTGATTTAGAAAAAATACATTTTAAAAAGCCAAGTATATTTAAGTTTCCTATTACTGTTAAAAGGCCACATACAATATAGTTTCTGACTCAGAATTCCCAGCGATCTGGGAGTTGACTGATGGATTTACCACGCTTCAAATGGTTAATCCTGTTCATATGGCAGCCAGGAATTACCACAGGCAGAAAAGGAGGGTAAAACTTGGAGTTAGTCACAGATAAAATTAGAAATGGAAAACAGAATTTGTTCTACCATCATACATAACCCAAGCATTTTGTAAAGTAAAGATATCACCCTTAAATTTAAAGCATAAAATAAGAGGAAAATCAAAATTCTTCTCCCACAGCTTCCAATCTGTGAACTGCAAGTGAAGGTCCAATGTTCACGAAATTAGTTTTGTTTATTTTTGAATGATTAGGCTATTTTTTTTTTCTTCTTTTTAATTAAGTGCAGAACTGAGTAAAACAGAATCAAGAAGAATACTCTAAATTTTGCTGCTGGTTTGGTTCTGCAGAGTAGTGATTTCAGGTACTCTTTGAACTGGAATATAGTGATTTAGTAGCAGTACAAGGAAGGTTATTTAGAAGACAAAGTTACATAGAGCAGTTGCTGCCCACTGTTCTGCTCCTAAACTATCAGCTGGTTTTGATAAAGCTGCTCAATTTCCACAGAGATAACTGAGAACAGAATCTGCCTGAAGACCCCTGACTTGATTAGAGTTTTTACGTCGAAGTTGAATCTTATCTTCAGAAGCAGCCTTCCTATCAGTAGCTGCTTCAGAGTAAGCAATAGAGATACACAGCTGGATCCTTTAGACCTAACAGAAAATTGAGCAGAGGTGCATTCGAGAGGTAAACCTCTGCACCTGAGGTATCTCAGAAAGCCTGGATTTACTGACCAGTAGGGTCAATACCAAAGACTTTATTTATGCATTGCTGCTAAGACTGACAATAGCACTTTGCCATTAAGTGCCTCAAAATCATTTCGCCTAAACTTATAGTCCACCAAAGCTATTTTAGGCTTCAATGACCAGAAGCATTTTATCAATGACTCAGAACTCCCAGCACACCTCGCTTCTGAACACTGACTCAATTGCTGCACACCTGGACTTCATTCCCCGAAATACTGCTATTATCCAAGAGTCACGATTCCAAACAGTCACCTAGGGTTTGCAATCTAACACAGCAACTAGGTGTAGTTAACTTTCTGCACTTACTTCCACTAGGGAGCAAATCCTCTCTTATTTAGCAAATAGTCACAGCTGGGAAAAAGATTTTATGAGGAAGTTTTTCAGTCATCCTCTGATTTGACTAGAGGGGTGCAAAACAGCATGATTTTCATTTGGGTTTCAGAATGTATTTGTAGCCAAAGATGAAGTATGGAGAAAAGTTTGAAGGAAGAAAAACTGCAATGTGAAAAAAACAGTGATATTTAGCAAAGAGCACCTAAAAATAGCTCTTCTTGGAGAACAGGATACTCTGAATTAAAAGAGCAGGTCCATATTTCTGTATAATTCTCTATGGCTTTTCTACGTAAGGCTGCTGATTTTTTGGCAGACCAGGATACTTAGAGGTGGAGCAACTGCTTCCACCCTCCTTTTCTCTCCCTGCTTACCTCATTCAGTGTGGAGTGGACTTTTCAGTCAGACCTCAGCATCGCACCATTCCCCTCGAGGAATGAGCTACACTGGACACTGCTCACACACTCTTCTACCCTACTCTCCTATTATTACCCTGCTGCCAGCCCTTGTTTCTTTGCTACTTGAGGGGTTGCTTCCCACCAGTGAACACTAAGTCTGCTTCCTTGTGTGGTGAGCTTTTCTTTCAGCTTATTTTGTCTCTAGTTTATCAACAAATCTCTCTCCCCTTCCTTATAGTGACATCCCAGAAAACTTCAGAAGCAGTTAGAGGCTGACTCTGGTAATGTAGGGAATGTGTGTAGCTCTGTGAGAGCTGTAGTGGGACAGAAAAAAGGTCCACGTAACCTGGTACCTCTTCTCCAAATCTTTACCAACAGCAGATGTATGAGGGAAGACTACAAGAACAGAGAAACCTTACAGTGCAATTTCTCTAAAATATACACTGAATATATATGATTTAGAGATTTCTCATATCAGAGGAAGGTTGCATTCTCAGATCGTAAGGTTTTTTCTTCATTAATTTTTTTAGTTCATTAATAATAGGTTATATTTTGAATTAACATAATTATTTTCTGTGGCTCAGACATGCTGAAGCAAGAAGCTACACAATTTTATTTATTTAATAAAGCAGTACTTTCTTTTCTTTGTTCTGAACCTGTTTCTGAGTTTCTCAGCAGACCACTGATAGCCTCTGCATCAGAACAGACAACCAAGAATTATTTCCCTTAACTTCCTTGGTGGTCCTTATGTCACTTGGAAGCCCTGTCCACCTTCCGAGTGGATTTTAAAACTGCAGCAGTAACACGACCTGTCTTGTGTGAGGAAAACTACGGCAGCAGTTTCAAAAAATGTTAAATTATCTGGAAAGTTACATTCTTTAGATTTTTTTGTATTGCTCTGAACTTCTGTTCAATGAGTCTTTTAAAGCTTGACATCTATTCTTTGCATAATACAGTCAGCAAGATACTACCTTTGTGGCAGCAGCTTTATTCAAGAAGATAACACTCCGCAATCCATGGCTTCTATGCAACAGACAGCATTTTAATCTTCATGTTATTATAGACCACTAGAGGGTTTTCAGGACTGTCTTCATGTGCAGTTTTGATAGTTAAAAAAAAATATATATATTTTTGGCTTCCACACTTTGTAGTAAAGCTATTCTCTTCCCCAGGTAACAAACAGAACTCATTGGACTGAACTAAGATAATTTGCAAGGCAAAGCACTGATGGATACATAAGAGACTTGATCCCTAAGTTTGTCTTATTTTGGACGGACTTGGTTATGGTATCCAGATAAATTGGTGGCAGGAATCTCTGCTAACACAAACCAGCTGTAGGCTGCAGGTGGGGTAAATTCTAGTTATGGAGGTAGCAAATTTCTCACTAACTGCCAGCATGAAAACATTATCAGAATGTTTTACCCATCAGAGTTTCACACATCATTCTCCAGTTTCTTTTCACAATCATAAAGCTATTCTTTACTAAGGTTAAATAGGACTTCTCTTGTCTTCTTCATGAAACATGAATCAGCTCTGCATTAGAACCAGGGAATTACAGGCCTGTAGATGTCCTAGTTCACCTTCTCATGGAGTATCCCATCAGCGAGCTGGAGGTAAATATAGAATTGCTCCTCATCAGTGATTTGACAAATAAAGATCAATAAGGGTAGGTAGGGGTTTTGTTTTGAAAGTTTGGTCCATCTAACAAAGTCCATTTTCATTAAGTGGAATGTAATATTACTGATCTAAAGACGTGAGGAACAGAAGGCTAGTAATCAGTGTGACATATTTATAGCTCATAAAAACGGAACAACTCAACATACTTTGCAAGGGTGATACAATGGGTGAACTAACTCCTTCCTTGGATACACAAGCAGACAAGCACTGCAATGATCTTTTTTTCCCTATTTGGCCCCGCTCACCTGATGCTGACACGTTTCCTGCATAGTGGAATGACATGTGCAGTTCTGGTGTTGACATTTTAAAGAGGATGTTGAAAAACTACAGGGTGTGTAGGGAGGAGTCCCAAACATAGCTCAAGGGATGGAGGAAAATATTTATGGGGAGTGAATTTGATCTTATCTCAAAGAGGACTTGAGACAACCATGATTAGTGCATTAGTAACCTTCCTCAAGAGAAAATAGAATATACAAAATCGTCCTTTAATCTTGCAGAGAACGGCGTAACAGAAAATTTATGGAAATTGAAATGGAGCAAATTCATGTTAAACATTTTTTAATGAGCATGATTAACCATTGAAGTACACGGAATCAGAGCATAGCAAGTTCTTGACGTCTGTGCCTGTGTCCGTGTTAATACTTTAAAAACAAACCAGACTCTTATCAGCAAAGTTATGATCTTTCTGCCTAGATGTGGGCTTAAATGGATCACAGTCATGCTTTTATGGATTCAGGTCAAGACTGGCTGTCTTATATGTTTCTGAAGCAATATGTAAGCCAAAACACAGTACAGGCTGTTGGACTCCATCCAGGAATAAAAGTGTGCGATCAACTGGCCAAGCACTTGGTCTTTTCCATCCAATGGCAAAGTTTTGTTAGCAGATCTGCAAATCTACACAGCCTTCCCTGTTCACAACAAGTCTTGAATACCCACACTTGCCCAAAGCAAGCCTGCCTGCAAAAATCACTTACCTTCATAGAGGGCAAGTTCTGCAAGAAGTAATACAACCAGCATTACAGCTGTGTCTCCCGAATGAGTGAAGCCAGTAGCTATTGCCTTCTGGAAATAAAAGTGCAGGGGGCCTATCTGTTTCTGAGGTGCTGTTTAACCTGCAGATATTGTTGTTTGTGTTGCTTAACACAAAAACGTGTTATGGTGTTATCGCTCACTCCAGCAGATATAACACTGCTAATTATCCCATTATGTACTACTTTGCAGTGATATAAATAGCCCAGTTAGTGTCATTTTACATTATCTATCAAAGAACCACCGTAGCCTGCGTAGGGAACGGAATTGCTCTAAAAGAAAAGCAGATCACTTTAAAGACGAATGCCATCTGCACATGCATGATTTCTCTGCACATGCTTCAGACACTATGGTTTGCTTGAATCAATTCAGTAGAGAAAGAAAATGAGAATGACGAATAGGGTGATGAAAGAGATGAATTAATGAATAGTCTTACTGCTGAGAATTCACGTAAAGCAGAGATGTAGAAGCAGATGCAAATACTATTTGCCTCAGATTCTCCTAGATACAATACTTCACAGTTCCCCTCTCCAAATTAAATCCATATCTTGAATCCCTTTTCCCTGCCTGCAAAAGGTGGTGTTTCATTGTTGCCAATAGAATGGCTTCTTCTAGAGCCCTGCCTTAGGGACCTCATGTGTGTACACTTGAGCTCTACCCCACAGCTGAGAAATTCTGCTGTATTTGATCTGGACTGCTTACTCAGCTTTGGTTCAACGGCAGACTCCATATGGGAGATTATGCCTGATGAATGGGACTCCCAAATTTCAAGCTGAGATTTCCAGGCTAGAAATAGATAAAATCAGGAAGAAACTGTGGAATACAGGATAGTTTGGGTCATTTGTGCTCATGCATATGTATGGCACAGCTAGAAATTCTAGACAAATGTCCTACATCCTCAAATTCTGCCTAGGTAAGATTTCCAGAAGGTGAATATCTCTAAACAGGAAAATATGTTTAAAAGAGTATCATTATTAATCTAAGCATCTGAAAAAAAATATTAGAAAAACTAGGAAGTGTAGACCTGTGTCTTGGAGAGGGAATTGACAGAGAACGTTATTAAAACCAAGCTGAGGAAAGGAAAATTCAGTCTTAATGAAAATTTGCTGATAGTGAGATATTGTACTACATATTTGAATCACTGAAAGGAGGCGTGTGGGCCTCATTTCACAGCTGAAGAATGAAGAGTGTAATCCCAGTTAGATTTTGGGGAAAGGAGGTGACACAGGGGTCTGAAATTTGTTTCATCTTTTTCCAAGTTCCATAATCATTGTTGGCATCGCAGCCGTTTATCTTCAGTACATCTTGCTTGTGCTGTGTGCCTGGTATGCAAGGAGGAATCCTTTACTGGGAGCCACATGGATTATTACCATAGCCAGCTTGGTTCCAGGAACACCATTTGGCTCCCTTGTGGCAAAAGGCTGGAAGTTCTTCCAGGCAGGTTGCCATACACGAACGCAGGTAGCACAGGTTACTGAAATGAGGTCTGTGATCTTCCAAGGATACTTCCTTCTGAGATTGGCTTCTGCTTGTTCTCAGGTAGTTAATTTTGCTTTAAGACATGGAAAGAATAAATATTTTCCTGGTATTTCTTTTCCAATTGAACAGCCATATGGATTGCCACAGGGAGAGTTCATCGACAGCAGGAGAGAAGACAATCCAGCTTGGAGTGTATCAAAGGGCGGTTCCTCTCCCCCAGGGTGTCATCCACACTCTGGAAACCTGAGACCTTCTGTCCAATGGCAACCACAGGAATCTGTCAGAGTGTAATAAAGGAGTCTTGACAAGGAGGTGAGGAGTCACTAATTAAGTGGATTAGGGGGAATCTGGATGAACACCTCTTCAAATGTACTCATGGAAAGGACAACACTTCCATAGAAGGAAGCACTTCTATACAGGAATAAAATTTCTGTAGTGTTGGACATGAAGATTTTCCCCAAATTTGCACTGAAGTTACATGCATTTCATGTCATAAATTCTTTAAGCTGAGGAAGCTCCAAAACAACTTTAGCATATTATATTCTGAGCAAACACCTGTAAAAGGAATGTTGTAAATCTCATCCATTCCTTGAGACAACACTCAGCCACCTGCATGTCTCAAGGCAGAGCCAAAGTTTCAAAAAACTTACATGCAGTTGTCCAGGGAATTTTTTATGCATGTCTCAGGCTCTATTTGCTATGCAAATTGAATAGCAGCAGGCCCAAAATAACTTACATAGGTCTGTGTATTTGCAACTTGAACGATGTAAGTTAATACGCAGCAGAAAACTGGGTCCCCACAGCAAAGTACAGAGATCTACAGCTTATAAATCAGCAGGACCTCTCTGCTGCTGCCTCGTAACTCAGCTGCCCAATGAAATTACCTCCCATCTCAGACACCTCTAGCAAATTTGGTTTTCATCTGCCAGTCTTTCTAACACCACCATTTGCAAGTATGGCACCCATCCACAGGCTGGCTCCAGAGCCCAAGGACGTCAACAGAAAACCTCTCATTTATTTCAGCAGCCTTTAGAGTAGGCAGGAAATAAATAGGCATGTTGCACACATTGTCCTAGAGAGGCTTTCCTTCCTACCAAATTACTCAAGGTACATTTGTGAGGAGTTCAAAAGTGTTTTGATGGAAATGAATATATGTCCTGAAAAATCTAGAGAGCTGGACTTGAAGTCCAGGAACTCAGAATGTAGCATGTACTGTGTGGGGTTTTTTCTAAGGATTAATTTACAGCTCTTCTCAGGGGACTCAGCCTAAGTAGTTGTGACAGACCAGACAGAATAACCCTTTTATGCACATTACCTCAACTTATAACAACACTGCTGTGATGTTCTTCTTAAGCTTTTTGGTGTTTTAAAGAGAGATGGAAATTCTATTACCAAACACTTTTAGCTTTCAAAAAAATGCTGCAGTCTTTGGAAGCAAAATTTTCAGCAAGAATTAGTCTATCTAGATGAAACTCCTACATGAAAAGCCTTTTCAGTTGCAAAAAAAAGAGTTTAAATTACCTATTTTGATCTGCCTGACTTAAGGTTTATTTTCCATTCCATCAGAATTCTATTTGCAGATTGCTTTTTTAACAAAATAAATAAAACTAAACTTACTGTTAATGCTTTGATATCACAATGGTGAATTTTTTTCTCACACCAATTCACAATCATAATTGTTTCTGTTAAACAGGTTTTGCATCTCTCACCTGATTTGTGCACTGAAAATATGACAAGATTATCTGTCCTTCCCACCTCCTGCTGAGTTTCCTGGAGCTAGGGGACCAGGGTTTTGACCACTCGTGTTAGCAGCTTGTCACTGACACCTTCTTTTATTCTGTTTGCATCCATGCAGGCTGCTGCATTTTTAAATCCTTTAGCCAAGAAACTCTCACATATCGTAGATCAGTGTTGCCTAGAGCAATGCTACAATGGATCCCTGCCCTTTTTTTGGATGAAGTGCTCACTGTAGCACCGTGAACTCTCATCTAAAGATGCACCATGCCTTGGACACAAAGCATTCTAAGCATTTTGCAACCCTAAATTTAGCATTTGCTGGGCTATGAACTCAGCCCAATGGGCAGTACATGCCAAAAGTCCCGGCACATTTCCTGCAAGGTAACACTACAGTAGAAATAAGTGAAGAAGAAGGTATTTCTATACCTCCTCTGTGTAATTTTGCAGAAGTTTTTGTTCAGCATGAGTGCAGACAGGAGGACGGGGACTCTGGGGTGACTTTTGCAACCATCCTTCCCTAACCAGCATAAATAAGTTTCTATTTATCTCAGTGTGGCTTTGTGAAAACTTTAAGATTCAAATGACTGAAAGGTGGTAGAAATGGCATAGGCCATATATATCAACATAATCAGATTTTAGACCTGCAGAACTCCCTCCTGCAAGGGAATTAAATACAATTGTCTGGTACCTGATCGTTAAGTTTTATTCCAGGATAGTAGGGTTGCTTTGATTTATTGCATAAAGCACTTATGATCATAGGATGCTTGATAAAATACAGATTAACTGCTCTGAAGTAGGCACCTACAGACAGCTGGATTTTGGGAAGCCCAGGAGGTCTTACCTCTCTCTCTGAAAGCTCTTACTTCTTCTTTTCAATGGGATTCTGAAAGAAGAATAAAAGCAGTGAGCTTTCAACCACCCCCAGTCCAAATCAGCATCTTTCTTTTTGCTGCTGGGAGCTCATGTTGTGACAGGTCATTGTAAGGTCTGTAAAGGCAAAGATGAAAGTAATTGAACCTCTTGAGGGAAAGGCAGGGAGGTTAAAGCTGGTGGTAGCAGCAGGATGCCACGGGGTGGGAGGGGAAGTCTAGAAAGAAACCTTGAGATTTGCTTTTCCCTGCATGGCAGGGTTTGAGCTGTTCTTGTCTCCCCTGAGAAGGCTTGCTGTTTCTGTAATGGGGTTGTTACCATTTGAGGGCTAATTGTCCTTCACAGAAAAAACAGACAAAACTGGAGGTGTTGAGAGAGGAGGAAGTTCTAACAATGTGAAACCTGGCAGAGACGTATGACAGAGCCCCTCCCCACCCTGTCCAAAACCACAAATCTGAAGAGATTTTCCTGTTCTGCTAGAGAAGAGAGACGCCACTATCCTATATTACCCTACCTGATCATGTGAATTGCTATTGTCCAGCTCTTGGTGTTCTCTAAGTATGTAGTTCTCTAAGCTGTTTGTAGGTGAGCATGCACTGAGCTGATCATCAATCTCTGACTTTCAGACTTTGAGTTTTACTAAAATTCAAAGCTGTGTGGGCTTAGGAAAGGGGAGATGAATTTTGGTTCTTTCATCTGGGATAATTCATAACCAATACAGGGAAAATACTCAATTAAAAACTCTTTCAGAAGTTAAAAAAAAATGGGCTTGCATAAATATAAAATATAAAAAATATAAAATTGATTTTTGACTGAAACAAAATTAAGTATCCCGTGCCAATTTTGTCCTTTTCCATAAAAAATTGTTTCCACAAGGACTGTGGTATTTGTGGAGGACAATAATTCTTGTGTGCCTTGCCCCATCTTCTTATGTAGTGCAGGGTGTCACAGCATGGTTTCATCTCCAGTACTGCACGACAGTAGCACCCCGTGTCACATATTTCTGCTGGCACAAGAGGTGCTGCCATTGAATCTTGCAGTCTATTTTTAATTTTCATCATTTGCCATGCATTAAAATTCCATTAATCTCTCTGAAAATGAAATCTTTAGCAATTTGGCACTATTTAGGCCCAAATAACCACAATATTTGGGCACCCGTCAGTACTGGGAACTCTGAAAATGGCGCTGCTATGTCTTTAGAACACTCCCTCAGCTGCCATCAACAGGGCCTGTAGGTCTGGCAGTCACACCCTGTCAAACACAGGGACACTCTACCCTTAGCTCCCTGCTATATAATGTTCGTTAGTATCCTGCACATTCCCACGAACCCGTTGCTTTGATTCTCATCTGATTTTATTTAAGCGTGTTTGAGTTCATGGGATGTTTTGATTGTCTCTTCAACACTTTTACACAAAAAGTCTCTGCTATAAAGCTGCCATCTGTCTCTGAAATATACACCAAACATGCTGGAGTTCTCTCTAGAGACCTCCTGTTCCCTATGAAAAACTGAATAAAATTAATATGGGTGTTTCAAAGACAATAATTAAAAAGGAAAAAAAAAAAAACTTTTGCAGGACTGAAGGAGTCAGATTTAACTATCTTTACCAGCATTATGTCATCCAAATGTCCTCACTGCAACAGGAAAAATGTGGTTGAAGTTTGCCTACCGTACACAATTCATCCTCAGACTACACCCGAAATATTAAGAAGTTTGTGGCACATGTGAGGTTTACGCTCCCTGGACTGAAAAGGTGTAGAGGAAGATTTGGCTTGTACAGCAAAGCGGCAGCCAATATTGAATAAAGCTCGTGGGCACTGCTCATTGAGTAATGATGAACAGTTTGGTGGCCGTAATTGCTGTCCCTTTATGGTCACCGGACCAGTCCTGACCTCTGATGCAGCACTGGAGACCAGTGCCATTGTTTTACTGTCACTTACCTGGTCTGTCCACTGAGGGCCATCATGATGATGAGGCTTACCATCAGTTCAGGTAACAAAACTTTTGGTCATGGGGTCTGGTTGGGCCAGCAGCTGCCCATTGGCATATGTGACATCCTGAGCTTTCCAGTGTCCTGAGCAGATAATTCAGAGCTCGACCTGGCAGATGAGTGTGTCGTACCACAGGCAGACTTTGTTTTAACCTGCCTAGGCAGTACCCCATGAGAAATGTGAGCAAAGGCTGTTTGTGCTGATTCAGCCCTCTGCTTTGATCCACAGCCCAGGACAATCCCATGTGGGATTCCTTCTCTTTCCATGAGTGATTTATATTATAATAATGCTCAGAAGCTCATACAGGATCCTACTGCCATTCTGATGGATATCATGATAACCCCTCATTATGGTCTGAACAGGCTGCCATCTTCTGTCAACTCCATTGTGAAAATTGGCTCCACTGTGGATTTCTTTACTTCTCTCAACTGGAAAGTCTCTACAGTTAATGCTAACTCTGGTCACATGCAGTAAAGGCAATCCCTGTTCCCAGAATTTCCAAAGGTTTGTATTAGAGGACAGTAAGTTGCATTGATGTGAAGCACCTCATTTCTCTCTTCTGCTGATGGATGAAATGAAAGATTCAGCTCTCACTGAAGAGAGACATTGCAGGTGCACAATGCTGCCTTCAACACGCTGGAAGGGTTTTCTGATGCACTTCTTGGGACCTGCTGCAAAGAGCTACATCAAGCAGCTCATTCACTACTAAAAGCAGCAATATGCTGTATCAGACCTGCAGATCTCGGGCATTGTGCTGTGTGTGTGCTTGGTCAAATCCTCTGACACTTGTGTGTTAGTTGAGAACACAGTTGCTGTTGTTGTGATACAGCAGTTCCTCAGAGTTTTCCGAGTGCCCTGCAAAATGAGAACAAACGCTCCAGCTGTGGAAGATGTGCCATCATTATTTAGTTTGCAACAAAAAACAAGTAGAAGGAGCAGAAAATGCTGCAGAAACGTTTGTTCTTCATCACTGGCTTTGGCAGAATAAAATCTAGGTAAGGAATTTGCCATAAGGAGCAGATGGAGGATTTCTCAGAAGAAATCCATGAGAGACACCATTAAAACAGCATATTTGTTGACTTCATCTGCCCCAGGCCTGACTCATAAAATTACATGTGACTCAGAGCAAAAAGAAAAACCGATGCCCTCTGACCTTAGAAAAGATTCTGACGCGCAGTTAGGGAAGGAAGCTGGGAGTCCTCACACTCTCCTGTTCCAGCAATAGGTAAAACACCCATGTACCCTAATGGAAACAGAGATGTCCTTTTACTTTAAATGCTGTTATAGCTTTGGTGCAAGCTGTTTGTTTTTATGGCCTGTCACCTTTGAGGCAGTAGAAAAATTATTGTTACCCTTACTGAAAACTGCATCGGTCTCCGGGATCAAGCACTGTGTGCTGTTCTCTTGATAATGTGGGACACAGCTGAAGGTTCAGAGCTTGCTGATATTGAGGGGAGTTTTCCACTGACTTCCATGGGTACCATATAAGTCCTTTACTCAGCTACTTCGTTAAATGTTTCTTTTTTGCAGGGTTATTACTGTATAGGTCTGATGTACATAGGACACAGGAAAGCATTTTTACTGCCAACCCTCTGTTTGAACCAATGGGCAGTTTGGAATATTATGGTCCATTATTTTTGACTGAGGCTCTAAACTTCACTGTAAAAATGCTGTCCTTGTAAGTTTGCTATCTTGAGTGTTGCCATAAACACAGGTTCTTGGCAGCTGGGAGACATGTAAGGTAATTCCTGACGATCTTATGAACGCCTGGGTACTCCCAGGCAGCAGCAGGATGCCAAAGCTGGGATCACCACAATTTAAGCAGTGGAGTGAACCAGGAATGGGACTTTACAGTCCTTTCAGAGATATATCTCCTCCTTGGCTATTTATGATCTACATGCCAGCAACTCACACGTGAAAGGATTAACCAGAGCCCAACTCACACATTTTACCTGAGGACTAAGCTTTACATAAATCCTTTTAAAGCTTTTAACATGCATTATAAAGCCAGTGAGCAGGAGATCCCCTCCAGGCTGGTGAACACAGAATTTATTGACCCTGTTTTACCAATGTCATTTTGGGGAAAGCTGTGGGTTTGTGCCAGCAGCAGCACTGGAAGGAGAGATAACAACCTGCACCTCCTGACAAATTCCCACTGGCTTTTGAAGAGCTCAGCTGCATTTCATCTTACAACCTTATTGATCTAAAACAAAGAAGTAAGGAAAACTTAAGATAAGGAAATGATACCAGGCAGCCCTGCTATACAGTTTTGGATCAGATTTTGCCTTAGCCAGTGATTTTAAAAGCTGGCATGGGTTTGAAATGGAATTTGAATAAATAATGGAAAAAAATAGGAATGTAAATAGTGATGCTAAATATGAATGTAGCAGCCCTGGAGCTTGCAATCACATCTCTGTTTGTGCGGTAGCACCCCGTCTTGGAATCTCCTATCGGCACCATTGTCGACAGGATCCCACCCTGGCTCCTCTCTTCCAGTCATTTATGACAGCCAGGTGCAGGTTTTTTTGTGACAAACTAGAATAAATATGAAAGCTTTCAGAGACTGAAGCATATCAACATTACAGCTAAGCAGCAAAGCTCTGTATTGCTTCTTCTTCCTTTTAAATCAAAGAAGATTTCACAACTGCCCAGTCTACATGCTTTTGCAGAACTCACTGCTGCAGTGGTGCGGTTAATAAGCAGCTGTGGTCTTTTATCTACCAGTTTGAGAATGACAGGTGTTTAAATGCTGTAAAAGATTTCAATAAGCCTTTTAAAATAAATTTTAAAAAAGGTGCCGAGAGCCTTGTATCTTGCTCTGGATCCCAGAATAGATTCTTCAAATGGTATGTTTGTATGTAGATTGTCTCTGTACTTTGTTGTGAGAGAGCTGGGCCAGGCAGTGGGATGATCAGGCGACGCAAAGGAGCCATTTCCACTCACAATTTCCATCCAGCTCCTTGCCGAGAGCAGGGACCTACAGGGGAAACCCCTGTTTCTGCCACACTGTGGGAAGGCCACTTCTCTGAAATGTAGGCAAAGCTGAATATTGTCACCCAAGAGATTACTTGGGTCAGACCATTACTGCTGCAGAAAGGGAAAAGAGGTGAGGGGATGAAGAGTGGCAGCAGGAGGTGCAAGGTGTGGCACTGAGGTGGTGAATTGGTCATCCAGGTGCTCCTTCTTCTTCCTCATAGATGACAACAGCAGCCTGGTGCTCCAAAGCTTTGACACAGGTTTTGTCTAAGGGCTGGTGCTACAGCTCCTTCAGATAGAGCAGCCTGCAGCCAACAGCTTCAACCCAACAGCACCCCTGCAAAAACTGGCACGAGCCATTAAAGCTTCAGAAATAGTGAGGCCTGAGGTCGGGGAAGGGAGCAGACGAGATGATTGCAAATACATGTTTCACCATGAGACTGTGGGAGCAAGAGAAAGTTTTGTCGTGGTTTGCACTCAGTAAGTTTTCCTGGATTTTCACTGTACTTTTAGAAGGGGGATATTCTGAACATGTTATGTACTCTTTTTTCCTCTCCTGCATCCCCAGACAGCTATATTGTTTTTTCTCGCAGTTACCTGTGCCCGCCACTGTGATCAGGTGAAAAGAGCAGATATATTTATCAAAATGATTTAAAGCACACCAGGGAATAAAAATAAATCAATTAAGGTGTAAGTATTTGAAACTCAAAAATCAAACTTGTATTTGTTCTTAATAATCCCCTCCTTTATCTGTTTTAATTCAAGAAGAGCCTCTTGGGTTGAGAAGGCTATTATCATCAACAAATGCCATTCTTTAAAAACAAACAAACAAACAAAAAAAAAAAAGAAAAAAAGAAAATGCCTGTTAAGTGCTAAGTGCTAGCAAGTTTAATTGGCCAAGATTAAATGTGCTTTTAGAGAGATATAACTACCCAGAACGGAGAGGGGGGAAATAAAAAAAAAAGAAGTTTCTGCCTAAGAGGTCTGTTTGATATATTCAAATGTATAGTTCAGCTCCTGTGTGTCAGTAGTTTAATCCAGAGCCTTTTGGGCCCTTTTCCTGGGTCTCTTCCTGTTGGTCCCCAGTCACAGACTTGGGATACTGCTTTGGGATAGTTTTAAACTCAAAGAACCTAAATGAAAAGCTGTAAAATATCAGAATGCATTGGTATTTGGCGCAAAGTTCCCCGATACAGACATATGGATGAAAATACAGAGCGTTTTCTTCATCTTTGTCACTACACTGGCCAGTTGCCTTCTTCTTGTACACAGCAAATGTGATGTACATCCCTCGTGTACCTGTGGTGGTTCAAGCCAAGGCACTTGTGTTATATTTTCAATGAACTTGAAGTATATACGTGGCTGGTTACTGCTGTTCAGCTGATGGTGGGTAATAGTAATATTCATTCCTCATTGCTCAGACACATCTCATTGCTCTTAAACAGGAGCTGAAATTTTCACCATAGTTCGTGATTTGGATGACCAAGGTAAAACCTTGGACACATGTCAGATTCTCCCCAGCTGGCCTCTCTGGTGCAGATGTATCTGGAATTCTGTATCAAGAAATCCAAAATATTCCTCATTATTCCGATGAAAGCAAAATAAACCAGAAGAAAATCTCTGAGAAAAGTCCCGTGACAAATAAGATTTCCTGGTCCCCTGTTAAAGGTTCTTTCCCACAGAACTCTCATAAACTTCATTTGAGATGCATCTGGCAGACCTGAGCTGAGCCTCAATGTCTCATCTTATTCATCTGAAATTGTGTGAGACTGTGAGTCTTGGTCCGAGTGAAGCCAGATGAGGATAATTCAATGACTTCTTTTAAACCTTCTTTTGAAAGTTTGAAACCATACCTTCATGTTCCTTTTCAAATCTTGCCATGAATTATTTGTTCAAGGGAGTTTAGGGATGAGAAGTAAATTAATTCAAATCTCCATGGCTCCTGCACAGTGCCCTCATTTTTTTCACCATCCTTCTTGGCAGGGGATGAAGCACACAGCAGAATTAATAGAGACTGGCAGGAGGGCAGTGCAATGTGTCACTCATCAGTATACACTTCTTTGACTTCAGACCTTTTCCAGCTGGATCTACTCATAAAGACCCTCAATGCTCCAGCTGGAAATGGCTGGTGATTCCAGCTGTGCCGCTGTGACTCTGGAAAACTCCTGCAGACAAATTATAACAGGAGGAGACTGATGGTCCCCTGATTCTGCACACACTGACCCCAGCACCTGACTGTAGCCTCCCCCCTCGCTGAGCGGCAGCATTAGCTAATGTGTTCTTGATTGCTGCTGCACTTAAGCAAATGAACTAATGCAAAGTTGTTAAATGCAGAGCAAACAATTAATTAAACACTTTACTTTTGTGCTATTTAGAATGGGAAAAATAAACTAAAACGTGACTTTCCCCTCCAGCCATTGCCACCTCTCACGCATTTGATCTTTATCAGCACAGCACCGCTCTTCTAATGACCTGACTTTTCATAACATGGACTTAATAGCTCAATAAATGCCACTGTGTGAAAAATAGGTTCAGTCAGCATCTCGTTCTCCCCCAGCTGCTTACAAAAAAGTTTTCTTGGCTTTAGGTCTCTATTTTAGGGAAATATGAATCCTGAACTTAGTACATGCTAGGAGACACCTAACCTGTTCATTTCTGCAAGGTCAAAACATTTCTCCAAGCAGGGTCTTCCCAGGGAGGGTGTTTTTAAGTCTTGAAATTCATTCAATGTAAGCTTTTATAGTCATTAAAATGTGAGGATCCTTGACAAGGTAATTTTTTTCTGGCATTGAAAATTGTTTCGCAAGAACTGTATTCCTCCAGTATATAAACCTACTAGAGAGAATCAAGATGCCTCTGTGGAAGAAGCTGGACGTACAGAAAAATCAATTATCACATCTTTGAACAAATACTAAGTTTAGGTCCCTCCTTTGTGCAGACGATAGCATTTTGAGATGGAAGGCATTCAGAAGTAGGAAACTCAGGAGAAAGAAGATGGAGGCACCAAACAACAGAAGTTGACCAGGTTGTGAAACCACAATTCCTAATCAAATAAACATCCTTTCTCAGGGGTTTGCTCTGCAAACCCCTCTTCTTCTATCCTTTATTTTTGGGAGATATAAAATTCACTTTGAGCAGTGCTTCAGGGCTAAAACCTTTATCAATGATTTGAGTCAGCTAACAGTTTTACTTTGCATATTTTAAGGGAAAAAAAAAGGCTGTATGTGTGATCTCAAGCTTATAAAATTCGAAATAAACAAAAAAAACCCAACGAAAACAAATTGAAGTTAATTTTCCCGAAGATGCTCCTTAGTATTTACATAATGGGTTTGTATTTCTAAAAATAAATTTTGCAGGTCATTGAACCACAGCACAGTGACTAAGTGAATTTACTACTAAATCATTCAAAACAAGAGTTATTTAGCTTTTAGAAGAAGCAAACATATTGTTGCATAAGACTCTGAAAGGACTATTACAGTTTTTGTGCATCATTAAAGCAAAACTCCCAAATAATCCCTTAGTACGTAGGCTGGAAAACCATAGCCTGTAATGAAGCTATGAATATTTATTATAGCAGAACTACAGCAAGTGAGAAGCAGCTTTGGCCTAATAGTCTATAATGCAGCTGGCTGCATAATCTGAATGTTACAAAGTCAAGACTTTACCAAAGCTAGATAACAACAATCTGCTGTACAGCTGAAGCAGCTGGAAATCTGGGAAGAAACAAACCTCCCCACTGTATGGACCAGAGGTGACTGTGCTCCAGCCTTTGGCCTCCATAAGGGGCCAGCAGCATTACATGGCATTCACAATCCTCTGCTGTCTCAAACAGGTGCTGGGAGGGGGCAGCCCTCATGTATGCCTCTTTCCTGTCCCTGAGGTTGTATTTCAGCTGTGTTCCGGAGAAATTCAGGTTTCTAGCACAACACTTGAAGAGACTGATCCTGTTCTGGTCCATATACCCAAACTATGTCATCCCTATGCTCACATTATATAGTAGACAGGAAACGTGGGCACAGCCCAGACCTGGAGAGTGAATTAAGGGGATTTTCTGCCCTTTTCTTACCATTTTCCTCATAATTTCTGACAGACATTTCTATACTTTGATTTGACTGATATTTTTGACCCCTGCCAAGCATAGGGGTAGTGTTTTCAGGGAAATCTGCAATGACTGACTTAGACCTAACTTACATAGATAGCTGGAATTATTTTTCCTGTTGTGCATTATTTTGCACCTAGCAACACTGAATTTCATTTACCATTTTATTACTCAGCCTCTCCATTTCATCCACCCACAACTATTTATCTACACCATCAACTTCAGGATGGTAAAATCTAGATAAGTTTTGTGTTAATACGAACTCTGTCATTTCACTACTTCCTGCTTTTCTCAGATCGTTCATTAATACTTTGATTAGCTCCAGTTCCCTGGTAATCTTTCACTCTTCTGCATTGTATTGCAATTCCTTTTAACAGCAGTCTCTACAAAGTGATTATTTTAGTAAACAGGTATTAATTTATAAGACTTTTATAACTTATCTCAAAATTACTTTATGCTTTACCCAAACATAATTATTTACACCTTTTTTTTTTCACCTCAGTAATTTGGTTGTACCTTCACAAAACATCCTAAAAACCCAAGCATATTTAATCAGCCTAAGGCGTTATTTTCAGCCCATGCTTTGACTTCTTCAGTGAACTATATGTAACTTTCTCTTACACTGAAACTTCAATTTTAGACTTTTTTTCCCATATTCATTCCCTGTATTGGAATGGGATTTCTCCCATTTCTCCAGAGTAAACACCGAGACAAATAATTTTTTTTTATCTTTCTGTTTATTATCTGCACTCGGTGTTCAGGAATAATCTACAGTTTAGAAGTCACTAATAACTCTCCACATGAGTAAAACTGAGAACAATATCCACTTCATTCCAGAGTGAGTAACCCAGTCAATCCATCTGCATATTTATACATTTACTGGGTCAATTCTTCACTCAAGACAAAAGTTAGGATCCTTAAATGCTCTTGACCTTGAAGTCCTGGTAACTAAGTGTTCATTTAAACATATCAGTCTATTAGTTTCTACATCACATTGGTTGGGGCTTTCTTCCTTCTATATTTTAGAGTTTGTGCTAAAAGACTTGTTCTTTCAAAAAACTTTGGAAGGCTTAACTTGTGTCACTAACCAATTTGTTAGGGTTTGATTTTTACCTTTCATTTGCTTTGAAGAGTGTTTCATTGTTTGGGTTTTTTCTTTTTTCTTTTCTTTTCTCCTGTTTCATGGGAGCATTGTTAAACACAAAGTGCCTGTGGGTGACATGCAGCTCTGTGCCATGATGCTGTACAAGGACTGATCTCAAAGTCAGAGGACCCCAAAGGCTGTTCAGATTTAATCAAGACAGCAGCCTCTACTAGTTCCAATTATGTCAATGAAAGATATAACGAAGATTTTGAGAGTCTATCCTGTGCCTATGGCCATGCTGCTTCCCCCATAGCACAGAATCACTGGTGACACAGAGCTCTTATCTGCTCTTATCTCCTCCCTTCTGAGGTGGGACAGACCTCTCCAGGCAGCTTCAGGTGACATAAAGGTAAAATACAGTGCGCACTCACATATGGCAGCTCATTCCTGGCAGACCTCTTTTTTATCTCTTTTTGTGCAGAAATCATATCCCTTCTCAGTGAGGACACAACACAGTTTTCTAAATCCATCTGTGACAAACATACATAAATCCTGTAAAGTCGTATTCTAATGAATCCTAGTTCTAAAGGTGGCCCGTTTATACCATTTTATCACCTGCCTCTCTAAGATTCAAGTCACTATTTTGTCTTCTGAAGTAAACCTCTATACACAAGCTGTCCTTCACTGGAAAAAATAGACTTCAGCAAGAGTTTTTCAATCTGATTCTCCCAAGGTTGAATTTCCTGAACAGTAGGCTTTGAAAGTCAACGGAATCTTTTACAATTAATAAAGCAAAATCTTCCGTCTTCTGTTCGAGGATGATTACATTTAGGGGTGGATTTTTCTTGTTTTTATAAAGATGCACATTTTTGTCCCCTTAAGACACCACAAATTGTCTTGATCTAATTAATATGACCTTCTTATTAACATTAATTAATCCTCCTTTACTGAGAAAACATTTTCCCACAGAGTATTTTTTCTTCCCTCTGGCAAAGCAGTCAACCAAAACAAGAGAAGAAAAATCCCGTCTCTTGCACGAAGGTGTGTGAGTGTCAGACAAACACAGGGGCACCCCCCAAAGAGTCTCTAGGAGAAGCAGGAGCATATGGACACCGGAGATCCGTTTCATTTCTACTCCAGGTCAGGCCGTCTGTTAGCCATTAAGGATTCTGCAAGCCTGACTGCAATGTATAACATCGAAGGTAAGTTCACTCTAGTCAAGAGCACAGATAAAATCAATGACTTATAGTTGCTTACATTTATCAGTTGAAGTGGTCAAATTCTTCATGATATGTGATCCATTTGAAAGAATTTTCTTGCAATTGATTTCTCTGCATTTTCTACTTTCAAGGCACTGAACAAATCACAGATTTTTGAAAAGCAATTGCTATTCAAACACTCAAAACACACAGGCCTGGTGATTTGACCAAAGCACAGGAAGCCTTTATTTAGTTTTCCACCATAATCCATTTAGCCTTTATCACTGAGAGATCTAGGGGAAAAATGGCAGTTTTGCAGGTAATAAGTTACTATTTCACATCATCAAAACTACACTGCATGACTGTGTAAGTGTTACTACCTGCTGTTCAGTGTGAGCAAAAAAGTGACTTCCTCCCAGCCCATTTCAACTCTTCATCAGAGGAAAGCAGTGCACCAGCTGCATGTTGAGCTCAAGCAGAGGGACCCCAGCTCACGCAGTTTCCAGAAGAGATATTCATGGAGCCACAGCCTCGAGCAGCATTGCCACAGAAGCCCACAACAATTTAGCTAGGTATCAGAAAGCTGTTTTACCTAGTAGTGGCAAAAACTGGTGAAACAGTTGATTGTTTTCATCTTAGGCTGCTGAACTGACCCTGAAAAAGTCCACAGGAGAGCTCCTACCAGGAGGAGGAATGTGAGCCTGGAATGTGGATAAGGGTATGGTAATCAGGGGATGGATCAGTGTAACAGCATTCTTGGTAGAAAAGGCATCTTATTTCCTAAGATTTGAGTTGCCTTTTGCCTTTGGATGTTGATCACAGCTTGGCTGATTTGCAGGAATTTGTCAGACCATAATCCCTCTATGCTGATACACTAGGTTCTCAAACAGATCACCCAAATTATCTAGCAATGTTCTTATGCTTTGGCTAAACTTGTGACACTAGTGAACTACAAGGTGCAAAGATTAAAAAAAAAAAANGTGAAAAAATAAAAAAAAAAAAAAAAAAAAAAAAAAAAAAGTGCTTTCAAATTTAGCAAAACCTGTTCTACAATCCTGTTTGTCTCAGCAGTTCCCACAGCAGGATCCCTGCTGGCAGACAAACACATCAATCTCATAGAAAATTTTGAGTGATTTCCATCTTTCCCAAAAGTTATATCAACAGCAAACCAACTTTCTAAATGCTTCTCAAGGACAGGTTTCTGACTCCAGGGTTGTCTTCTCAGGGGACAGCTTATTTGAGTCATTGTATTCTGCCCCTTCAGCCATGGCACTACGTATCCTTATGTGCCAGGCTGGTGTGACAGTCCTTCATTTGAGGAAGAACCAATCTGAACCCTCAGAGCTGGATGGGGCTGGCTCAGCTCTGGCTCTGTGTGGCAAATAACTTTGCACAGGATTTATTACTGTCGTGAGCTTCTCTCACCAGAAATCTCTTAAGCAGACCCTGACACCAATCCCAGTTTCCCATTCTGAGATAGAAGGGAGCCCTTTGATTTCATCCTCATGGTCTTCATACTAGTTGTTTGGATTTAAAATATTACACAGGGTAAGTTTCTTAGCCCAAAGCTGCTGTTTGTTTCAGTGACCCTGACAACTTCTCTGCATTCGCCATCTGTTCCAGAAATTGCTTTACCTGGAGACTTTCCTTAGTGTTTTCTTCCCCACTTACGGGAACACCACTCCCAAACTGAGCTGAGGTACCTCAGGTAGATGGGGAGCAGTGCACAGCTCCCCACCCTACGAAAGGGTAAGAGTCCTGCTCCATCTCACAGAGACGAAGTAAGGCCGAGTGTCACAAAGATTCTGAGACCTTCACATACAAGCTTAGTGTGGACAGTAGAACCATCACAAATAGGATGGCAAAGGACCTTGAAAAATCCTCTACTTCTTTATCTAAAACAGGTAGACCAGCACAACTTCTGCCATTTGTTTGCTCTTCATCCATCTTGTCTTTCCTTCACCCTCTCATTTTCTCTTTTCACATCATCATAGCTCTGGAGCTGGCTTCTTTATACCCTCAAAGCAACTGGGAATACAGTCTGACTGCAAGGTGCTACTACAGGGAATAAAGATGATTGTAATAAATAAGGAAGCAGAAAACTACTGCAGATGAAATAAAATGCAACACATGAGTCATTAAATATTGAACTAAACTCAGGCTGCATAGCCAGACTCAATCTGTTTTTACTGATGGTAAATGATGGGCTTATATAATTTTCAGTATCCTGATGGATGAGATGACATCAGTTGTTTAGGTTGAGCAAGACAGAGTGAAAAGAGTGCATTTTACTATTCTCACTAAAAGGCCAGTTCCTCTAGAGTGCTGAGGACTTGGGAGGCCTCCCTACCTTTCTGGTTGGACTCTCGGTTTCTCCAATGTTAATAAAAGCTGTGGCATTTTGGAGCAGTTTGGTTCAGGCAGTTTATAAAAGGTCCTCAAATACAAGTTTGAGGATTGATTACCCTTGTCGGTTTTTAATGAAAATTAACAATGTGGGTGGGAATAGATTTTTGTAATTACCAGGCCATTAAAATTAAAAAGAGAGAAGATATTCCTCAAAAACTCTGAGACACCATTTCCCTCCAGCCAGAATCAGCATCACATAGTGACTGCAGGGAGGCTTGCTTTGCTGCAAGGGAGAGAAAATAAAAATTAACCTCTGATCTACAAAAGCACTGGAACTGCTGGCAATTAAGTTGTTATTTAATAAGATGCCATGCTTTGAACCGCTAAAATTAAGGGCTGGGGGAATCTCTCTGCCACGCTGCTCCTTTTGCCACTCAGACCCAGACGTGGCAGCCACCTGAGGAGGTTAGAGAGCTGTAATTAAATTAATAAAGCATGGCCTGGCTACTAGAGAGGAAAACAGAGAGAAGACTGATTGCAAGTAATTACTGGACGTATCGGTGTCATTTAATTTATTTTTTTTCTGCTCTTGAGGCTGGTCATTTTTTTGCTGCTCTTGTTCTTGATGGGGTGTCCAGCCAGAAATCACCTGCCAAGTCACAATTTTTCATCAAAGGTTAAAAAGAGGTTGAGATGACAGTAGAAGGGCCGGCATCTCTCAAAAATATGGAGAACTTTTTGCCAGATGACTGAAAATGTAAAAGATTTTTCTGATTTTTTTTTTCAGGAAAAAAAATACCTTTCCCAAGAAAATTTAGAAGAAAATAACAACTTTATCCTCAGTTTTCACTGGAACCCGTTTCCTTAATAAAATTGAGTATTTCTAAAAAAATTTTTGCTTCAAGTATTCCTTTCTGTGTGGTAACATGAGGACACTGTGTTAAAGAAAATGTTGATTGAGGTTCTTCAACAACAGCTGGTGTTCAAACCACATGAAATGTGTCCAGCTTCTTGGCAACTTCCCTCCTGAAACTGGCACTCATTTTTCCAAATGCATGAAGACATTATTGTCTGTTGTTAAGTCCAGATCTTAAATCATTGGTGCTTGTGAAACTTCTCTGGCCTGAGGTTCAACTCTTTACTCCGTGTTTGATGGACTAAGTTAGAAATGCATCTTTGGATCTCAGCTAGCATATTCTATTGCTGGAGCAACGTGTTTTTCACAGCTTCTCTCCCCACCATCCTCAAGCCAGTGACATAAGCTGTAGCTTGTCCAAAGGCTTAACAGGGAATCAGTCTTATAACTCACGGTTCACTATTGAGCTCAAGGCAGTGTTCTGCACCTTTTCATATGAACAGGTCAGGTGGTTTATGCAGAACGCAGCCCCAAGTTGAGTCAGTGCAGGCAAATGTGTTTGCGGATGAGCAGCATATTCACCTATCTTTGGATGGAGCCCAGCTCCCACCATGGAACTCGGAACTGCTCCAAGCTTAGGGTATTTGAAAGATGTGAGACCTTTAGATGTAGGGATTTGTTTCAGCTTATCAGAAAAGAAAGAAAAGCCACCTGAACGATTTAGATCGCTATCCCCATATCAGCCTGTTGAATTTCCCCAAAAGTGTTTTGATCTGCAGGTTTTGATTCTGGCTCATTTGCAAGCTAAGTTTGCTTATCAGGTTTGGTTTCCTTCATATTTAGAGTATGCATATCACAGCTTGAACTCCCTGGCCTTGCTTTCTAAAGCTGTAGTGTGAATTATAACACCCCCAAGTGAAAAAAAAAAAAAAAAAATGAAACACTGAGTAACTCTGTTTTTGATTTTACTAAAACTTTCCAAGAAAGTGGGCCTTAAAATGGCATCGTTTTCCATCTAACAAGATGGCTGTCAGTTTGGATTTGAAGCAGAAAGTTAAGGCAACCTGCAAAAAAAACCGGGGTTTACTAAATGATTTGAAAAAAACAGACTCCAGCCATGAGGTCTGTATATGTTAAAGCAGAACCCCAAGCATCCCAGGTGAGTGGAGTGATCATAGGTGTTGAAGAGGCAGAGAGAGGGGGTTGATCCTCTAGGCAACTCAAATATTTTTTTTCTAATAAAATAGAGGAGGAACAACTGTAGCAGCTCTGCATTAAAAAGCCCTGAGGCTCAGAAAGAACAAAAGGAAGAGGATCCGTTTAAAGTCCTTACATTTAAGAGAATTGCAAATAACCTGTGACTGCTAACGTCTTGACTGAAAGTCATTTTCTGAGCACACTGAAGGGAGTGATTCTGACCTCTTGGGAATCCAGACTTACAGTGTTCAGGGACACTACAGGAACAAAGTTTAGTACCTCACAACTCCAGCACAGATTCACTAAATCTCAGTAGGACAACAGCAGCATCTGTACGGTTTCCTACAGTGCCCAACTCCATTTTTGGATAAATATTGTTCAGAGGAGCACCACAGTCCAGTGCTGTTGTATTTGAGAACATATCAGTGGGAGGGCCAAGAAGGATTCTTAGTATCCATTAAACTACTTATTCATTCATCCCAAATTAAATCAGCAAAGAACTTATTGGAATCAGAAGCCAAATTTAGAAACATTTTGAGAAATTTCCCGGCAGGGCCTTGGGGACTCCCTCCACAAGGCTCAGGCTCATACACATTTCTGTAGGGATGTTCAGAGGCTGCTTCCTCCTACCTGGCTCCTGCTGGGAGCTTTACATCAGGGCCTCAGTCTCAGCCTGTGGCCTCTCACAGGCTATAAACTGTCTTTCTGCTTTTTAAAGGTAATGAGGCATTTTGTGGCCAGTCGGAGCACTGATGTGTTTTCAAAGGTTTACATTGCACAGATATAAATCTGTAGGTTCAAGTACTATATGAGAAGTAAAACGAAAACACTTCCCTGCATAGGTGCTTCAGTCACGGAGGAGCTGCAGAGACAACCCCTATTTTGACCAGTGAGAGAAAGAAGTTAGGAGGTATGTAGTTTCTTCATCAGTTCCAACGAAGATGCAGAAAGAGTCAAGCTGTGACCACTGGTTAGAAATTACGTCCTCGGGTTAGCCTAAATGTTTTAATCAATCAGGTACTTGAAGGGAAAGGGACCTTAGCAGCAAAAGAAGTAGAAATGCATTTAGTGAGGGAGAAAAGATTACAGGAGGTGAGAGAGACAGAAGTTAGCACCTGTGAGATAGATAAAGGTTATCAGACGGCAAGATGAGAAGGAGTGTGTCACAAGACATAAAATCAACCTTTTTTTTGAGTTTCTATTGCATTCCTGCAGCTGGGTATCAGTGCTCTTTGACCCTGCCTAAGCAACACCCTGGCCTGGATGGAACCTCTGTCAAGAGGAGAATCTGCCTTGTCCCTGCTCTCTGGGAGTGCTGAGCCCATTGCACATGCCATGCACAGGGGCACAACACCAAACTGATCCGCACTTCACTCGAAATTTTGCAGTCGTTCCCCAGCTGTTATATTTTAGCCTTTGTACATCACATTGCAGGTGAATGGCAGCTTTTCACTCTGCTTGCTCTCCTCTGAAGAAGGTATTTGTTTGACTACTCACTACATCTGGCTTTCTTGTTTGTGCCTTTGGTTTGAGTAATTGCCTTAATCTGAATTTCAAGGCTGACACCCTGCCTGACCCTTTTCTACTCACTTCGGTATTGTTTATGGCATCCAGCCTTCTTACTTTTTGTTTTAATTAAAAACTACAGCAGCTTAATGAGCCACTTCTACATCAAATTTATTTCCAAAAACAATATGTATGCATGCATGTATGTTTATGTACCGCAGGATTTAACTTTTGGCTTCCAGTACTTTCTCTCATCCATATACATTAGAAATGGATTTCTAGAAAATAGAAATCTATTTTCCATAGATTTATGGAAATAAATCCATAGATTTATGGCAAATAACTCAATTAAAATATTTATGTTTTAGTTGAAAGTGTGTCTCCTAAAAGCATTGCAGCAGCTACTACTTTTCTCACCAGTTCACCACCCTTTTTTCACCTCTCAGCCTCTACCTCTGGAGCAAACTGTCCTGGCCCTGGGTAACAGTGATTTGGTATCCAGGTGCACACACACGTGTGCAGATGCAGCAGGTTTAATTGCTGTTTGCTTTGCAATGTAAGCCTCTTTAATTTTCCATTCGTTAAATAATGAACATGCAGCATTTACGTAACTAATTTGCTCAAATAGTTTAGCAACTGAGCTCATGGTCTTTGTGCCTGTTTCAGAGGCCACTTCCCGGCTGCTGCAGCCCCAAGTACTCCCCTGCAGTGCATCACTGCTTCTCCAACAAGAGCACATTGACCTGCTTGAACTTTCTCTCACACCTACCCTGCCAAGCTAGTTTGCAGCTGAACTCTCTGATCCTCTAATCTCATTATCCCTTCTTCCATGGCTCCCTCGTCCTGCCCTCTCAGTCTCCTTGCTGATCTCTTGGCTGCCTTCTCCTGCATCCATCCATTCTCCCATTTCAGCCTTCACCTGACCTACCTGCCCACTGCAGCACCATCCCGCACTGCTCGAATCATTCCTACGCTGTTTAGCAGGCTGCTGTGCATCCGCCCTCTCCCTCAGGGCCTTTGCTCCTGATACCATCCTAGGGCCACGATGTCAACTGAATATTCAATGCAAGAATTATGAAGATCCTTTCATGCATATGTAAGCAAGAGGACAGATGTAATAACAAAATATTAGGTCAAAGTCTGAAAATATCACTGAAAAAAAAATGTTGCTAGATTGAAGAAATTGATTATGACCTGCAAAATATTTTATCCTGATGTAGTTTGGGTTATCCAGAAAATAGCAATAGAAGGCAAGCAACCCCCTTTCTGGTTGTGAATATCTGATTTATATTTTAATAATATATGTATCAACATGTATAACAAGACTTCCAGAACAAATACACAGCTGACTATTTACATGTATCTCAAGTCCTGAGGGGTGTGTGTGTGTGATGTTAATTACAGGGATGTCAGAAGGAGCTGAGGATCACCTGGCATGCAGGCATATAAAGGCTTCTGTCATTATGTCAGGATTTCATATCAGTCAGTTGTTACAATACTTGCATAAAAACTCTGTCAAAACAAAATTTTGACTGGCTGCTTGCAAAAAAGGATATTTTTAACTTCAGCTGGTTTGAATTTCCTGTATATTTATAAAAATAAAATGTTCCTTTCACGCTTGAAGTAATTCTTTTTTCTGTCAGCTGATTGGATTATTTTTTTCTTATGGAATCCAAATGAATCATGAATGTTCCTTGGCTGAGAACACAAATAGTCTTTATGTTTCATAATGCAATCAGAAATTTTCCTGGGATGCATTTGTTGGGGTTTTTTTCGGGTTTTTTTCCTGAAAGCATCCATTTGTTACCCTTAAGAAAGCAATGTCATCCAAGAGTTTCCACTGTGTAATTGGAGCTCCAGGGTTTATGTTTGTCAGTGGAGCCCAGAACTGCCTCGACCACAGACATGGCACAGAGCTGCCCGCCAGTGCGAGACCACAGTTCATATGCCATAAACCCATCAATGCAAGCAATATATTGTTGATAGAAAGAACAAAAATCCTAGCAAAACCCACCTTATGCATGTTCATCACCTGAGTTGATTTGCTGTAGGAACTACCCAGTTGCTCTCGTGCAGTAAATTAAAAGAGAGATGTATGAGTTATCACCATTTAAATTCAGCATGGATCACTCGAAAAATGACTATATCAAATAAAATGCCCTGGGTCCTGAACTGGCTGCCTTGTGAAGCCTGGATGTTCTAGTTCTGCATTATACATCCTTGAACTTTTGTCATATTTTAATTTCAAGCTCAGATGTGTGTAGTCCTAGTGACTGATCCTTTCTGCACCTTCCTCACAGAAAGCAAAGCATTCTTAATCCTGTGTTTCTACCGTGACACCTGACAAGGGGTCATCCTCGTATTTTCCATGCTTTTTTCATAACTTCGTTGCTAATAGAGATAATTAGTCACTATTGATGAAACAGTTAATGATAAACACGATAAAATTACTTAGCGGTTCCAAGCTATTCCTGGAGAGGGGAGGGGTAAAAAAAAGTTAATTTTAGCCTGGATTTATTTCCCTATGAAATTTAGGAATAGCCACACAAATTTAAGTAGTGGTAGGGGTAAAGGAAAAAGCAGACAGCAGTTCTTGTCTCCCCGCTGAGTGAAAACAGCAAAGCTGATTTAACCATGTGCCAATATTCTGTGCTCACCTTGCACAAGAGTAGCAGCACCACAGCAAAGGAGACAGAATTGCAGTTGCTGTACAGCTGTAACATCCAGACCGAAACAAGCGGAGGCATTTTCTTCAGTGGGATTTTGAAAACAATAAGTTAAAACATTGCATTACCTATGAGAGGATTAAATATTCAGCCCTGAAGTATAATAATGAAATAGATATGAGGAGAATTTGTCTGTCAGCAATAGTATTTTGACTGGATGTATTCTGAGGGAAAAGAATGCTCGTTTGAGATTTTTGTTTAAAAATGGAACTTTTACACATATGAATATATTTCCAGATAAAGTAATTGCTAAAAGCACTTTCAAAAGAACACTATTATTTGCAAACTTGCCACTGGCCTTGTCAGAAAGAACTGGCCTCTGAACATCTTTATAGACAGTCAGGTTGACCAAATATCGACCAGTTCTTAATGTCTTAGAGTTTAAAACCAGTTAAGGTTTATTTTCAGATCACAAGTATGGAAATATTTTGTTTTCCTTATGAGGACTTTCTCACAAATCAATGAGCAAAATTCCATTGAGGATGTAGAAAAACATTTCCAATATCTCTGGAAATGCAACATTTGCAGAGTGAGAAGCCAAATGTAACCTTGCCTTGTGATCAACCAGTGTTAGTTTCGACAGTGTGATGCCTGCACGATTACCCATTTATCTATTTGTATGCCTTATGTTTAGAGCAGAACATTGCTTAAATTTGCAAATGAAATGGGAATAAATTATTCTGATTGCCATTAAAATGTTTCTATTTAAATATCAGCTTCTGCCAACTGCTACCCCACAGTGGTTTGTGAATGGTACCTAAAACAACACATGCAAGGCTAGCTTTTGTGATGGGACAAAAATGTGCTGCGTGAATGGATGCTGTGAAAAGGGCAAAGTCCTAGAGAATTAAAGCAAGCAGAAGCTTATCCCTTTTGTAGGTTTTTGTGTAGTTTCACTTCGACTAAATTAATCACATCTGGAGAAAAAACATATAAACATCACTAGTTAGTTGTCCCTTCCTTGGTAACTTCAGGATTTTTGGTCATATTTTACTGTATGCAATACCCATGGTGGTTACTGTCGCTCTCAAGCAGAGTGCATTTTTGGATGGTAATCAGACACTAAGAAAGACTTTTAGGATGAGAGAGGGGGAAGCTACAATGTGGCTTTGGAATTGCAATATAGCCCTGGGTCATCTGCCTCTCTGTTGTCCAGAACTTTCTATTATCCAAAACATGGCCATGTCCCCTGATTTCTGTTAATTACGCTGACAAGTCCCTTGGGTCTCTGAAACCTGTGTTATCCAGGCTTATTTAGCTTTCCCTATGGCATCTGAACAATCAGGACCGTACTGTATTTCATTACTTTCCATAATACTTTCTGCTTTTCAGAGGGCAAAAGCAGTCTCTCTCTCCCCACTTTGCAGAATTCGTTAGACTAGCATGAAACAAATGAACCTGGCCAGATGAGAAATGCCACCTCTCTCTGTGTCAGGTATTACTTTATATCGTTGTGTAATGGCAGCAAAACAGATTTGGCTGCAGAGTACATAGTCAACACATTCAGCAAGAGCAAGATGAGTATTTTCATTTCCATTCATCTCATTTAAAAAAAAAAAAAAGGGTTGATAATCAGGAAAGTCAAAACAATCATCATCAAAGCTGTATCATGTAGAAAAATGTCTACAAATTGAGGATGCACAAATGGGTAAACTCTGCTCAAGTGATCCAAGATTATCAGAATTACATGAATTCTACCTAGTTCAGGGTCCTATTCCAGTTAATGGCTATGATTTGAAGCTTAAAGATGGATTAAAAGGACAGGGCAACACATTCCTGAGGTGGTGGTCCCTGAAAATCTAAAGTTCTAAGAATCATCCTGGGCTTGATGCAGCAGAATGGATGTGAAGGAGTAGGATGGATACAATAGACTACATTTGTGTGAAATTACTTACAGAAAGGTTAATAAGAGATTCTATTGAGTCGTGCCGGGAGTTTGTTATAGATGCTTCCCCCTCCAGGTTCAGAGCTGGATATGAATAGCAATTTCTGTAATGTTATTAGAGGAAGAGACAGACTAGTGAGAATTGTGTCATTTAGGTAGACTGGCTCCCAGGCATATGTTGAAAAATAAATGTGACCAATAATCCTAAGGCTCAGATGCTCCTTCAGGTGACGGGTCACAGATTGGGCCACTAAGCAGTGAGGATAGAGTAGAGATTAAAGAAGGGCTTGGCACAGCCCTTGCACACTCTGTCTTAGTGCTCAATAAGGGCACTAATGGTGTCAGCTGTGGGGACAAATGTAGGGTGAGGGGACAAATGCAGGGTGAGGACAAGAGTGCAGAGAAGGCACAGCTATATCTGAGGCAAAAGGAACTGAATGAGGTAAAACTGAAGGAGTCAGACTGTCTTCACCCCACCATTTGGAAATTGTAGGTACAAGGATTTTTAATAAATCTGTCAAGTTTTTATGAATGGGACTATATGCTTGGACAACAACAAATGTACCACCTGTTTGTAGGAAAGAGAGATGGGAGAAGCAAAAAGGGAGCTCGGCAACTCCAAGCCTCTGAGTCTGATCTTTGCAACATGCAACAGTTGTGGCCTCTCCAAGAAAATGTTTAGGCTGCAAAATTAAAAAAAAAAACTCTTTCCTGTCCAAGAGAGCAAGGAAGCTGGAAAGAACGCTCAGCCATAGGGAACGCTAACATCCTAGCTGGTGCAGGAGGAAATATGGTTCAGTGTATGAAAAAATGATATGAAACAGTTGCCTGCAGTACCAGAAGGCTGGACACAGTAACACCAGCTGTCCCTTCCATTGCTATCACCATAGGTTTTTACTAAGACCTTGATTTTTGAAGATAATTAAGCATGTGTATTACTCTCAGATTAGGACTTTATCTACTGAAGCCAAAAAGCAGATTTTTAAAATCTACTTGTTAAACGATAATGTGGGGCTCCCTAATCTTGAAAATATCCTTGGATGTTCCTTGAATATCTCAGTCTCAAATCTGTATCACATATATATATATTTACTTAAAGTGAGACGCATAATGTAACACTACCTTTAAATAAGAACTTCGTCAACTTTGTATTTGCATTACCTACTCTTATTCCAGGTACTGCAGGATGGTATAGCAAGTCAGGAGAGCTTTCTCACTATATGCTCCCAGAGAAGTTTCTGAAGTTTTTCCAAACTCTTCATTTCCCCTGCTGCTGTTCCTCAATTCCCCAGCTTGCTCCAATCTGGGGATCTTATTTCTCTTGCCAGCAGGCACTGAGGCACACGCACAATTGTACATTTTAGTGATCATCAGATATAAAAGTCCTAACACTTATTTCTGGATGAATCTCCAAAGGGATATCAAGTGGCTGTTCCTACTTCACATACTTCACTTGGCTAGCAAGGCTTATAAAGAAGAAATTAACACAGAGAAAGTGCTGTCACTGGGAGGCAACAGCCAAAGAATACATTTTGTTCTCAAGAGACTCTATGTAATGAAACATGAAATTTTTAGATTATACAAATAGTGGCAGTCCTTTGGGAAAAAACAAACAAATAAACAAAAAATAATAATAATAATAAAAAAACAAAAAACCACAGTTTTACTTCTCCCTAATCAAGCAGGCAATGACACCAAAACACTGTATAAACATGGCTGGTGCCAAGGGCTCCAGCAGCCTCAAGCCTGCGCATGTCACTGCATCTCACAAACCACACCACAAGCAAGAATTCATTTGTGCAATGGCTGATCACTGCCTTTCAGGAGAGAATGTTTGTATGTTTGTAAAGGGCTGGGAATGGGGATCTTCAGCAAATATGAAGTATTTTCCTTTTCCCTCCTTGCACTGCTGTCCTCACACTGAAGCACTGTCTTCTGCACACTCAGCCTGTGTTACAGGCTGGCAGTTCTTCAACAGCCCTGTTCCCATACCCTTCACACCTGGGGAAAGTGGCTGATTATACCTCCAGGTACAACTTGGAAAAAAGCTATGGAGTTCCCATTGTTTGGGAATGATATCTGCACATATTCCAACAGCTGACTGATTAAGAAGGTGTCAGTAGACGGACGTCAAAATACGTAGCCTAGTTACTAGGTTTTGTGAGACCAATTAAAATAGGGCGTCATTGTTCTGCATGACAAATGGCTTCCTCTGGATATTCTTTACATCAGTTCTTGGCATATATTAAATTTAATTACATTTATCTCAAGGGGAGTCTGAAGTACATTTTTTCTGCAAGTGTGGCTTTTTTGCTTCATGTAAAACGAGTCTTTGCTTTATTTTTGAGGACTTGACGCTTTATCTCCCAGAATGTCATGTGCTGTAATGCCTCACCCTGCCCTCCTTACATTGTTTTTATAAAACAGAATATGTCTACACACAGCAGCTTTGGCGAGGACCTAGCACAGATGAAGAAGTGATTGAAGCCCTTGCCCAAAACCTCCCCTGTGGACAGTACAGGCTCCTCCGACTCTTGCTTGAGAGGTCTATCAGTGACACCATTTAATGTGCCGTCAAAATATAGGTCCCTTGCTGGAGTCCTGGCTCTCAGACAAGGCAATTATAGGATTTTTATCCCTTTAAGTGATAGAGAGGGAACAGTAAAAAAGGAGTTTGAGAGAACAATGTCTGTGGAGCAACCAATTGCCACAACAAAATGAAAATCTGGAAAAGGAAGCGAAGCAGAAGGTTGCCAAGAGGAGATATCCACTTGCAGCTGGCTAGAGATTAGAAGGAAGTTAAAGGAGAGCACACTAAGGGTTCTGGTGAAAATTAAGCTATCAATAAATGTTTGAGATTACAGGGTATATCAGACTGTGAGAGGAAGAGGGAGAAAATCAGCCAGTGCTTCCCTCCTCCCTTCCGCCGCAGACAGGTTAAAAGCATCTGCAGTTCTGCTGCTGATAATTATTGCCAATAATTAATAAGCCTTTGCACAAACTCTCATGCTCTTAATCTGCAGGGCTAATTATGAAAAACAAAGGAAAGTGTCTAAATCAGTGGAACTAAGTGATTACAGAAAGAGCATGAAACCTGCTTGTAAAATAAGATGAGGGTTTCATTTTAAATTTTAATGGTACAAAGGGTGAGGGAAACAGAGACAAAAAATCAACTTTGCTCATTATAAAGAAAACCAGAAACAAAGGTTATCTTTCCTGGTAGGACAAAGACTCAGAAACGAGACCATCTGAGTTCCTGGGAGATCTGGGACATTTGAAGGTGGAAGGATAGTCCTCCAGAAAGGGAAGGATCTCCCTGTTGAGAGGTAGGACCTCTCAGTTCACTTGAATATGCTTTGGCTCAAATTATATTCTTGATCCTGTTGACTTCAGTGAGCATATAGACATGCTGAGGCATTTTCATGGCTGAAATTAAGGCTAAAAATATTTCCTAACATACATGGCGAGGCCTTACAGCAATGTGGGACAGGCTAAGCTGTGTGCCCTAACCCAAGTGGGAAGGCTATGACAGAACTTGGGCTTTAAAACAGTTCTATGAATTCTGGGTTTGAATTTACAGATTTTTGGTTTAGATGTGTATTTCTATTTTACTCTATTTTAAGAAGTTCCTTGCTCTACATTCACTGGTGTCGAGCCCATTCCTTGTGTCTCCCACAACAAACGTACTTTGATAGGGTGAAAGTGGCTTTGTAAACCTTCAAGACACTGCCAGCTCCAGGCTATGGATCTAAGCAGAGGAAAGAGGAAAAACACACAGGCATATAAAGAAACACTGGTGGAAAACTCAATTCAGGTTGAGAAAGGCTGTTATATTTTTTTGATCTTTTGGTTCCTTCCTTATAGATAATACCATTAAACAGAACACTGTCATTTCTACAAACATACATCAGAGCCCCAAGAAATTCAGAGTGATGGTTAATATATAAAGAGCCCAAATTTCCAAAAATGTGGCAGCTCCCATCAAATGCACACACAGCTCTGCCAAGAGCCTAATTGACTTATGAGTTGTTTTGTGGTGGCTGAGGAGGCATCAGGCAGCAGCACAGCTGGTGAGGTTTCAGGCAAACTGTGATTTTACCTATTTATTTTCACTCACAGACTTGTCAGTCCCAGCAAAGGGGTAATATTTTTAAAGCGATTTCCATAAGGGAAAAGGGCAGAATATTTTTCTCTCTTTTTAATAAAAAAGAAGGCTTTAAATTGTTATTTCGGATGTTTACACATCTCTCATAGTCTATGATGAGTCCTTTAGGGATCCAGATCACTGAAGAGCAACTTGTCAAATGCTCCTTTTGCTGCTAGGACAGTAAACTCAATTTACTGATCAACAAAGTTGATTCCCTTCCTAGTGAACTTAGTGCATCTATTATGAACTTCACGTGGAGTTTCTATGGCAAGTTGCTTAGAAAATCAGACATGAAGCTGTGAAAGATATTCCCAAAATATTCAGAGTCGTCAGTACCTTTCTTCTTGTACACGCTCTTCTTAATTTTATTCCTAAGATTCACAATTCAAAAATAGCAGTCCCAAAACAGTTCAGGTTTTGGCATGCAATAGTCTGCTCAACATGAGCCTTTTTCTTTAGACAGCAGGTCACTGTGATTTTTTTTAAGTGTATCTCCTGAAACGGGAAAGGGAAAATTAAGTCTGCAATGGAGAGTTGGCAAGAAATTCACTCTTTTTGGATAAAAGGTACCCATTGTAGGCATAGATCTTTGTTAACTACATTTAATGCATTATGAAAGGTTTACAGATGCTCTTGCACTGCATACAGTGTCCCGGTGAAGCAGAATTCATCCAGAATCAGTTCACTGGATCTGTGCTGCCCCAGGAGACAGAAAATGACTCCACACTAATGCTACGATTTATGTGTGTTTTTATTTATTCCTAAATGTAATGTGCTTGTGTAGCAAACAATTCTTCTGCAGGGAAGAGATGTACAATCACTTGAAACTAACAACACATTAAGTTGACTGTTACTGGAATCCTGCTGCCTCTTATTGCTCTGTGTATAATAACTAGGCAAATATATTCAGATCTGGCGCGGGTTTGCACTCATTCCATGGCTGTTCTATTTCTACCAGCATGGTCTAATCCACTCAAGAGAGGATAATGAAAAAAGGTCTGATATATCCTTACCTAGAATTTGTAATTCGTTTGAGCTTTTTGCAGCCCACTGTCCAGGTAGTTTAAAGGTAAGTCAGGCATGTCGCCATAGGCTGCAACCTGCTCTCCATATGCCTCCAGACAGTCTGGAGACAGAGTTAACATTCCATTAAACAGGACAAACGCCAGTTTGATCTTTGCACAAAGGGAGCAATGTGAATCCCACCTCTCCCTGGCTATGTCCACCTAAGGGATGGAGGTGGCAGAAGGAAAACATCCAACTTAAACCCAAAGTGGCTGAGCAGTGGCAGAAGTGGCATCAGAGTTCTTGAAAAAAGAACTTTGATGGGTTCTCGAAAGTAAGCATATGCTTTATTCTAATGGCCATGACCACCGAAATTAGACAGCTCTTGAATATTTTTGGGCATTTCTTGGCAACTCTCATTTCCACCTGAGTTATTTGTTGCACAAATTTTCCTTGTAGTGCCAGAAGCTTTGCGTATTCCCTGGGCCACGCCGCCAAGGCAGCCTCTAACTCTTGCTCAGCCAATCAGCCCAAAGCAAATCTTTTCTCCAGCTGGTTTAGCATCTGCTCTAGCACCACTAGAGAGGAAAATTCTCTTTTTCTAACCACAGTGCGGGGGACTTCACATCAGTTTCAACAACAGAGAGCATCTGATCCCTTTTCCTCTGCCCTGCTCCATCCTGCATCCTTCCCGTTTGTGCGGATGTGACTGTTGGTGCCTTATCAGCCTGTCTTCATTGAAGTCCTGAACACGGCAGCTGATCCTCCCGGCTCAGCACAGCGCTGCAGCCCGCACATCACAACCCAAACTGCTGCAGGCTATGCAATCAGTATGTGCTAAACATCACTTGCCTCGCACCAAATAAAGCAGAGATGAAACCCAGCCCTCGAAGAAAGAGGGGGAGTATCTCCTGGCACACATGGGAAATCAAAAAACAGTCACTGCCAATTACAGCTTTATTAAGATGGAGCAGAAGAAAGGTTTGTCATCACTGAGCTGAGGAGGATGCCAGATTAGACATAATATTTCCTTCAACTTTTCTTTTCTGTCCTACCTGTTGTTTTTTAATACTGAAAAGTAAATTTCTCCAGACACAGAGGTTTCTCTCAGAGGTTGGTGCAGCTGCAAAGTGAAGGCCTCCCTTGTACACGTGCTGGTGAATAGATGCTACAACAGTCGCACTGGTGTGCAGGAGAGAAAAGGAAACCTTCTTTTTCCCTTCCCCTCAGTAACTCCTGGCCTATCTCGCTGTCAGTTTGCACAGCCCAAAGCACCACAGATCCTCTAAATGTGGATCTAGAAAAGAGGTGGAAAGTTTTTCTTTTCTGCAGACCCTGTGCCAAGGAGGGGACTGTAAATGGCAAGGGGGTCTGTGTTGCCTCTGTAGTCCTTGCCTGCCACCCAAGCCAGTAAATGCTTCTTCCTCAAATACAGCAGGATTTGTGTTCACTGATGACAGGTTTCTTCCCCAGCAGCTCTACTGATGCAGACCCAAATTCAAAGCAGAATCAAGCTGTTTAAATGACACTAATGCTAGCAGGCAGTAAGAGTCTCAGGGCTGTTTTTGCACCATCCACCCATCTCTGATGGCCTTCCTGTAACCCCTGAACTCTGTTCTAGGAAGCAGGATTATTTTTTCAGAAACAGAAAAGGAAGTAATCAGCTCCCTGGAGGCACCAGAGAAGCCCACCCATCCCTACCTACCCATAACCTCACCACCCTCTGGGGAAAGTCCAAGCAGTGAACAAGCACTGTCAGGTAGAAAGAGATCTGAAATGGAGCCATCCAAGCAAGATTTTCCAGACCAGTATCTCTCACAAAGGAGAAATGTGTTTCTCCTTGATAAGCCCTGCAAGCTTTAACTTTTGCATCCAGGACTTTGGGTTGAACGAATACCCTTGAATCCACATCCTTTTTCCTGAGTGGCTATATTATGTATGTACATGAGTTTTCCTCCCTTCTCAGTTTGGCAAAAAGCCCTGCAAGGTGAAAAACACACAAGAAAAAGAAAATAGTTGTTGTGCTCTATCTCAGTAACTTGCTGAAAAAAACCTTTCTCAACACCAGGGAGCAGAAAGAAAAAAAACTCTTTGTACAAGACTACTGGGTGTTGGAGTAAGTAGCAAGTGTGCTATTTAATTCACCCTGTCGCATTGTCTCCATCTTCTCCTGCCCATCTCACCAGGATGCTTCTTATCTGGTCTGTGGGATACAGGAAGAAGATTGATACTGCTGGCTCCTTCAAGTCAGGCCTTTCCATTTGTGTCTTCACTTCAAAGCACCAGACTTTAGCAGAATGCTGGGCTACAGCTGCCACCAGGGTCAATACACACGTCAGCAACCACAGGCTCTGTCACTGGTCCAGAGACCAAAAGGTGCATAGTTGGAGAGCAGAAGCATAACACAGACACTTGAATTATAAATCACTCCTCTTAGGGGCTTTCAAAGGCCAGAAAAGGGTTAAAACTTAGTGAGGTTAGCTGATACAAGAAGCTACCCCTGCATCCAAATTTCCTGGGAGCAAATGGCAGCAGTGAAGGTCTTACCTCTATTCCCTGTCTCCACAGAGAGAACAGCAAACTCTGGCTGTGAGTTTTGCCTGCCATTTGCCTCTGGTCACTGTCTGCCAGTAAGTGGGGGATGAGGACAGGAGACACCTCGCTGGGTAAACCTGCCCTGTTCCAACAGCTCCAGTTTGGCCGTCTGATGCTGTGCTTATTACCCTTATTATTATGGAGCAGAAGAGCTCCGTAAAGCCAGCCTATGCTAAGTGTTTCGGAGCAAAGTGCTTCACCAGAGGCTCTGAATCGGCCCTGAATCGGCCCCAAATCTCACACTGCTGGAATACAATGCACAAAACAGTCATAACTTGGTGTTCGTGCAAAGGAAGCAGAAAGTGCAGTGGCCCAAAAATGCTCCCCACCTGCCCAATGTCTGAGCCTTTAGTTCATTGTGACTAGGAGCAGGGGCACCTTGCTGGACACATGGAGTCAAACATCTGTTTCCTCCTGACCTCCAGCAGAGATCCAGTCAATTCATTGTGTATCCAACAGCTCCTAGCGTGCTTTTAGCCTGCACAGGGTTTGGACGACACAAGCTTTTTGAGAAATGCATTAAAATCCAGCTCCATAAACTGGCCAGACCAAGGAAGCTGGACTGTGGCAATCTCCATCTCTACACTCCTGTGTGGGAGGCTAAGCAGTGTATCAGACTCCTCGGGTAAGGATTGCTTTGGAGGTAAAGTGAGGAACTCCTCCAGATCTCTTGCCTGTGTTACTGTAGAGTATTAAGAGCAGGATATAGTCAAACAGCTTAATGGAGTTTTAGGACCAAGATGGAGCTTTTTTAATATATTCATTTGGTACCTCTGACAAAACCAGACAGAGTAAACAGGCATCCTCCTGATCCAGTTGAAACATACAGAGTTCCTGAGCTCCACAGCACACTGTCCTTTCTACTTCCAGTTAAGAAAGCAATCCAACACAGGCAGTGTCCCAGCCCTTGACTTTCCTACACCACAAGGTTATCACAGGCCCGCAACTCAGCAGTAAAAAAAGCCAAATTTGACCTAGCTCTGATATTAAACTCTGGGAGCTCACTGACAGTTCCAGGACACCCTATGATGTTCAGAAAAAATTGAACGGGGTTGTTAAACTAGGTGACTGGAGCTCTATCCCAGCCCGCTATTCTCTGGTAGAGACTGCAAACAGGACAACTTCTATCAGCTGTGCATTAGACAGCTCGAATGCCACAGTGGTTATCCCAATATCAGCAGATTGAGCAAGACTCATTGATCAGTCTGGTCTGGTTTAGGGTTTTTTTCACCATGTTCTCTAGCACAGTTTTTGCATGTGCCAGTGAGCTTCTGCTGAAGCTTAGGAAACAGATTGGACCAGAAACAGTGTCTGTTAAGCCCTATGGACAACTGCAATTCGTAAGGAAGAGAAGAAGGTTTGGCACTTTGCCCCTAGGCCAAGGGAACAGTTCCTTTCTCATTTCATTTTTGTACAAATGTAACCTGAGAGTACAGCTGGCTTCACTAGATTCTGAACAATGTCTTAATTCAAATGTCTTTGTCCAGCTGGAAGAAACATCTGGCCAGCCCCGTGCAGAAGGTCACCAGACAGCTGAGCAGGCTGTGCCATCAATCCCTGACCCGCTCTAGCTACAGGGACCAAAGATGTAAAGACCTTCTACTGACAACCCTCGAGCTCAGCGTGTTAATTGTGACTGAAGCAAGCTACAGCCTTCCCCTGAGCAGATCAGGTAGCAAATCTGAGGGGACACCAAACTCCAGCCCTTGTGACAAGAAGCTGGAGAAGGGTTGGGAGCCATAGCACTTTCTGGAAACCTCTGTATAGAGAGCAGCTGTCAATCAACATCCTTAATTGGTAGTAACAACTCTCATCACAGATTAGTGCCTCGAAATGCCACCTTCTGTGTCAGGGAGAGCTGTTATGGAGGAGGCTGGGGAATGGATAACATGTAGAGATCC
This sequence comes from Cnemophilus loriae, assembly GCA_013397755.1. Classification (NCBI taxonomy): domain Eukaryota; kingdom Metazoa; phylum Chordata; class Aves; order Passeriformes; family Corvidae; genus Cnemophilus; species Cnemophilus loriae. The sequence goes on from VZTF01008853.1 coordinate 1,760,427, forward strand.
TTTTGACAGGCTCAGGGTTAACCACAATTACCATCAATTATTCATGGTTCCCATGCAGACGTAAGGCAAATAAGGTATTAAAAATTTGCATCCCTCTTTTCCTCCACTCCTCCTTGGTATCATCACCTCTTAAGTATAGCTGGTGAATGTGAGCATTTACTGTTAATTAGTTGTAACGATAATTGCAAAGAAAGTACAAATGCCTTGACTGGGGAGATATGATATGGCTCTCATTAAACCCAGACTAATAGAAAATCCTTCAACTTCTTCTCTTTTATTCCGGAATCTCTGATCCCACATTAATTTAAGATTTATTACAATTGAAGATACAGGGCTACATATTGGTCTGCTGAACATCTCTAAAGGCTGTGACGACCATGTGATTTATGCAATTTTAGGAGTAGAGTAAGTCTGGTATATTATAATATATTTTTATTTTTTAGACATTTTGGTCTTTCAAAAAATTAATTAGCTATAAAAAAAGGAATAAAAGTAATCTCTGTACATTATTTCTATAAAATATATATGTTGAATTAACAGTTTTCATCCTCTGTATGACTTTCCATTTCACACTTGCTGAAGTTCAGGAGAGTAGTATCAAACTAGTCCACCTCAGTATTCATTTATACACAGTTTACCTTTCTGGCTACTAGTCTAGTGTAAGCTGCTCTGGTATATAAGAGCTTACAGGCTTGGGAGTGTTCTGGACCCCCTTCAAGTTCAGAAAATCACAACTCTGTTACAGTTCAGAATAAATTTCTAACTTCTTTATCCCCTAGAAATGCTCAGCTCAGTGAGAGGTATACCATGCAAGGTGGTAGCACTCACAGTGCTGTTTATTCTAATTCCCATTTCCTCACAAACTGTCACTTGTATTGCACATCTGTAATAAAGCCGATGAAAAATTTTCCACAATATTTCTTTCTTTCGGTTACAAAAGGATGACTGGATCAAAGCCAAAATGCTTTATGGCAGTTTTATCAGATCATACCCAGTATAGCCAATGCACCCACGATAAAGCTATTCACCTGGATTTCTCATACTCAGTGGAGCCCCCCAGGCTAAAGAGCCAGTCTTTTTCTGTGGCTCACTGAATATTTCATTATTTATACTAAATGGAACAGCTTCAGGAGGAGAGATGGAAAATGCCTTCTATGCCAGGATGACAAATAGGTCAGTAATTCATTCAAGGCTTTGCTAAATTTTTTTTAAGTGAGACTTGGGCTTTTGCATTTAAACAATTCAACTGTGTCCCAGCCAGGGTATCCCAGCAGTCAGAACAAAGAGAATAAAACATTCTTTTCGGTGTGCACCTGGCTGGTCACTGCTGTGTGCTGCAAAACAACCCTGTAGGCATTACCAAACTGTTTCTTTTTGTCCAATTTCATCTAACTGACACATGAACAATGTAAAAGTTGGGAATTCTCAGAGGAACATGGGGAAATAGATTGGACTGAGCATATTTGCGGTTTACAGATGTTGCTGAGAAAGGGCTGTACTTATATCACTTTGCATTTGTCCCTTGGAGAGAGAGAAAGGACCTTGAGACATTGAGAGGGATTGCTACTCTCTCCTGCTGACCTCCACACTGCACAGGCAAATTGCAAAAGCTGCCAGTCAGCTAAAACACAATTTCGTTGGGAAAAGGGGTAAATCTGCCAGGTGGAAAATGGAAAAGTATCAAAACATTAAAATGGCCATGATTGCGAAGAGGAGACAGCACATATAACCCACAAAAGCCTGTTTTTAAGTTTGGCATATGGCAGGTGACAATTGTCAAGAAATCCAAACGCCTTCTTATCGCTTTCTTGTTTGTTGCACAAAATGCTGGAGTGATGCACCAAAATCAGTGAGGGCACATCAAATGGATTCATCTGCCTCCTGAGAGCACTGTACACAGCATTTGCTACCCTTTTCAGCAGGACTTAGAGAAAAGAACAGCCTATGCTTAAACTTGCAATTGCCTCGTAGTTCTCCCTTGCTTTGTCCTAAAAAGACCCTGTTGAGCAGCTTGTGGCTCCTGGACACTTCACCACGCAGAGGTTTAAGGTCCAGAGAAGAGTAAGGACCCCCGTGATTCATGTGTATTCAGATGGGCAATACAGCTTAGCTCTGTCTTTCAGCACACGCAGAAAACTTACACTCATGTTTAAACTGCTGCCTAAAACCCTAGTTCATCAAGGTGCTTAAGCACATGTGTACTTCAGCTGGACTGAAGCCTGCGGTGGGATGCTGAGTAGGTATAGTAACTCGTTCCTTTCTCAGGGGTGTTGCAAAGTCAGTGCTGATGGGTTAGCACCAGCTGCCAGGAGCAAGGACCCTATTCAACCACATCACCACCTTTTACCACTTTAGAGTGACATCACCACTTTAGAGAGACTCAGGCATCTACATTAGAGGAAGTGATGAATGAATTGCTAAGGCTGCCGAATCACGGCCACACTCATTGCTCAGACCCTCTTAAACCCCTAACAAGGTAGACCAGCTTTTCTCTGTTGACTGTCCTGGGAGATAGTGTGTGACTGTCCTGCATCCCAGGTGGTCTAAATCAGTTGTGACTCTTGAATTCAAACCCTAGAGTCTGATATCCACCCTAGGCAAGTGTACAGCCTAAGTTCACAGGAACTATCATCCTTTTCCATCCCTCTCTATCACATATTCATTAGCCTAGGAAGGAAATGTGCTGTTCTTACATTGTCTCCGCAGATTCCAGCTTTCCTTCCAGAACAAATAACTGGAAATAAGAATGATTGCAGCACTCACAAAATGGTATTCAAGTGAGAAAACAAAATCTGTAAATTTATACTATGTAAACTGTACAGTCACAGAGCACATTTTTGAAGAATGCACATGAAATAAAAAATGATCTATTAGAACTAATTAATCTTTCAATTTACTTTCCGTATCATCTGTTTAAAAGTCAAAGGTATGCTTGCTTTACCAGAGCAATATGTTATTCTTTTTTCAAAGCAAGCCATGAGAGTCACCTTGCAATAACATATTACAGGAACATAATAGAGGAGAAAGAGAAGAAGCAAAAAAGAATGCAGTGTATTTCTCCAGATAATGTGTGTACTACACATTCATAAACAATATACAATGACATTAACACTGACATAAATATTCTCATATGGAGTGTTCTTTAATCGTGATGAAAGGGGAACTCGGGTCTTCCTTGGGGGGCTGGTGTGTTCTCATTTGTACTCATATCTGTCTTCTCACCATGAAACATTTTAATCTTCAACCAGTTTTATAGTTTTGCAAAGGTTTAAAGAAAAAAATAAGGTCATAAAGGTGGTGAAAAGAGGGGAAACTTGTAAATTTGTTTGAACCCAGTGGTTAAAATGGAAATTCCAAGCCCTGTGTGAAACTTGTCTATTCGGCAGATCATGTCTGCAAAGGCTCAGTATCTCTATTTGACATTTTTAGAGGTGTCACTGTAGTTATCCAGGCACATTATGACCATTGATTGTCCTCTGAAGACTCATTTATTTCAGCAGAGCTGTGTTGATCTGCCTGGCTGCAGGGCAGCCTTCAATTCTCAGGCATAACATAAAGCAAGGCAGGCAGTAAACAGCCCACCAACAAAAGAATGTCTTTTGCTTAAGCGGGAAGTTTGTTAATGTAACTGGAAAACAAATGTGTACCACGAAGAAAAGAGTTATGCTATACTGCAAGAAATCTGCAAATAAGGTCTTTATACAGGCCGTGGGGGGAACAGTGAAAACCTCAGGGCATAATTCTGCCTAAAGTCAGCCCTGTTGGATAACACAAATTATAATTACTACCTGTGATTGTATCATGCATTAACAATAGCATGCAGTGTGATAGAAATCCAAGCTTGTTTCAGCACTATTTTTCTTAAATATATAGAACATTCAAAAAGCAATGTGATATTTTAAATGCATTGCTCCCTGTCTTTCCACATCATTCCAAAGGTCTTGGCAAAGTCTGTATCTAGTCCTGAGAGAATTGTCTGCTTGTGACACAAGTTTTTTCTCAGGGGGTGTTCAAGAACAGATATGAGAACATCACTGCCAATATTCAGACAACAGTAGGGGAAAGTCTCAATCTAAGCTTGCCACTCAAGAGGGGTGGCAAGAAAAAAAGCCATGTAGACAATTAGGTACAAGCTTCAGCTGGAGCCAGGTGACTCAGAGGTTGGCAGGGTGAAGGCACAGCACACCAGTTTCTAATACCAACGATATGCACCCGTCTGCATCACATCCTGCACCTTTGACTGCCATTCCTGAACAAGCTGGTGTGTAGCTGGATCTGCCAGGGAGACTGTACAAGACCAGAGTAAACTCTGTGGATTTATAGCAAAAAACTTTTATTGCTGTCTCGCCAAGTTGTTCAACGGCCTAATTTGAAAGCCAAGTCCATGTTATAGCATTCAGGTATACTGACAAGCTGCAGGACAGAAAACTGCAGCATCTATAGACATCATTCTTCTGGCAAACCCCTTCTGTATAAATGAAGTTACACTGGCAAAATAAACATTTTGATAGAAAAGTTCCTATCTTTTAAACAAATAATTTATAAATGCATTTCTGGCTGAAATTACATTTCATCAAAGCATGAAAGAACAAAATAAAAATGATACCACTTTGAAAGCTTCAGGACAATTTTCCATGCAGTATGTGAGGGCTTTTTTAATTTTATGCAAGTAAATTATTGCCTTGAAAGTATCAGTCCTTAACTGCACACCTAACTACTTGTTACATCATACTTCCAAGAAACAGAAGTAGAAAAAGGATAAATATATAACAGAAAAATAGAATAGAAAAAGGAGCTTCCCAGAGTGGAGACTCTGGATGAATTGAAGAATACCTGAATGATATCAAGTTGGCCTCATTCCTCCTCACAGAAAGGCCCTCTAGCCATGTGCTTTAAAATAATCAGTATTATTTTCTTCAGAAGAGTTGCAAATAGCAAATAGGCGTTCCCTTCAAGCAGAAATTAAACCCCATACTCCTGGTAGAGCACAGAAACAGAAGGGTTGTCCTAAGAGTGTGGGTGATAGCAAGAGATCAGTCAGATGAAGCAGAGAGGAGACATTAAATTGGCAAACCAAAAGAGGCAAAGCAGTAAAGATTCAGATTCTGAAAGAGATTTAGGCACCCAGCTCCCGTTTCCTAGGAAATGCCGAAGGAAGTACTGCAAAGCCTGCAGAAGATCCGCCACTGGTTTTTTATCACCTCTGGACCTAAAACAAAAAAAAAAAAATCCAAGAAATCCAAGAGAGAAAATTACCTATGAGGAATTAAGTTCCAAAATTCATTTGTAAATCTTGTCCAGGTACCTTAGCAAGCTCCCAAATAGCCCAAAGTGCCCAGTGATAGCCCACAGGGATGTGACTTCTTACCTTGCACAAGCGGGCAGTTGTGATAAAAGACCATTTTTATTTCCGTTGTAAAGAAAAGTCAATGTTCATTTGTTTGGGAAGCCTCCTTGACAGAAAGCTTTATCAGCCATGAAATTAGCCCTTCATGCTCTCTTAAGCCAACGGGCCAGGACAGAGTCACCGACTGTACCTGATGCTTGCAGTTAGTTCTGATTAGCAGGCCCTCATGGATTTCAAACAGCAGCCTCCTTAAATGCAGGCTGTAAAACTTCACTGGCTGCACTAAATCAATAGGGAGGTGAGAGGCAGGTTTGGAGAAGAGATGGGAGAAATAAACAGACACTAAAACTACAACATTATTATCCTTTTTGGCAAATAGCCACCAAAATTGCTCAATATGCTACATAAACAAAAAACATGCACTCACACGCATGCAGTCTGTCTGTCACAGCAAAAAAAAAGGAAAATATGCCTTAAATACGTTCATTCTCTTGGGCAAATAAGAAGCAGGCAGTTATATTTAGCAAGGTAATAAAACTGTGTTGTAAAGCCCTGGAGACCTATTACAGCAATGCCCTCTGCTCTCTCAGTGCTTAGAGAATTCTTGTTTATTTGCGTGTGAGAGCATTGCTGGAGACTCATAAAGTGCCACCAGGAAGCCCAGGTGAGCCTGCAGTCTCTCTGTAGGATGTGACCATTAGCTACTGAGAACTTCACAGCAGTGCTATCATGAGGATCACATCCCTGCACTATAGAACTGTGAACCCTGAGCATGCCACAGCAATTTATAAACTTAGTAATACAGAAAAGAAAATAGAAAACTGATCTTGGGAATGTTCCTGCAAGGGAGTAGATCCTTTCAAAAAAGAAGGAGAAAGCCTAGATCTATTGTGTTTTGGGGTTGTCAGGAGGATCCAAAGCACCTGCTGCAGAATCCATGGAAGGATGAACACTGACTGGGTCAATCCCTGCTGACGTCACACAGGAAAACAGTGACACAGCATAATATGGGGAGGAAAGGAGAACAGAGGGTATAGGTTTCATATCATCTAATCTTCTACATCAGCTCTAGCTGAACTCATGTCCCTTTGCTGAAAGAGGAAAATAGAACTCTTTAATTGGGATTTACCCAAGTTATATTTGTATGGAATTATTTTTGCTCTGAAAATATCTGTTTCTGTCTACTGATTGTAACAGAGGCATAAGCCAAAATCCATTTAGAGCGACAGTGACAATGTGAAGGACAGACTGACACAGAAAAAGTTCTCTTAATGCACAGAGTTATTAGAAAATGTGCTATTTTTTACAGTTCATTTTAGATAATCCTACAGAATAGAACAGAATTCATTTCTTTCTAACAATAATTTATTATGTAGGCTTTAAAATTCCTCTCTCTCAATCATATAGGAAGTACCTTTAGAGGGAATTTACTTTGACTAATTTAATTTCTTTTCCATACCACAGAAGTCTTCTTTGTAGATTCAGATCAGAACCAGGGATTTTCCAGAAGGAATCTGAATGAATTTTGGCCACACAATGATAGGATTGCATTTAAAAGAATAATGAAGTCGCCTGAATGGAATGAAACAGGATGCACTAGGGATAGGCTGAAATTTGAAAAGACAGAGTCATTCTTGGACTGGGTGAACACTTCCACATTTGTGACTGCAACCAAAGCTACAGGAAAGTCAGCATCTTGAAAACCCCATGGATAGCTCATTATATATATCTACATCCACGTCATGTACTAAAGAGTACAGCAGGGGAAGAGTCTGTGAGTGTGGGAGCTTGACACTTCTAGTACTAGCTCAGCATTCCCCTCTGCTTCTGTGCCCCCATGTGTAAAATTAGGATAATAATATTGCTTTCATCTTCCTCACCATGGTATTGTGACTATTAATTAGTTTGCATGTGCAGGGACTTGGATAAATGCTAAGTTGTAATCAGGTCTTGATGAGCTTGGGGAATGCAGCAGGGTCTGAGCTGGGGGTGGAAGAGCTAGTCATACTGATCCCATCTGCCTGGCACAGGATGAAGACAACGGCATTGCCTCACCACGGTCTCCCTCCTCTCCCCCCTCCAGGTGACATTTCTGGCTGTCAATGAGGGGATCTTAGTTTTCTGGACATCTGATTCACTATATCTCTGGCCTCCCTAGTGGATGTGACTTCTCTCTGGCAAAGGACTTCCATATTTCTTCCACTAGGAAGGGTACAGTTTGGAGCAACATTCCCCAAAGTGCTCCTATTACCCCACAAACTTGATAAATTTCTTGCTGCCAGATGTTCACAGGGATTAAAAGCAGGATTTGGTTCCACACATTATTTTGAAAGTGTATGATTAAATCAGATGGGCAGCATCTCTTCTACACCGGCTAAAGTTAGTGGAATGGCATGAGTGGAACTGTGCCAAGGTTTTGCAACTTTACATCACAATCTTTTACTCTTCTCTTGGGACCACTGGGTTTCCCCCTTCCCCCACTTGTGGTTTACGGGGTGGTTTTTTGTTAGTAAGATTTTTTAATAATTCTGTGGTGATTAGTCACTTCTGAACTAAATATTTGTTCTATTTTCTCCAGGAGTGTTGCCTATTGTATAAACTACTGGGATGAGCTGTCATTTTGCTGCTACCTCTTTGTCCAGATCTGATATTCTGAGACCAATGGTGCTGCAAAGGACAAAACTCTCTCAAACATAGCGTGATTCTTCACCAAGCACAGAACCAAATTCCACAGGAACCCAAGCACAACATTCAGAGGAGGAAACTTGGAAATACACGTAAAACAAGTGCTTTTGTTATGGGTGGAACAGAGAACGCAGGAAAGGCAGAAAGAATAACCCCCTGAATTAATGATGAATCCCAGTGCTCAGAGATGTGTCTTTTAAACAACCTTTGATAATTGGCCTCTTGGTAGCATGTAGTGAACATCCTGAAATAATGGAATGGAAATCAGCATCAATCAACACAGCATGAAGCTGCTTGTTCTCCAGCAAACACATATCCCTGCTAAACACTGGTGGCTGTTTGTCCTAAATTTAACACCAATTAGGGCCTGATCCTCTGCTCTGCCTGAAGGGATGAATGTCCTCCATACCCATCCAAGTCCATCAAGAAACACAGAAATATCTCAGCAGCTCTTAAAAGACATTCTGCAGAGTCTGACCCTTAACAGTTTGATAGCTTGAATGCTAGCATTGCCCAGAGCACTTAGACTGATAAACAGTCAGACATCCTTGTACATTTATATACAACAAAACAGAGGAAACAATAACAGAGGGAAAAAAATACTCTATTGCTGTGCTTCTCCTGAGGATCTCAAGAGCCAGGAAGTCTGCAGCAGAGTTGAGGGGTTAGAAAGAGGAAAGGGAAGAGGTGGCATTGATGCAGGGAAGCGTAAATAATTGGTGTGAAGATTACCTTCATGTCAGAAAGACAAACTGGACTAATTTTCCATGAGTATCCCAAGAGGATTAGAGTCTCATTTTATTTCAGCTATGAAAAAGAGGTTATTCTGCCATGTTCCTCCTTTTCTGGTGTAAAAGGGAAAGAGAGTTTCTCATATCTCCATCAAGATATCTTAATGATCTTGATGATCAAGATATCATCTCAGGCTGAGAATGCAGAAGGGAGGTTGAGGTTTACAACATACACCACAATCTGTCCCTGCCTCTGTCCTAAGCAATCAGCAAATTGTTGCCAGGTCTCTGCAGCCACTGGTGAAGGCCCCAGTATTCTATTTACATCCCTTCACATTCAGCCCTTTCTCTCCAAAGCAATTGCAAATTACTTTGGTGAAAGTAAACATGTGCTGTAAGGATGGGGAGCACCTTCACCTCTGACCCAGCTCACTTCTCATGGGAACAGCCTACTACGAGATAAAAGAGGGCCATTCTCAAGCAGATCTAACTCACAAAGCCGAGGAAGCAGCACTCTGCACATGCCATGAGGTGAGCAGCACACAGACAGTGAGACTGTCATTGAGATGTGAAGTAAAATCAGGTCCTTTGACCAGAGCTGGAATTTGTGAAAATACACAGGCCTCAAGGGATGAAAAGGTCAGACCTCAGTGGTGCCATCAGACAGCGACATACCATGGAGATTATGGACATATCTGTACGGGCTTTACTGGCACAGACGAGAGTATCCTACACCAGGCCCTGCTCTTCCCAGTTTGGGAAACAGCAAGAAATTGTCATGATCACTTGTCCATCATTTCGGCAGCTGATAAGGAGAGGGAGTACCGTGCCAGCCTCTTACCCGCCCTCTTAGCTGCAACAGACCTGAGTGCGGCAAGTCTTGATGTGTGGCTTCTGACAGACACCAGAACAGGTCAAGTCTTAGTGGCTTTTGGAGGTGAAGAAGGCATCAAATTCATCACGTTTGAGAGGCAGCCAAAGAAGCTCCATTGAAGTCACAAACAGGGTTTCTTCCACTGTCAAATCAAGACAACTCAGATGAAATGCACATAAATCGATGAATTATGACTGTTATTCCACTGCATCAGAAAAAACCCAAGACTATTTCCCTAATTTCTTATCCTTTTCTGGGATTTAGAACATACACAATTGAAGAACTTTCATTTTTTCTTGGGAATTAGAATATTCAATGCAAATTAAGAACCAGATGAAAGCTTCCCAGTAAAACAATGGGCTGCAGGAAAGTGCTGGTCTGATGAAATGTAAAGTTTTATAATAATGACTTGACTGGAAAACTTTACTGGAAAAATTTTGCCTAAGTGAGCTCAGATATCTCATTTCCCATCCGTCTAAAAGTTAGAGTGATATTTGAAATAATACTATCGAAAATAGCGGTATAATATTATAATATTATCCTTTTGCCATGGTCAACCTTTATCTAAATTAAACATTTGGACAAACTTGGAGTGAAACCTTTTGAGAATATGTTTTTCAGCTCATGAGAAAAAATATCTGTTATGCCAACAATAAAACAAACATACATACAATATTTTGATACAATAGTATCAAAAAAGTAGTTGTAACATTACTTCCATTTTTACTGTTTGCTTTATAATTTCAGAGGAACTGGTCTTACTCTCACAGCTATTTTCTTTCTTCTCCCAGAGAATTTCCATATAATTGCCTCAACCTCTGCATTTGCAGAACTGCTTGCTGGGTGACTGCACCAGACAAAAATAGCGCCCATATTTAGGATCCTAGTCAGAGAAGCCCGTTGAGGTAATAATAACGAGTAATAAAAATTAACAATGGTTAAAAAGTAAAAATTTCCGTATCTATGCATTAAATTCACTTTGTTCAGAGATCAAATATCTCCAAAAAATCCATCTTCAAAGTGTCTGAAAGCAGGTTGAAACTCAGTTGTTTTTGCGTGCACCCAATCCATGCTGAGCTAGCCCAGCCATGCTGGGTGTTGCGTGGAGGTGCAAGGTCCTGGAGTCTGGAGGGTGCAATCCAGCCTGCCCTTCTAAGAGGTACAAATATCTTGTTCCAGAAGGCTAAGAAAGCAATGTCCTTAGTCAGAAACATGAACACACCACCTCACTGTGTTTCTGGTTAAATATATAGCTCAGGCACTTATAGAATAATAAATCACCTAAAAAAGTCAATGAAGGAAAAAAAAAAACCAAAAAACCACCAACATGAACAGCTCGAATAGCAATTTACAAAGTTGCTCAGCACTGCAATATTTAAAGCTGTTCTTCACGATATGTCATTTTCAGATAAGTTAATAAAGAAATATAGGAGAGAATCATTTTTTAGTAATCATTACCACGTACAGTGGTGATACCTCCAGGCTATTCAGTTAATTCTAGACCATAATTATGACCCAGGAACAAATTGTATAAATCAGCATTTTTTTATTTAACCATACAAATCAGACTCTGATCTTGAGCGCAGATCAAGAGTTGTATATTTCACAGCTCTTGCTGTCTCAGAAAATAGACTCTCCAAGGATTCAAGCCCCTTGAGGCATAAATTGTGCACACTTCATATTCCACAGAGATCATGGTAATTACAGTAATTTTTAACTCAACATGTCACAGTGCCCCAAAGACACTCAGGTTCGTTAATAGAATGCAGAAAAGGAAAGGTGGCTGGCTAATCTAACAAATTCTAGGTCTCAGGTGTAAAAGCAGATTAAAAAAATAGCCCAAACCTACCAAGACTAAACCCCATGCCCTGCAAAATAAAAACAAACAAACAAACAAACAAACAAAGGAAAAGAAAAAAAATCAAAACAAAACCCAAAAAATACCCACAACATCTGAGACCCATTCCAGTCCGGGATCAAACTCACCTGGAGAAAGCTACAGCAAAGAGAGCAGCTGAGTTTCCTACCCCTTGTAACACTTTCTGTTACTAGTGCAGTTATCCTCTGTGGATTTCAAAGCACATTCTGGTTGCAGAATTACATTTACAGTTTTAGTCTTACAACGTATTTTAGCAGACAGCCCAAGGCTCAGAGGTGAAGCCACTTGCCTAAGAACATACAGTCAGTGAATTTCAAAAGCCATAAACGGAACTCCTCAGTTCAAGAGGTCTCCATACACTGTAGGAATGCACAAACACTAAGGGATGCCAGCAGCCCCTCTCCACTGAATTCACAAGATCCTTTCCTAAAATCAGATACAACTTGTTTGTTGTCCCTTCGGTTCTCGAGGAGCAGTTAACACCAGCAATTTGGTTGCTCACTTCTCCTGTCCAGGGCCCAGGTGTCTGTCACTCGTGCTGCATATCTGTTAGCTCACTCATCTGTTTGAACCAGGACAGTATAAACACGATCCTTGGGTGCTCATTCCAAGGACCGAGATGAGGATGTCGCACCCCAAAGACCCCTGACACTGCATCCCTCAGGGCTCACAGCTGCCACTCCAAACACATAAACCAGATGTAAGCATGGTAGCTCAATAGATGAAATCACTGATGTAATTAACCAACAAAGGGGCAGAAAAACACAGTCCAAGCCTGTTTTTTTCATCACTACATTGTTTGACTCCAGCTTCAATTTCACCAGTTTTAAGTAGGCCGGCAGGCTTAGTGATTAAAGTGATCATGAAAGGTGATGGTCTCCCTTCACTTTTATAATTATTGATTCAGTTTAACATCAGTATCGTGTTTTGGTTTCCAATTTGTCAGTAGAATATTTGGATTTTAAAAAGTATTATTTGTTTGAAGATAAAATGCACATGGCCATTGTTCTTGACAGGAGGTGTATAACCTTCTTTTCTACAAACTAATGTTTGAACTGTGTTGTCACTGCACACCAATCTTGTCACTGCACACCAATCTTTCCAACTAGTGATGAAAGAAATGGGGCCCTCTCTTTGTTGTAGACTTCTGTTTCAGGAAAGTCTGGTGGTCTTTCGCCTACTAACGCTCTGGCATTAATTTTGTACATATTCCCTTAAAATCAAGTGAAAGCTGTTAATGAGGAGCAATACAATTTCAGCTGCAGTGTCCTAATCCTGCACGTATTTGTCTGGGCAAAACATGTTTCCACCTACAGCAAGGTAGGTGATGGAAACACACAGACATAATAAAATTAATCATAATAGCTTTAAAAAATTGAAAAAGTTGATAACAATTGTTGCAGATGTACAAGCAGAATTAGCCTTTTAAAAACATTCAAAGGTTAGGAAATATCACTGTTTTTTAATAGAGGGAACACTGCGACTACTGCAAATAAGAAATAATTTTACCTAAAATGAGATCAGACCACAATTAATCTGCATAATAAATGCTGAATGAAGCTCTCTATCTGAATCTACCAAAATATTTTCTCGTCTTTAAAACAGAAGAAAGTAGGCAATAAACATCCATCTTTGCATGTAACAATTTAATCTTTCTTCCACAAATGCCTTCTTTGCAGATGTCTCTTTTTTTAAAAAAACTAATCACAGCAGATAACCAGTCCAGTTTCTAAACTAAAAAGAATCAGCTAAACATTCAGACTTTGAAAAGCTTATCAAAATTCCCCCACAAATGACACTGATAATTTACAGTTAGCTAAGGTACTAAGTGAAGTCATCCTTACACAAACAAACCCCAAAAACATGAAAATGACATGATATTGAGAAAAACTGAAACATGAAAAAGAATGGGTATAGACAGGTTAGGAACTTTACATAAATATTTTATTGACTTCAAATTTCAAACAATTTGTTACAGATAGTATTGACACATGATACTTCACCATATACATTCCATCCATATTCAACTCAATTCTATGAAAGAGATTAGGGATGCTTTTAATCCAGATTCATGTGGAATTATATTGGTGAGATTTTAAATATATAATTTCTTTTGATTACTTCTTTTCAAGAAAGGGAATGAAAGCTTGAAATCAAAGGACAAAGTGTAACACTCTGGAAAGGAGATATGATCAAATCAACTCCAACTTAAAAAAACCAGGAAATTTCACAATGGAGTGACTACAACCAAATGTACTGAGATGAAATGAGGTGCAGTGAAATGGACCGAAACTTGCCAAAATTATTCCCATTGAAATCCCAAAATCGGGGAAGAAAGGTGAACAAAGAGACAGGAGAAGAAATTGAAGAAATGAAATGCTAAAAAAAACCCAGAAACTTCCAAAACCAGGTGAAAACAATAAAAGCAACTGGGATGACAAGAAGTGCAGGGAAATGGACCGAAGCTTGCCCAGTTGATTCTCATTGAAATCGCAAGATTTCATTCCCTTTCCTGAGAGGAAATTAAATATATTTATATATATATATGAGGTTGCTGGGTGTTTTTTTGTTCATCTCTGCTCTGACACAGCGGCTTGGCGTGAGAGACAGATGATGGCAGACATGGCTGATGACACATGCTGGAGAGTTTGTTGTTCCATTCTAGAAAGTTCAATATTCACTTGTTGTTTTTCCATGAGTGTCAGGGAGCGCAAGGCCACTGCCAGCTGGAAGCAGTCGTTTGGAGCTCTCACTAAAGGATGTGCCACGTTGTAGCAGAGCATTAGGCCAGTCGGCTTTTAAAAAATCTGCCCCACTCACAAGCTAGACTACTTACACTCAAAAGAAACATCCTTCTGAAGATGAGGTGGCCCTAGGTAGATGCAGCAAGAGTGGTGTTCCCACACCCCAGTCTCAGGATGACTCAGTTACCCTGGCCTGCTCCATACACAAAAAGGTTCCACTCCCTCAACAAGTGGGTTAAGGGTTTTTTACACACTGTTGTTTGTATCTTACCCAGTCATTTGAGGCCCATTAAAGTGTCTGACATTCCATAGGTTATGGTTTAAGGTTATGGCACTGGAAAATTTCTGCTTCAAGCAAAGCCAAACTCCTGATAGGAGCAGTCCCAGAAGAGATCTATCAAATGAAAATATCATTTCTATTGGGAACCTCCGACACCCAGATTCCTGCAGTTATTCTTTGGGGGATATTTGTTTGTTTTCCTTCCAAAGGGCAGGTTTAAAATTAATCTCCTTTAGACAGAGATTGAATTTAAATATAATCAAACACGTTACTTTGAAGGACTCATTTTTCTTGCTTAAATTTTTATAGATACATATATAATAGTGCTCAAGCAAGAGATGTTCATTCTGGTTCCCAAAGTAGGTCAATCTCAGCACTGCCTGGCTGTAGAGGAGGTGACATGAGGAACCAGATGTAACGCAGAATCTACTGCTCATTTCCTATGGTATAGGATAGACTATTTCGGTAGAAAGGGACCTACAGTGATGATGTAGTCCAAATTTGCCTGCATCTCCCTTCCCTAACCCCTCAGCCCCATCAGTTAAGCTTCAGATCCCAGCATTCTCAAAATAAAACTGCAGCTGTGCATTTTCTCAGGCACAAAGGATTGCAGAGATGGTGAGGAAGAGCTCCAGTCTAGCCATCACTTTTCTTACTTCCAGCTGAGCCACTGTGACTCCCCTGTGCTGCCATCTCCAATTCTAAATTCAGGATATGACATTAG
The DNA here is from genome assembly GCA_013397755.1 of Cnemophilus loriae. Classification (NCBI taxonomy): domain Eukaryota; kingdom Metazoa; phylum Chordata; class Aves; order Passeriformes; family Corvidae; genus Cnemophilus; species Cnemophilus loriae. Next base: position 1,775,691 of record VZTF01008853.1, read on the forward strand.
GGTCTGGGCACAAGGATGATGCCAAACGCATCATGACATGGCCTTTTTGCCCTGCTCTCGCTCTTTTGGAGCCACACAAGCTGAAAAACTCGTGAAAAGCAATCAGACTCACCTTGGTGACTTTTTCACCATCCCCAAGCTGTTTAACTTTCCTAGCACAGAGTGTTTTGGGCACAGGATTGGCAGGCTGCATAGCTCAAATACATTTTTTCTTCCATTAAGGTTTATAAGCTTTTCCTTCAAAACTGATTCATTGTACAATGACTAGAGAAAATAAAAGCTTTGAACTACCTTTCTGGTCATTGTATCCTGTCCTCAGCTTCCAGATTTAGGCTGGCAAACTGAACTGCAGAAGGTATATTTAAGCGAAGGTAGACTTGTCTCTAAATAATTTTTAACCACAAGAGTTTAAAGTGTGGGTGCACTAAGTCATTCTAGTGTTTGGTCCAAACTCAGATTTGGCCTACCCAGTAGGAAGAAAATTTTTAGCTGAACTTACAGAAGCAGACCTTACAGTGTTTACACTCCGTGGTGGAATAAATATCTCTGAAGTGTTTCCTTTCTTGATTTCTAAATTAAGTTTGTCACAGTGCAAGTGTGGAGAGGTACAATATTCTCTCTACAAAGGAACAGCAACCAGAGGGATTGGAGTTAAATTATTAATAAAATAAATAGCAGCATTTACCTATAAATTCAATCAGGCGGGGCATTGAATATATAGCAATCAGAGCACAGTTTAAAGCAAAATGAAAATCTGTAGCCATTCTGAGTGTGAATTGGACTTGAATTGCACGTTATGAAATTTGATATATGGAATGGGTTAAAATATTTTCAAGATGTCATACAAAGCTTATTCTCCAGTTTGACTGTGATGAGCCTCAACAAACCACAAATGCTTACTGTGATCCCTTAGCCTTTTTGTTCTCTCACATTCCCAGCTAATCTCCTCACAGAGGGTACTGAGGTGAAGGGGTGGGTAATGAGAAAATTTTTTGTATCTAAATTGGAGTATGATGTTATTGAAAAGGATGGATATTTTTATGTTGGGGGGGGAGTGTGGGGGTTTGGTTTTTTGTGTTGTTGTTTTGGCGTTCTTGCAATGATGCTGTGTGGCTTAGTATAGAGGCAGCTCTCAATTTGCAGATTACTGTAATTTTCCATGGCTCCAGTCTGCACATTTTGTTTGAAAGCTCAGACCTCTAACCTCTTATCAGATGTGTCTATACTGGATATTATGGTTCAAGTACAGTGTTGAAGTCCTGTTCATAAGCCAGATCTAACACAAAACCAAGTTAAAATAACATTGAGCGTACATGAGCTGCCCATGTCTAATACAGGCAGGTACCTGGCTACAGCTGACTGGGAGGCTCTGCAGAGCTTTCTTGTGTCTGTTGACAATTTGATAATATAATCACTGGAAGCTGTTCCAGGTTTATAGGCTTCGTTACGAGGTTCAAGAGAGGCAGGTTATAACAGAGGGGATTCATGCTGCTCCTCTGCCATGGTGAGTGCATGAAAAAAGATAATCTCCTCATCTTCAGTGCATTTTTCTCAGAGTATGTATCAGTATGAAAATGTTCGGACTGCCAGACAAAGGAAAAAGACACTGTTGTCAGCTATTGGGCTTCATGATCCAAAATACAGCTCAGGGGACACCACGCCAAGACTTAAGGCAAGGATTGCTATTGCTGCATGATGCTGTGACAACTAAAGGCAGCCTTAGATGAGTCGGCTGAGAGCCATCTAGCCCATGTTTCCTCTGACCTCTGAGGGACCCCTCTGAAGGAAATGCCTTTGTTTGCTGTAGCCTGTAGAGCAATATAATTTCTGAATTGTCTTATGGAAAGAAATGATAGCACAACCGTCAAGTGGCCAAACCCATTTCCCCCATGCACAGAAAGGAAATGGAAAACTGAGGTCCACAGAAATAAATTAGTTCTTACACAATGAATATTTTAATGCTCAACTTTTAGGGGATAGCCCCAGCTGAAGAATCCACTCCTCCGAGTTTTGACTTCAAGTTCTTTGCTCTCTAGGAAAAGGGTAATGTAAGCACCAAGACACAGCATACCTTGTGGGAGCAGTTTCTCAGTTTCTCAAAGCTTTTCCAGTTTTCCTCACTGTCTTGTAGCCCCACTGGCCCAGGGGAACTGTTTTCCAGAGCCTTGGAATTATGTTTCTGTTCTCAGTATTGGCAGATGATCACTTTGGACACCCATCCATTTATCTCTCAAGCCTTACTTACAGTGAGGTCAGTTCATCTTCAGCATGACTTTGTACAGAAAGCAGGTGTGCCACGAAAGGATCTGGAAAAATATCAGCAGTTCTTGCTATATGCTGACACAGAGAAGAGTACTGAGCAAGCTTGTCAGTCATCACACCTTTCACAAAGTTAGGAAGATAGTCAGACATATTCTTTGAAAAGGACAGGTTCATCCTCTCAACACTAAATGTCACACAGAGTAGAGTGAAACAGTTGATCTCTACATGAAAACTTTCTCTCGCGGATATGAGAGCTTGCCTTTAGCCTCAATCTTTGTTAAAAGGTGGAATTTCCAGGAGGAAAATCAGCCATCTTTCCCATCATTTCCTTGCCTCATAAAATATGCAAGAGAATGTTGGCAATGAACCCTGCATCAATTCATCAACACACCATTCCTGAAGCTTAAACTTTCACTGTGCAGCAAAAAAGTCACCATCTGATGGTAGGTTAGATCCATACTGATGCTCTCAGTGCATCAATAATTAAGCAGGACTTTCAACCGCATCATTTAATATGACAAAATGTTTCTTAAGAATTGTGAAATTATCACCCAAAAAAAAAAAAAAAAAAAAGAATTAGCAAGGTTATAAGGAACCCATCATGCTCAGTGGCCTATGTTCAGAGACATAGAGCATTCCTTCCACTTACTTTGACACAGCAGTAGCACTCAATAGCTTCAGGCTGTAATTAACAGCACAAAGCTCTCTTACTGGGAGACAGGATAACAATTCAACAAAGTATATCTATATTCTGCAGCAGGTTCCTGAGATGCCCGGGGTTTAAATAGCTTTTGAAGCAAAGCTAAAGGAAGTTGCACAAATTACAGTTAGTACAGGTGAAGAGAAGCCACAGAAGCCAAGGACTAATACAGGAAATTAACACCCTTAATTAATTCTGCTGGCATAGCCTGCTAGCTCCAATCAGAAATGCTGCAGTGTAAGTTGTTCTCCACAGTTCTGGGGTTTTAGAAACATTTTGTACCAAGCTGCTTCTAAAGCAAATGCCATCCATTCTCTTGGAATAATACTACAGCATTAAAAAACAGAAGCTGTAAGGATATTCTTGGCTTTAGAGCTCATGAAGAAGAGTTTGGAAATTTTTTTTCCACATGGAACCAAAAAACCAAGAGAATTCAGGGCTATTCCGCGAAGATCAGATTCTCAGCCTTTAACCTGCAAACTTTGTGCAAGTAAAGGACAATTCCTACAGCTTTTAGTCCATTCCTAGAGACTTTTTAGGACAACACACAGGTTAAATAAATTGTTCTGATGGTGATAGCCTGCTATCAGACCTCATCTTTCCTAGGGGCCTAATCTTCTATGCTTTTGTAAATAGAAAGGAATAGGTTACAGAACAACTATGCACTCACAGGTCTCAGTGTTAAAGGATATTTTCACTTGATCACAAATATCTAACTCATCCCAGGTCACCTCAGTTGTAGCAGACCTGCAGATCACTGCTATGAAAATTCTCTCAGATAGTGCCAGTTTACTGCATTCAAAAGACACTGCAGGAAAGAGCCTGCTTGCAACAAATAGGCTGGTCTGCATTTCTACCTTGTGCGAGTTGTCTGACGTCCGGACGCCCAGGACTAACAGGTGGATTTTTTTAAACAAAATTACCACAAGAGAAAAAGAGCAGCCTCGTAAAATTGTTCTGTTCAGGAAGTTTATAACATCTTGGATTCTCTCCCTGGTGGCAGAAGTGCCCTTCCTCATTAAGCTGCGCTTGTAGTACTATGTGTTTAGACTGAGATAGCGGGTGCTGGACTGTGCAGGATTACACCCAGCTCTACCACTTGCAGGTGAAAAAGGGAGTCTCTTATGGTTGAAACAACTGAGCAGGATGCACAACAAAAACCCAAAACTGTAGATTCCCCATGAAGCAGGAAAACCCTGTCTCTATCTCTATTCTCTGCCTTAGTTCATCACACCTAAAAATGAGGCTGGAAAAGTTTACTCTGTTCATCTTGGCTATTGTTATTGCAAATTCACTTGGGAAGGAATTTTCTCCCATCATGTGTGTATATCTAGTGGCTGTCACAGAGGAATCGTGTTAGCTCAGAACTGGAGCATATTCTTTTGATGCTACTACTACTAATATCAATAAAAATGTCACTTCTCTTGTCAGCAGCTTGATCCTGTGTACTTTCCAACTCATAGTCTCACTAACTTCCCTTTTGTCCTTGGGACTTAAAATGGAAATCTCAAAGCAACTGCTGCAGAAAATTCAACTTTTGTTAAATTACAATCAGTGTAATACAGAGGCTACAGCATTTCTTTCTTGGTATATAAATATGGATTCTTGGTATATAAATATGGATTTTGTTACTAGCTAAGTTGGAAGGAAACCAAATAAGAATGTTTTAAACCTGTGCAGCAAATCTTTTTTTATCTCCCACCTGGAAAAGGTGAAGGATCAATATTTAAAACAGAATGTGAAGGTTTTTTAAAGTTTAAAAATCAGTGTTTACTCAAACTGCTTGAGACTAATTAAATAACTAGTAGTAAGGAAAAAAGGTGTCTTGAGATGTCAGCTTTTCTGCAGCCACTCACAATGACAAGAGTATTTTTTGCAGTAGCTGAAAAGCAACCTATAAGATCTCTTTCTGATTTATTTCTATTTACCATAGGTGTGTTATCTCCACTCTCCTTCCTAATGAGGGAGGAAAAAACAAGCTTACAAGCAGCAGCAGAGCCAATACTGTTGTAACATACCTTCAGATCTCTGTGTCTGCGGCTGGCTGCAAGTTCTTTGCCTTCCTTCATCTTCAGATATGCAAAAGTTCTGGTAGGAAGAAGTGTCACCTCAAAAGGACAACAAGCTTCAAAGCAGCCAGGTCAGTGTACACGCTAGGGACTGTGGTGAGTATAATTTCCCCTGCACAGTTTCTCCAGACTTTAGTTCCACAAGATGCCAGCTCCACAGCAGAGTGCAGGGCAATCCTATCCTGTCCCATTCGTCTCCAAGTTTCTGCTCCTACTTCTCCAGCTTGGCACTCTCTCAGTTTGCTGACCTGTTTGTTGTGGTCCCACAAATATCAACTGTATTATTAAACCTAAAAACAGTCTTTTATTTATTATTATGCCACTTTCACATTTGCATTATGACTATTGTTAATTTGAGACTCAAAATATATGAAGACAGAGAAAAGCAGACTGCTGAAAGACATGCTTATTTAGTAAATCCTTACCTACTTCTCCATATAAAACTAGTTTAAATACTCATGCCCCCAAGATGGAAGCCAGCAAGAAACAAAACCGTCACCTCAGAAAGATTAGACACTCAATATAAGATTATTTATTAGCATTAATTAACAATTCTTAAAAAAATAATCAACTGGGTTTTTTCTTAGTGTGATTAACTACTGTTTAAATCAAAGTGAAGGCAATTCAGAAACAGTGTCCTGCATTGCCAAAAAGAGACAGGCCTGGTTCACAAGAGTAAGATTCAGGCTAAGTAATAAAATACCCATTAGAGAAGGAATTCAAGACTAAGTTTTTTCTTATATCCTTGTGTCAGATAAGTGACACACCAGATTACACATCTATCCCCAAAACGAAAAGGAAATAAAAGTTTTGGAAGTCTCAGCCTCAAGTTTACCGAGGCAAATGAATTATGGATCTGTAATGGTAGGGTTCTCAGAGATACATGTCAAGGGTGACATTAAAAACTTCTTTAGATAAAGCCTGGATGTGTTTGTTTGTTGACCAGCAGTCTTGGGAAAGGTGCAAGAGGCTGTAACAGCAGCACAAAACACACTTGAGGAATGGTTTTGGGGAAGAGTTAGCACTTGAACTAACCATCATCTCCCCTGAGTTAGGTTCAGAAAATGCCAGTATTGAAAAGCTGGGCTTCTAACATTAATCTTTAAACACAGTGCTCATGTTGAAAACGTGTATGCCTTGGCAATCTATGGCTTCTAAAACCTAAAAAGATTGATGGCAAGCAAACAAATGTTGCTGTAAAAAAGAAGGTATTAATCACTTCTGCAGAGTAATGATGGACTCTAACCAATTTAAAAAACCTGTCTGACCAAAGTGCTCTGCTAAATGTGTTTTGGGGGCATAAACTAAAGAGAAGAGTTTACAACAGCAGAAAAAACCAAACCACAACAATATGTCAACCACTTCACAGCAGGCACATGAGAGTGAAGTGTTCACTTGGAACCCGTTTCTGTATCATGCCGCATTGCCAGGAACTCAGCTCCACACACACACCCTTTCTCTCCCCCAGTGGGATAGGGGAGAGGAACAAAACAGTAAAAGTGAAAACACTCCTGGGTTAAGATAAAGACAGGGTAATAGGTAATGCAGCAGAAGGAAAGACCATATTTTATGTTTCATATATCATCTTCTTACTAAAATACCTCTTTTATTTGTGCAATAGCCCAGCCCAGATTTCAAAGATTTCCAGGAACTGCAATAACCCCTGGAGAAAAATGCAATAAGGCAATGAAGTATCCCTACAAAAACTTGATTCTAAAAGTGTTGAAAAGATTTTTAATAGAAGGAAATTACTCCCAGGGTGGTTTGTTTAAAACACACTACACAGCCAATGGGTATTTAATTTTATATTCTCTAAGCAACAATATAAGCTTATAAGAAGGAAGAACACAGTATCAGGCAGCTACTAGAAAAATCAAAGAATACAAGAATTTATTTCATGCCATTGACACCATGAGAAAGCAGATAAAAAAATGCTACACCCCTATCTACCTCAAATTTCTCAGCCTGAGAGAGTGACTGAAGGCTAAAATCCACAGGTCACTTGGTGCTCCCTCAGTTTTAGCTGCCAATGTTGATATTATTTCTGTCCTCTGAGCAGAATAGCAGCCACACATTTTTGGAGATAATAAAGCCAGATAATCCCTCCTCTGGCCTAATTAGGATAAAGCAGAGCCCAGCCATAAGGGGTCACCAGGGAAAGCAGAGCTGCTGCCATGCAGTAAGCTGGGTTCCTGTAGTAGAGTATCCCATTCGTGGGTTGGCTGTGCTCCACAGCCCCCCTGCATTTTGGCGCTGCTGCCAGTACCTGCCTGGGGTGACACAAATAGAGACAACTCTCTGGGCCAACCTCCATCAGATACAGTTTAATTGATTTTTTTATGATGGAGCAACACACCATAAAATTGAGAGCAAGGGGAAAGGACCATTTTAATTCCTCAGCTAGGCAGGAGAAATGACACATTTGTCCATGTGAGGCCTGTCAATGTTGCAGCTGTGGCCAGCTCTGCCTTCCCATGTGTTTGCTAACCAGGTCTTAAAAAAGATATTGCTGAGGGTTTGTGTGATTGAAAGCAGACTGGTGAGAATAGGATATAAAAGGAGCAGATTGAAGATTCAGCTTCTACATTATCCTCCTGACTAGATTTCAGCTTTCTGGAGACTAAGAAATAAGGATATTCTTCAAGGCAGAACACTTTTACCCTCCTTCCGTCGCTTCTCTGCATTTCATGACTAATTTCCTACAATAAGGACCAGGACAAGAAATAATCAGGTTGGTTTCATAGTTTCTTAAAACTTTGTTTCCTATTAGCAAAGGATCAACTTGGAGCTTAATACCTGGGCATTTGGTCAGCACCCGCATTTATAGAGGATATATATTGCCTTGAAAATGGAAGGAACCATCAGAAATAATGATCTATAAACCAAACTATAATTCTCCTGGCTCATAAAAGTACAACAGAAAATCCAAACTGAACAACAATCAAGATTACAACAGGACAAAGAGGCTGAGCATGTCTATATCAGGAGAAAGAGAGCAATGCAACTCCATGATCCTCTCTTTGCTCTCCTCAAAATATTTCAGAACTCTCCTCTGTATACCTGGTTTCCAAAATAAAGAAGAGGTGAAAAGACAGTTTATTGTCCATGTCACCAAACCATAAGCAAAAAGCACCACAGCAATACAATTAATTTGACTTTAATGGCAGTGGTTAAGCCTTGGTGCCACATTTATCTCACATTCCTCTCTGCTGCAGTGCAAAGAGTAGCAGTGAGTGGGGTGTCATTGGATTGACTGTCACAAGTTACTGCCAAATATCAATTGGTGCAGGATGGATAATGCAACAGCCACGATGGCCTTAAAACCTGCCTGTTTGATACACCCTGAGCAGAGCACCTGTTTACAGATGTTATGCTGTTGGTCAGGTGATCCAGGACACAAGGTTTAATACAGGATTGAGAACTCAAGTAGAGCATCAGAAAGAGGTAAAATCCAAGTATGGAGAGTATCAAGGTATTTTTCAGTCAGTGAACTTTTACAGACACTGGTAGCTTTGCACTTCTGCAGCCAAAAAGCACCAATTCTGAGCATAACCCAATACCAACATCAGCTTCTGGTCCCAATTCCTTAAGTCTGGAATAATCCTAGTGACATCAAATACTTTAGGAGATTATTTCTCTAAGAAATACTTTAAGACTTCTTTAAGAGCAAAAGAAAAACTTGTGGAGAAGACTCATATGCTATGTCCAGCTCTGTGTCAGCTCAAATGTTAGACCGTCTCCAGGAGGTAACTTGGACTCAGGTCTGAAGATGGGATACAATGGGCTCTGAGTATAGTTAAGTTCACTGAAAAAAATTATAGGAAGGAAAAGGTGTTACTGCAGAGGAGGAGTAAATAGGAATGATTAAATTCTCAGGCCTCTTCTTTTTTTACAGTGAGTTTTGACCTAGGAGGTTTGGGGGGAAAGGAAAACATCTAGCAGTCACAAATCATGGTAGTACCTGCTCTGCTCAAGTGGTCGCTCTGAACACTGTATTTAGCTGAATGCAGTACCTTCAGCTGCAGAAATCTGAGATACTTGAAACTATAGAGGAAGATAGATGAAGTCTGTTCCTTGTAAATCTAAGAGCATCAAATGTACTGAACTACCCGGAAGACCTTGGTGCAAAATTATTAATAAAAGAGAACTCAAAATACTCATTACTCTTCCCTTGTTTTTCTCTGATCTCTTTCAGAACAAGTCAGGACTGTACCTCCCTTCTGCACGTGAATCATGAAGGTCTTACAGATCCTCCGAGATTTTCTTCGACAGTTGCCAGATGAAATAAGTCTCCAGCCATCACCTCACCAAATGCTTGCACCAGAGATAAAAAATTGCATTCCTCAAACAAGGAGATAATTCTTGGTGTACAAAATTCTGTGTTTCCTTTGATTCCGGGAAGGTGAAACCAAACATATTATCTCACTCTTTTCCAATGCAAAAACCACTTTTATTTCTTTGGAATTTTACCTTTTTCTTTTTTACTATATTGCTGCGGAAAGTTAGCAGCGAATACTCACAAGGTTGGGAGCTCCAGGAGGTGAGCGGAAAAATTCTGTGCTGCACACGTAATAAACCAAGTAACTAAACCACATGTCCGCCCATCCAGCAAAGCTGTCAAGCTCCAGCAGGCCCAGCTTCAGAGTAAAGTAATTTTCATATCACCTAATGAAGGATGCATAGACGTTTGTTATCACCATTAATTTATTAAATGGGCAAAGGCGCCAGCAATCATCAGCCTCATTATAACCCTGAGAGAACTTGTTGAAAATCATGGGAGGGCAGGGCAAGGGGAATTAACTGCCCACACAAACCTCAGCTGCATACTAGGATTTTGAAGTGTCATCCTTCTAATGCTATTTGTGAGGACAGTCAGATTTAATTAACTGCTTAATGCTCAAGTATTCCTGCAAGAGTTTGCTTTGATGGCAAAAAAAAAAAGGTTCCCAAAACCTGACTATACTGCACTGATTTTCAGAATTGGCTAGCAGAAAGTAATACCTCTAAACTGCTCTGGGCATGGAGAGTGTGATACAAGCCTCCTCCATACTCCTTTTGTCATTAGGGGTGTTTCCCTATTTTTTCTCCTGTCTGTGAAATATTTTCCCAGCCTGTAAGATTTGTGGGAAGCCTCCAGACACTTAAAAAGCTGTTTAGATTGCTGTCACAAAGTTGTACACACATATACACTGCAGAGAACTGCCTATCACAACTACTGTCTTGTGGAAAATTTCGAAATTATTCTGAGCATGGACCATGGTGGGGGTGGAAGGGGCCCAGCTGCCCCAGTCAGTGACTGGAGCCTGCACTTGGAGACCACAGAGCAAATTCCCCACTCTTAAATTCTTACAAGCTGCTGAGGGGTTTTAGCCCCTTGCTATTGGTAATCCCTGAACAAAGGGCTAGGATGATAAATTCTAGGGCAGTATTGCTCTAGCCACAATGTAACCCATTAATGGCATGGATAAATTGCTACTCCTGCACTGTTAAACCGACCTTTCATGCTGATCCACAGCCTGCTAGTTGTCTGACAGAAATGTTTTGCTTTTTTGCAAAGTGGTTTCCATTTTTATCTTCAACATCCACCCAGCACCAAGACAGATTTGTCTGTAAAGACATTTCATTAAAATAATTTTTCATTAAAGCCTGAGGACCACGACAAACCTTACCCAAATGAAAGGGTATTTCACTTCTTACATCAATAGATAAATTGATGAGTTGGTTCTGTCTTCAAACTCAGCCAAGGATGCAGTGACATATTCTGGGCCACAGGATTTTAATAAGTCGGCAGCACCTTAGGGCTTCATCAGCCCAAGAAAGGCTAGTATCTTCATGTCACTGGCCCTGAGGGGAATTTCACTAGGGGACATGCAAGATCTTCAGGGATTTCCAAGCACAGCTGGGAACTGCTGTGTGAGGTGACTGCCTTCAGAGCAGAGGTGCTTTAGAGCTCAGCACACTTGAAACCAGAATATTCAGGGAGAGGCAAGCACAACAGGGGCTGTGGAGCTGGAAGCACACTTCACTCCAGGGCCAAGGCTACTTCATGTTCTTGCTCTTTTTTCAGAAAAGCAAAAACTTTTACAAACATACTCCGTATGCATAGGAACATATCTGGGAGGGAGCAATAAAATAAACCATTCTCTCTGTCACCTCTAATAATTCCTGCAGACTATTAAAAACTGCTTATTTTCTTATACGTTCTCTCTTTGCCTACCATCATGTTAACTCAGAGGGCACCTGGGAAGCTTGACTTGGAATTACTCCTCCCCTCTTCTTATTCACATCCCAAGCTCCTCATCTCACAGTCCTTCCCTCCTCAGCCTGCTTTCCACCAGCACACCATGCCCTCACACAAGGAAGCATGTTTTATGGATGACTCGCTGAGCACTAGGGTGCTGCTGCTTCCATTAATTTGCTGCCTTGGTAAATAATTTACAGCTTCTTAGCTGAAGGTACAGAGCTGGAACAAGTCAGCCATCAGTGGAGTGCCACAGGTGGATTACCTACCCAAACAAATCCTGTCTGCAACAGGCTTTTTTTCTGCTCAGTGGCAGGCTCTAGCAATTTTAAGCCCATCAGATCTGAAGTCTCACCCTTTCTGTTATTACCCTTTCTTCTGTGGCAGTGCCTAGAAATCACATTTGTTGATTACTGAAATACACTGTTTCAGGCAGCAGAAGTGGAACGAAACACCAAGAGCACAGTGAAAGGCCAAACTCACCTCTCCACAGCTAGCTTAGGAACTAAGAATGGTGAATGAGCATGGTCTGCTCTCTCTCCCTTTTTTCCTTATCTTCTTCCACACAGTTGCCTCCTTGCCATACTGTACCCAGGAACTTATTACAGATGTTCCTAGGAAATTTTTTGGGGAATATTTGTTAAAGTCAACCCTTGTCCTTATCCACCTCCTATTTCTATCTGAATCATACTGTCGTCACCACCACAAAAGCAGGACATTTATGAAGATACACAAGTAGGAGAAAGAGAGGGATGTGGTAACACACAAGGAGGCTGTGAACTTGCAGTGTGTAGGGGGAAAAAAATACTACCAGAGAAGTAGGAAAGGGAATGAAATTGTATGCCACAGAGTAACACCTGGAGCTTGCTGAAATCAACAGGTAATTTCCTAGGAGCATCACTCCAGTGACCTACGTGATACACCCCATTCCTATGTTCTCTTCCTTGCTGGTGGATATTCATCTAGATGCATTCAGAAGAAATTCCTAGCCTCATTTTTTCCTGAATTGGTTTTCTCTCCTCATTTGTGCCCTTAATGCTGAAGGTGATCTTGGGGCTTGGTGTTCCCTGCTTAGCATCAACCAGTGGTGTGGACTCATACAGTGAAGAGATGATTGCTGGAGTATCTATAAATTAGTGGAAAAAACAAGCCCTGTCTGCTTTACAGCAGTTTAGCATCTTGCTGTAGAAAAACACACACCTTGGGAAAACTCAAACACAGTTTTCCTTGGAAAAACCAGAAACAAGAGCCTTTGGCCCCATCATGGTGCACACACCGGAGCAACGCAAGTGAGGTGAGTGTGCCCACAGGCAGCAGCCCACAGCAGCCCTGCCAAAAGACCTCTCCTGCCCCAGAAATCCTGTCAGTGACCCGAGGTGCTGCCCATGGCTCAGCACAACCCCAGGTCCATGGACACCCCGCCACTTTCACCTTCCATAAGGAACCCAACACCAGCAATGTTTCAGCCCAACACCAGCCATGTGCCAACCTCCTGCTGTATTAACCTGGATGTCTGCAATGTATATGCCAATATCATCACCTGAGCCAAAGCTCTCTCCAGTGTGTCGCAGCATCCTTTGATGGCAGCCAGCAGCAGGGATGTTTGCCTAGCTTAGGGATATCTTGCTGGCCGTTAATTGCTGTGAGTACTGAGCTCTTCCATCTCTAATATCTAATTTAGTGAAAATGATGCTTTACATTACAGGGAAAGTTATTATACAGAAAGTTACTATGACTTATAACAAAACTTCCATAAATAATGGTATTACTTTGGATTTAACCAGTGCTTTCTGCAGGATCACAGCAGGACTAACAGAAAGCAGCAGGTCAGCCCAGCTCATGTGCTGGTAAAATATCTCAAGTCTTTTTCTCGGCACTGTGGCAGGATGGCAGAGCCAAAGGACTGTCATTATGAGACAGTGAAGCAGCAACATTCACTGAAATTGCTAGAGCTGTAAATGTCACTGTCCTGATGGGGAAAAATAGCAGACTCCCTGTGTATTTTGTCTCATATGGATTATGTCTCATCATGAGGAACACAGGTAGGAGTGAAGTATTAATTTCTTGCACCAATTTACACACAGAGTTTGAACCACGGCCTCTTAGCACTGGTTCCATGCTGAACATTTCCCGTTTGAGTGACATCCTCCCCTCCAGCTAAACAGGGTGTTTGACTCAATGCATGCTGGACTGTCACACAGGGCTCCCATGTTCCAGTAGCTGTGAGGACCTGATTTACACTCTCAAAAGAGGTATTGTTACTCCGGAGAAGGTGCCTGGATGAGCTGAAAGAGTCAGACTGAACCTGTACTTCAACAGCGCAATAAATGAAACGCAGATGTCACCTAAGATAAGGCTGAGCTGTATGAGAGTTATTTCAGAATAAAAACAGCCAGGGAGCAAGCGCACCAGGGTAAACAAAACACCTCACTTATGGGGCTGGCCAGTTTGATGAGCAATGTGCAGTACTTTACTGAGATTCCTTACTGGGGGCAGAGGTGAGATTACTTTTTGGAAAGGTAATCTCTACACTAATGTTTAGCAATAATAGCACTTTGCCCTTAAATTACATGTCCTGACTCAGGATCAGACTCAGTGGAATAGCTACTTTATAGCTTTGTGGGAGGAAGTGCATTTATTAATTACACAGCATGACTGGCAGACAATATCAAGGGTGCTACCCATGCCTTCTCTTGCAAGGCTGCTCGTGATCAGGGCTATATTGGACCAGAAGCTGTGTAATTATACAGTTTAAGAACATGTTTTAATCTGAACAAGCCTATATCTTAGATGCCCTTAAATTATTTAAGCACCTAATTCAACAAGGCACCGAACAATTGCCTTTGGCTTTCACGTACACAAGCTAAGGCTCCAAATATCTTAATACATGTACTTTGATAAATTCAAGAAGCCGAAAGCTATCCCTTGTAAGGACATTACACAGAGAATAGATTCCAAATGAGTTCCAGGGTAAACTAGGTCAAAAATGTAAAGTTGGGATCACAGGCTGGTGTTAACTGGTGCAAGACTGTGTTGTAGTCAAAAAGTTAATTTTCCTACAAGTCTCTTACAGCTCAGAGGAGCAGGAATAGGGCTCAGGAGTCCTGTCTGGACAGTATTCCTCCCTCAGGCATGCAAACATCCTCTTCATCCTGAAACCGAAAGTCAGAGGGTGCTTTAAGCCAAGTACAGCATGTGGAAAGACAGCCCAAAGCCTCAGGACACCAGAGGGATGTTTTACTATCTTTGCTCGGTTTTGACAAGTGTGAGTAATGTGAGCACCGGGGCATCTTCCAACCGCAGGGAAATTATTTAAAAGGAGTTCCCAATAACCGTTCTATGACACATTGGGGACAGGCCGTGAGAAGGAGAGAGGGGGCAAAGCGTATCTTCAGCAGTGTAAAGACAAGGCTGTCTATCCCTGGCTTTGCTGAACGACAATTACACCTGGCAAATCTGACTATTTATTGCCTCTTAGGCAGTTACACAGAGATGCTGATGCACCTGCTCCTCGGGCTGAGTGACAGCCAGGCTGGGGAGAAAAGCAGGCGGTTAACGGGTGCAGGAAAGCATATGATACTTGTCAGGGCCAATCTGGCTGACAACTCAGTTGTGCCAGGTCTTCCCAGGCTGGCTGGAGAACTATAAAGCAGGACCCAATCTCTAGCTGCAACCAGCCCTTGCTGGGCTAGGGGAAGGGCAGGGGCAGCTGTTTGAAGCAGAGCTCAGGTGGATTGCCTGTGGGAGACCCAGTGCTTATCTCTGCCAGCAGCAGGGATCCACCCTGTGCTGCGATTTCTC
Source organism: Cnemophilus loriae (assembly GCA_013397755.1). Classification (NCBI taxonomy): domain Eukaryota; kingdom Metazoa; phylum Chordata; class Aves; order Passeriformes; family Corvidae; genus Cnemophilus; species Cnemophilus loriae. Next base: position 1,790,764 of record VZTF01008853.1, read on the forward strand.
CGTACAATTGCAGAGTAGTCCTGTGCTCTTTGAAATGCTAAGAGACAGCCTGGAGGTGTTTTCCCTTTACAAAAGCCAAGATATGCCATTGGCACAAAGCATCTGTGCACCCAAGACATCTGGGAAGCTGAACATGCAGCTGCATGCAGCCCAGCCAGGAAGACGTGCTGCAGAAGTCCCAGTTCTGTACACTGGCAGCTCTGGTAAGGTGGGCGATGTCAGCTTCTTTGTTGGCTGATGGAGAAGCACCCTTCCCGAGTGGGTTTTCATTTGCTTGTCCAGTAGATGGGAAGTTTATCCAAGACAGAGCAGGCAGTGCAAAGCCAACCTTTTGGCTGTCCAAGCTTTGCAGAAGAGTATGGAGTTGTGTGGGCTTATCTTACATTTGTAGACCAGTATTTCTTTAAGCTAAACTATAAATGGTTTTCGCTTTGTCTTCTCAGACTGCAGTTTCAGTAAAACTGAGATCCAGAATCCCTGAAACATAGGACTGGCTTCAAAAGGGAAGTAGAGAGAAGTTTGCTTGACTTGCCTTCTGGGTGTTTGATTTTGGGCTCAAGGACTTTTCAACTTTTCTCCACCATCCTGAGTATTACAAGGTTCCTCACGTAAAACAAAAGAAAAAAAATATTTTTTAATCGACCTGCTACTTCTATTACAGCAGAGACTAATCAGAGTCCCATCACATCCCGGTGTGCATACAAATTGAAGTAGCAAAAAGCCAGGAAAGAAAAAGGAGAGGAGAGGACAGAGAGTGCCTCCAGGTCACCCTGGAGCAACGGCAGGATACAGGCCAGCTCTCTTCAGTGTAGACTAGAATGTCGGTGAAAGCTCCATTTAAAACAGTTAAAAACTGTTCATTTAAAATGGAATTTGTATTCTTCATGTTGAATACATTTCTTTCAATACCTATAGACACATTCCCAAGTGATATACCTCAGTAAAGCATTGTGTTACTCTTTGCCTTGCACATGGGATTGCACTTTATCAATGTGTTAACACACATGACTTTCTTCAACAGATGTACGAAGAAAATACGGGTAAGAATTGGAATTTGTTTCTACCAAAACCCAGTTTCTGTCTGCTCTCAAGACAGCTTTATATCTTCCAGAAATCATGGAATTCTTAGGGATAAATACAGTAACAAATAGGAGAGGATTAAAAATGTTTATTCTGGGTTTACATTTAGGATCAGACTTTTGCCTCTAGCAGACAAGGCAGGTGCTTTACTACAGACTCTGCAAGCAGGTAAGATCCAACCCTGAGTAACTAATGCAGTAAAAATACAACCCAAGCAACAGTAAATCTCTGGATTAATAATGGACAGGGAGGCTGAAAGGGACTGCACAAAGGCTGAGCTCAATTTTTACGCAGAACCTGGATGGAGAAATAATGGATGCCCTTCCCGCAGGTCTGTAGGTGTGCTCCTATTTGTTACGGCAACATGGCAGGGGGAAAATAAAATTGAGCCATTTCCAGAGCAGAGGTGGACTCATTTTTATGGTCCTGCCATGCTGCAATGATGGTCTTTGGCTGTTTTAATGGTTTTGGTTTGTATGCTACTGCAAGGTGAAAAATGTGCCACATTCTGCACCAAGAGAGAAAAATATCTGCTTTTCTCAAAATAGACTGAAAGGGAAAAAGGAAGGACACAGTGACAGAAAGGGGCCCTGCATATGCTCCCATAATAGCCATCAGTTGAGAAAGTCCAGTTTTATTGGTAGCTGTTTTTATCTCCTCTCTCTTTCCAAAGCCAAAGACTCCCGTTAAACTGCCGTTCTCATCCTGGAGACCCTGATCCGAACCTGCTTAACCAAAAAGGAGAATTTATTTCAGTCTTGACAGATCAAGACCAGAATTCAGTTGTAACAGGAGAGGTGAAACAACGTCCACAGGTGACCGAAAGAAATGAAGCAGTGATCTGGGTGTGGAAGATGAAGGACATGCAGGTTACTAATTTGTCCCATGGGCTATAAATTGAGCTCAGTATAAGGTATCTGAGTTTTGATTGTGTACTATCTTCACTTACATTTTGACTCTTAGATATTTCAGGCAGTACAAGAGTATTATTAATGAAAAAATTAATTAAGGCTGTGATTCAGTCCTGTCTTGTCAGATCCCTGCAAGCTTAGTTGAAGGACTTCTGGCAATTTGGAGAAACCATGGGCTGGAGTTCAGACTGTGAGCTCTGATGATGCAAGAACAGCCCTTTCTTTCTTTCTTGTGATCCAGTGTGTCCTCTTTTTCCCCAATCACCAAGGATGATAAGAGTCCTGCTAGATGAACTCCCTCAAAATACAGCAAGGTCCAGCAATATCCCCTTGTATTTTTCTAGACCTTTTTCTCAACATCAAGAGAACAAAGAGAAGTTAGAGCACTGCATTCTGGAATTCTGAGGTCGGGGGTTTGTTGTTGTATACCTTATTAGTGTTATAATTCTCATTAACGCAATAAGTTAATAGGTACCTTTAAAAGCCTCATGTGTGTCTGAAATCTGGAAGACAATGAGTTTCCTCACTACCCCCTTGGTAGGAGTGGGAGGCAAAAGTATGTTTTTAAACATGTCTCTGCTCCTTACTCTGGAGTGACTCATATCAGTAAAAAAGACCAAGAAAAACTTCAGTTTTGTCTTCATACAGATACTTTATTTTATATTCAAGCTTGTAATATGTCTTCTTCCAAAGCTGAACAGGTGTTGTTCTTTCAGCATATGGAGAAAAATGTGCTGCATCTAGACCATTTTGACCCTTCACTTGTTTTCTTATTATACTCTTGTACTCTTGTATATTACTCTCTCTTTTTTGATTTGTTGTTCTTTTTTTTTTTTCTGTTCTATTTGCAATGCAAGAAGCAGAACACAACCACCCAGAGATTTGGATGCAGATAGATGGAAATCCATGAGCTGTGGATGCTGCCTAAATTAACCACAAATGGACAGGAGTGTCTTAAAGCTCTGTCTTTCATCAGCATTTCTTATCTAAGTGCCCAAATGCCTTGCAGGCATGGTCATTTATAAACGCAACAGGCGTAATTCAAATGGGGAAAGTAAATGTATGAAAGGGAAAAAAAAAACCCCTGTGTTCTTCTTGCATCAATAACAACGTAATACGAGAAACCACCTGTGAAGAAAGGCATTATTAATGAAAACAAATACAAGGAACTGGAAATATAAACTATGAAAATAGGGCTTTAGTTTCCACAATTTCAAAGTTCAGATCCACTAGTAAAGCACAACAAAAAAGCTTGTAATATATGGAATAAACAGGAGTATGAGAGATGAAAAAATGTGCCATAAAAATAAGAAGATTGTTAAAAAGAGATGCACAATGCATAAACAAAATAGGCAACAGTTCTACAGATACTGAGGAGAGATCTCTGCTACAAACATTTGTCTGAGAATTAGTTACTTCTGTGGTTTGTAACCTAAGGTCCTATAGGACTGCATGGTCTTTTATCCTGATCCATTGAAGGGCTTCAGAGATTGATTGCGACATCACTGTCAAGGCACACTCAGCATGGGCACAGCAGGGGCTGTAAGATGCCTCCATCCAGTAACACTTGCAGAAGGTGCTGCAAGGAACTCAGGAGTCTGGTCAAATCCACATCCCTGTTCTCTGGGCTTCTTCCCAGTTCCCAGGAGTCACTGCCCTTCAGGGATGCAGGTGGAGATCTCCAAGTCTGCTGACTTCTGCTCTGGTCTGATCTCAGGACTCCTGGTTTTTGACTAATTTTTAGCCCAACTGCACGAATTTCTGGATTAATCCTACAAGAAACTGAATATATCCAGCTATTAGCAGACCTTAGCTGAACAGTTACCTGTTCATTCAGCCTTTGGGAGGGGAGTTAATCATGCAGGGAAACAACTCCCACAGTACCTTTGGTTTAGCATATCTCGTCTGCTCAGCCCCAAGGGGATTTCTCAGGCTAAAGAGAGCCTGACTGTCAGATGTTAAACAGACATATTTTAAGAGACAATTTCAAAAAGCTGTGGAAAAATGCAGTTCAATGTTTATTTCTTTGATACATACTGTAGAGTCTATTTGGTAAAAGTAACAGAGACATTCACAGAAAATTATGATGGCAAATAATTATAGTGCTCTAATTTTTATTGTAATACTTATGCTATAGCAATGGACCAAAAAGTGAAATCAAGACCTTGTTGTGATAGATGCTATACAAACACAAAGTGAGAGCAATGACTCCCCGCTGTGAAAAATTTTATTCTTCACTGAAAACGTGAATTCACTGACACGGATCTTCATAGCACAATGGCTAATTAGTCAGTGCTGTAGCATCCCTTAATTAAATTTTAATAATAGACAAATCATGTATCCTTGGACAGCCTCAGATAAGAATGTGCATTTCTTGCTGCTGTTGCTTATTGGGCATTTCTTAGTAAGAGTCAGTCCCCAAAGGCACCCAAAGCTATGGTTTAATTCTGAGGAGAGTATCCTCAGGGTGGTGGTAACCAGTATTTAAGATAAAAAAACACCCACCCTAACAATATTACTTTCTTGCAAAGAGAAGTGTGGGGGAGAATCCCTTCTCCCCTGCTCTCTGAGAAATGCACTTGCATCTCCCTGAATTCAGAATCCATTACTGGATACTTTCATACTCATTTAGAAGAAATCTGTATTTGGCTTTATCAGAAATATTTCATGGTCGCAGAAAAGGCTATCCTAGTATTTTAATTTTAGAAAAGAACTCTCAGTATACCAGGTCCAAAAGTTTTGTCTTAATGAAGCTCAAAACCTTTTCTTTTTCTAGAGCAATATTGTCTTAAGTCAGTTATTCTTTTCATGACAAATCCCCAATAAACACCTTCAATTATTCTACCGCCTGGGATAGATGCTTAACAGCATTCTTAGCACATTTATTTCCCTGCTGATATGATTCTAAGACATCACTTTACAAGATGATCATTACACTGTTTTTCTCTGGTTGGTATTTTAAGTGTGAAAAAAAATATGCTGGGATATCACTCCAGATGGTTAGTCCTGACAACCTGTCAAAAACACGCTCGTGTGGAGTTTGCATGGCCACAAAACATAACCCTATCAGCAAGAAATTGTCTGGCCACAACAAAGGCTGGTGATTGGCTTGAAAAGACAGAGGTGTTCTTCCATTTCTTACATCAGAAGACATTTTGAAGGAACGTTAACAGCATGTAAATTTTGATTCTTGACATTCACTTGCATATGGATTTTCAACTACTGTTTTAGTATACAAACAATTTTTAAAAAATCAAAAGAAAAGCAGGAAAGGGAAAAATATATAAAATAAAGCAAAGCAGAACATAAAGTAAAGCAAAGCAGAAAAACCTGTAAGAGCAGTTCTCAGAAGCACTTAAGTAGAAGAAGGACTAAAGATTCAGTCTAACTTCCCCAGTATTGATCTTGGAATAAAATAAAAGTTTCACTAGAGTCAGATAAAGACAGCTGTTGGTCAGCAATAGCTTTACAGTCATGCAGCTGAGTTGGAACTATATCGTCTGTAGGAAGGGACAAGCGTGGGCAGGAAGGACTTGGTGCACAGTTCTCATACTCTAGGATGGTGTTAGAGGAATTTATACCCTTACAGGCAGAAGGACTCAAAGACTTTTGGGCAAGCCATAGGCTGCATGAAGCCTGTCCCTAGAAGAAAATCTGATTTCTTTCAACACAGCATCTTTACTTTTCCCTTGTCCTTCTGACATTTAAGGGTGAGGCTCATGACCATGCTGTCTACACCCTCCACACCACCCTCCACCCGTGAACAGAGGACAGAAGCATAAAAAGTCCTTTTTCATTAAGCACCACTCTTGGGAAAAACACATTCTGTTGTTGACTCCTGCAGGATTACTTGGATTGCCCAAGTGCTAGCAGGGGAGGGCTTATGACAAGAACATCTAGGAAAATTTCCATAACCCCTTTCCTCTTGGCTGATTCACATGGGAGAGCTATTCTTACTTGCTTCTCTCTGGCCCTACTTATCCCCATGAATGAAAAATACACATGGATGTGAAAAATACCAGTGCCTTCTACATTTATGGAAAGTGGCTCCTTTCATGTGGTCCCAAAGCATTTCCTTGGATTTCAAAGGCAGTAGAACTGGTTGCTAGTGCCTGCAAAGGTAGTACAAAAATAACCCTTAATTCAACCCCAGGATGATCAGTGAGGCTTGTAACCATCAGCTACAACGTATTTACATCTCCTGTTGCCAGCATGTTCAACAACATGAATGACATATTTACCCATCACAATATAAAAAAAAAATTCAAATAGCTTGTTTAGCAGAGCATATAGGAGAGGAGGCAGCTGATCAAAACCTACCTCACATCAAAAATTATCCCTAAAGTGGTGTGAAAGAGATGCAGATAAAACTGTCAGCTTCCAGACAGTCTGTGTGCTGTAACAGGGGCTGTCAGACAGACGGGTTTGAAAACATCAATGGCAATGAATTGCAAAAGAGATTCTGGTGTGATAGAACACTCAGGCAACTTCTGCAGCCTGCTCCCTATGGTCCCACGGGGTGGGAAGTGGTGTCCTTTATAATTGTTTCTCTTGAGGCACAGTAAGAGCCTGGATTTTATTGAGCTGCAAATGCTCAGGACTCCTTGGGATACAGGCACATGAGTGGAAATGATGGCATTACCACAGCTCATCAAGTTGCCATCTGTCGGTGAAGACGTTGAGGCACCAGGAGTGACCTTGTGAACACTCCTAACCTATCTCCATTAGAAAGGAAAATGGAACATAAACCATGGTGGTTTAAGTTGATACATTTGATTTTACAGCTGGAGCAAGTGTGAATGTGTGCTCGATCAGTCACAGTAGGTCTGCTGATGGAAAGGATTTGATACATTGCAGGTGGCAAATGCCTTCCATCATCTATTTTTGTCCTCAGTTTCAGTCCATCAGTCATTTATCAAAGCTATTGTGCCCTATACTTGACAATTTTGATTTCCAAAACAGGCCATATCCAACACCTACCTAACCGCCCCTCTCTGGAGACTGTTAAGCCTGTGTATCATACACTTTAAATTTGCACTGCACTCTGAGCACTATTAATCCATAAATATTTAAATTTCTAGGCAGCACTGCCTATGCAGTTTCCAACAAACTCATTGAAGCAGAAGTCCACCGTTGACACAACTGGATGTGCATCGTCATGATTATCAATGGCAGAGGGCCTTAACTGTGTCACGTACAGATGGCCTTGGGCCACATGCGCAACATGCTGTGACAGCTTATATTGTTTGCCAAAGTCTACCAGAGAAATTCCTATTCCATGCAAGAGCTCAAAGGTTAGAGAGTTCATGCTGAGGAAACTGAGACCCACAGCTCCCATTTATATGGTAAGTGCTGTAACTCTTCAACTCATAGAAGAGAGGAAAAAGACTCCTGGATTGAGGTAGCTGGTCTTCTAAGTTGAACCTTAGATTAAAAATCTAGATCTGCTTTTTACGCACAGATAGTTGTCATCCACAATCTCTTCTGTGCAAAATGATTTTCTATAAGGAACAAGGTCTGTATTGCTGCCCTGAAAAATGCAACCGTGCAGTCCTGGCCTTGACAGTGTTTTTAGCAAATGGGAAACACTGTAGCCTGAGCAATACTGTAAAACTTGGCCTGCATTTAGGCAGGTGTTTCTCCTGAAGCAAGGGACTTCCCATGGTGAGTGGAGGAGGAATGATCTTGAACAGATCTGGGCTTTACCTAAAAAGAGACCAAAGTAGAACATGTCAACTACTGCTCCAGCTGCTGTAAATCTCGCGCAAACTCTCTCCTCTCTTCCTACCTCCCACTAAGATGCATTTATTTGCATGAGCATATTCTCAAAAAACCTTGAAAAACTGTAACTTGGCCCATTGCTGACAGTTCCTCACTGCTCAATGAGTACAGATGCTCTTCTATCTAAATCAATTACATGGTGTCACAGCTTGGAGTCTTGATTTTGGTGCTGTTGCCTTTTTCCTGATAAAGCTTTCTGTTCATCTGTGCCATATGCTGCCTTGAATTTATGCTGCTGTGTTTTGTTAATGCTCAGATTTTCCTTTGCCATTAAAAGAAAAATAGAACATTTCAAATGGACTGTGAAATAAGGTAAAGAAAAGTTTAATCGTGCTAAAATCAATTTAGTGGAGTGGCTTTATTAATAGTTATTGCATTCTGCATCACATTGCTTATTAAATATTGTGCAGTTTGGAAACTGAACTATTTTGTGCTGCAGGTACACTGTATTTTAGCAAGCGGCCAGTTTCCACTTCATGCAAGACTTAGAGAGACATGCTTTTTGTTCATTGACAGACATCACTGGAAACACAGACATCATCTTGCTGGAGAAAATTACGGATTATTTAATACGGCAATCTGTCTTTGGCACAAAGTCTGGTATCAAATTCTTGGGAGGAAAATGTAAGGGAATTCACAGCTGACAATTATGCATTACCTTATCTAACTCGCACATTAAATGAGGGCTTACATCATGATTCATAAACTTTTCTACTTATTTTTCACTTTTATGCATCAATTTTTGTTATTTTGAAAACTATGTAAAGAACCTATATGTTTATCATTTGCACTGGAAATTACTTAGTGTATCTTGAAGCAATGAGTTACATAGCTTTACATAGCTTTATTATGTGCATTGGAAATAGTAATTATTTTTCTTTTTTTTCTCATGACTAACTTTGCTTGCTTCTTTGTTTTGGAATAAACAAGACATCTCAGGCATAAGTCAACACCTCATTATAACTAGACTTATATAAATCAGAATAAAAAGTTCTTACCCTGTGGCAAAGACCATTTTTCTTTTCACTTCCCTAAATCACGTTCCTCAAGTGTGTCCCTCCACTTTCCTATTCTCAAAGAAGAGAGCCACATTTTCAGCTGGTCTTGTAATATAGGAGTTTTATTTGGAAGGAGGGACATTTGGAAGCCTCAGCAGGGACTTCAAAATCCTTTGTGAAGTATCAACTAAAACAGGATCAAAGCTAGGCCAGCCTTGGCTTATACCATCCTACATGTCCATGCTTTTGATCATCTAAAGAAAGGCTGGTTTCAACCTGCATTTTGTAACCTAATTTGTGCCCGGTGCTGAAGAATTATCACTCTATGAAAGATTACTTGAACTCTCTAGTATCTGCTTCACCCTAGAGCCAATACAAAAAGTCATTAACTTTTATCATTTGCAACTGAGGACGATGCCTTTCAACTAAGGCAGAGAAGGACTAGTGCTGCAGATAGACATTACCTGTAGCCCTTCTAATCACTCACCTGAAAATGCTGTCTCTTTTTTGAGCTCTGGCTAATGAATATATACACATTTCTCAGGTTCCTGTGTAGTGAAATATTTATTAATCTATGGGAGAAAGCGGACTCTTGTACAGAAGGATTCATCTGGGAGAAAGGCTAAGTATGTAACTGCTGCAGCTTCAAAGAACGGTGAATCTATTGGCTGCTGAGAATGGTGATAATTCAGAAACATCTCTTTCTGTATTTCCCTTTAGCCTCTTTCTTATCAGGAAAATCTCCGAGGGAAAAAGACTTAACATAGCTATATTGGATGGGGGGGTGTCATTGTGGATCTCTGTTGGTCGATGTCCTGTTTCCCAAAGAACTTTTCACTTCTTGGCCACTTTAAACACAATTTAAGAAAGGTATTCAGTGTTTTCAAAAGTAAACAAAAGGAATATCATTGCACCCCCACTTTTATTTGCGCCCTTCATTTTTTCTTTACTCTCCCTGACTTGCTCTATTTCTCTTTCTCTGCCTCTCTTTTATCTTCTTCAAGTGACAGAAAGCACCCTGCCTGTGCTGCCCACAAGTTTTAGGAAAACAAAACAGCCTGGAAAATGAAACAGACTGCATATTATCAGTTAAAAGGAAATTTTCGTATCACTGAGTCCACAACGATTCCTTGCTGAAAATTGTAAGTGACAATGTTTTGTGAGTAATTGTACAGCTAGTCAGGCTCAGCTATCACTCGAGTCTATTCAAGACTCAGAAACCATCCACCCATCCTAAGTTACAGTATGGATTTTATTATGTCATTGGTCTTCATAAAATCCTAGTACCTTCCATATAAAGTTAATTGGTAATCATGAATTGTCTGGTACATGCACAATACGTCTTCACAATGAATTAAGAATGCTTCATGTCTGATTTGGCTTCTTTATCTCATTACTAGCTCCAGGTCTTTAGTGAATCTGAGATAATCATGTGGCAAGGAGTATGAGAGCCATTCCTGCACAGGCAGAAAGATTTTATCGAAGAATAAAGATTTCTGAATTTACGAGATTCAGCTGATCCATGTAGTTGGTAAGGACACGACAGGTTTTCCTGATCTAAAATCTAAAATACCATCCTGTTCTTAGTTTTCCTCACCCCTGCCATTATTTGTTCCTCTTTTCTAATTTGAACCCTTCCAAAAAAAAAAAAAAAAGGTAAAGTTCAAATTTGCCTAAACTACACAAAGCATTGCCTTGTTCATTTCACCTCAGGTCTCACTGCTATCTGTTCTCTTAAGACCTAGAGAGGTTTCTGCTAAGGACATCTGCTTGCTATATTTGTTCATCACCTTGTACAACAGGACTCCAATGCTGTGTGGATTTGGACAACTTGAAGCATAAATATGAAGTACAACTGAAAAATAATTTTTAAAAATTGAAAGAAAAAAAAAAACTTGAACTACAGGTTCTGAAACTGACCAGTGTCCTGTAGTTCTCAGAGTCTGGTAGGTCATGGGATCCTAATTCCAAAATCTTATGTGTGAAATTGAAAGCCAAATGAGAAAATTTTGTTACATCAAAATTCAAGAAATGTTTCCAAAATCAGAAAAGACCTTTTGATGTGGATATTAGGGAAGGTGCTCACTTTTCCTTAGGAAAATTGTGAGATTCTGTTCTTAAGAAGTATTTAATAACTTACATAAATACCTGTCCGATTATGACCTGTGTAATTTATTCTACTTTCTTGCAGCCAGAAGAATGTGGTGACTTCTGCAAGTTGCATGCAGTTGCACATGTCTAAACTGCCATGAAAAGCCAGAAATGCAGTTATACTCAAGACTCCCACTCCATCCTATAACCCTGTCACTTCTGTGTGACGCTAGAAATCAGGAATGTGTAAGCATACTATCCCTGTGAAACACTAACACTCATCTCTTTGGGTCATAAAGTAAATTTCTTTTGCCATTCCCAAATTCTTGCTGATATATTTCTCCCAAATGCAAATTTTGGACCCCAAGCTGAGAGAAGGTTGTTGACTTCATAAGCAGCTATACATAAACCATGTATATTCAAGGTTTTAAATTCTTTGCTGTGGAAATTGCTCAGATCCTGCACCAATAGTTGGGTCCCAAACTATGCGATACACAGATAAATAGAAACCAGCAAGAATATTCATGGGTCCAGACTCCATTATATATTGATTCAGACTCAGATTCTGACTCATGATGAGGAATTAATGCTAAAGTGTGAGATTTTTCAGAAAAGCTAAAGGATGCTGCTCCTACCCAGTGTCCCACTGGGTAATCCAGTCTTATTATTAAGTACGTTAAGAGGCAGAGAAAAATGTTCCAGTTTTAATGAAGAAGAAGAGATAGTGCAAAATAGTTTACTAAATTTCAGCCATGGCATTTAAACCTATTCATGTGATTCAAACTCATTTACTTCCCCTGAAGTTTCCTGACAAGAACATATATTTCCCTGGAAATGTAGCATACTAAAGCCATTGTAAATAAACTGCATGAAAAATAGTGCTTTTATTTACATTATGATTTACCAGTCTTAGGTCCTTATCAATCTAGGCTCCCTGTATGCTTGCTACAAGGCTGAACATGAATCAATGTTTTCTCGGTGTGTTTCTTCCAAACCTTATGAAAATCACTTTCCGATCATGGGGACAGCTGTTAAACTTCATACCTGGTAGTTATTTCCTAGTAGGTGGCAGTAAGGAAATGAAACCATATTCTAAATAGGTTTTATTGACATGCACATACAATATATACCCACAATGTTCTCTGCTGGCAATATCTGAAAACAAAAACTTGCAATTGGATACAAGTTCAGGCTAGAATAAAATGGAGATATGGCTCATAAACCCATGATCTTGATGGCTGGTGGTCATTACAACTCCTGCAGAGTTATTTTTGCGAGTTGAGACGTATATCGTGTACATTCCTGTATACATTCTCTCAGCATTTTCCACTGAAGAGTTTTCCTCACTTCCACCTGCACTTTGGATGTGCCTTGAAACAATAGCCCCTTTTTGATTTTGACACATCTACTTTGTGCCTGTAAAAGGGAGAAACGCTATACAAAGTAAATAGGTCTCATTATTCCAGATGAAGAGAAATCATTCTTTCTTGGCGTGATACAACTGTAATTTAAAGGAAGCATATCTTAAAAGGAGATATACAAAAACACAGAGAAAGGAAGCTGTTTTCACTTGTAAGTGTTAAGTTGAATTAAATTAATATAAAAACAATATGATAATGTTGTGTTTTCAGCAGAAAGAGATGACAAAAATTTTTGAGAAGTTTCAAAGCAGTACTTGTGTAAGAAACCAATAAATGAGAAAATGTATGTCCTAACCAAAGTCAGACTCTCCTTATGAGTACGTCTAAGCAGAGAAATAATAAGATATAAAATAAACCCAAAGAATAGCCATCTAAATGGCAAAGACAGAGGAAGTGCTGATATTATCTCCATAACAAGAAAATAAAAAGTAGATTGACCAAACCACAGAAGTGAGAGCCAGACAGACACGAGCTGAACTGAACTCTCCCAAGTGCAAGAGTAACATTGAACTGCTCCATGATGGGAAGATGGCAAAAAGCAAGTTGAAAGACAATGACAGAAATTCTGATTTCAGATCAATGGACTCCCTTTTTGCTGTTTTTGAATGTAATTAGAGTTTCCTATTCAGTTTGCATTTGCAGATATTAACCTGAACATGTACCCATCCATGCGTTGCCCTTTGCTCTACATCCTGTTCTAGGTTACCAGATATTTCAAATGGACTTTCAGGACTGTGCAGGTTCCTTCAGCAGCCTTGTCTTCAGCATTTCCTGTACTCACCCAAATTGCCTTATCTTGCTCAAATGATGTAGTTGTCTGCATTAAGGTAATAGATAAAACAAATGCCAAGAAAGAGAATATCTACAAACACAAGAAAAATTTCCTTTCCCTTGTTTCTTGAAGTCATCCTATTTGTGTGTATTGCGTTTCTGAGTATCATTAGAGCACCACAGCGGTATTCAAACCTCTGACTGATGAGACCGTAGTGAGCCAAATCCTTCATATTTTCTGCTTTTTTAACATGCTGATACCAAAGATGATTTTGTTTGATTTATCAAGTGCAAGCAATATTTTATAAACTCTCCAGACAGATGGCTTGCATTTGCTTCACTTCCCCACATCTCTCTTCAACCTGACATGCATGGCTTCACTAGGCACCCCAGGAGGGTCTAGCAGTCAAAACAAGGTGTTTAACAAGAGTTTTCTCATTGTGCAGTAATTAGATCCCTTTCCATTATGACTTCCAAATATGATCAAGTTTGAGTTGGATTTTAATAGCCAATGACTATGGGGAGATGACTGAAATAGAAGGGTCACTGTGCCCCCTGAGCACGTTCAAAAGAATGACTCAAAAGCATGTCTAAAACACAGGTTCCTGAGATGGTAAGGACTACGACGTCTACATCTTTTGTGAAATTTGGCTTGTTTGACCAAGCAATGTGAAGACCAAGTAAAAAATACTCGCTCAATACAGATTCTTTCAGGAAACTAAGACTGCAAAAAAAGAGCTATTTGTGATATAGAACAATATTGCTCATAGGAAAAAAAAAAAGGTAAAACGCCAAGAAAAAATTAAAACTATAAACTAGATGGAAGGTCTAAAAATTAGTCATGTTCTGTGACACTCTTTCACAAGGACATGCAAAGAAAAGATTTATAACTAATTTGTAGCAGGGGACAGGAAAATATATCAGAAGAAATCTTTCATCTGGTACCTGAGCATAGCAAGAAACTCATATCAGACATGTTTTATCCAGGCCTCCATACGGGACATACTTTCCTTGAGTCATTTCAGAAGCAAGTAACTTAATTCAAACCCATGCCCCAAGAATGTGTCTCTCAGCAGGATATACATGTCCAACAGATGCCACAGCACTGGCCAAGGGTTAGGCTAGACTGCATCATATGGAGCACCACAAAAGTATTGATTTCCTTCTGTATATTTTTCCCAGAGGAAATGGAGATTCCACTAAGTGCAAATGGATATCTAGTTCGGAGTAGGGCTCCTTGGCACCTATGTTCCTATCTCTAAAACACTGGCAGCTTCAGAGGAAGTTTCTTGGAGCCCTGTAAATTAAAACTGGAATAATATGGGGCAACTTCTGGACAACCCTTCATTAATGAGAGATATTATGCCCTAAAGAATGAGGATTGATATCCTAAGACTTTCTTTTCCCAACTCTTAGGTGTGCAGTGAAGAGCCTATAAGTTGTCAAAATGCTACTGTTCTTCCTACCAAATTCTTCTCATGGGCAATGTCTAATGTCAACAAGTACCAGTAACAAATTATGTTCTAGGAGAAGAACAAGTACAAAAAAGTTTTCCTTTTGCCAGATATAATTTTAAATGCAGCCCACGCTTCAATCCCCCCTCTGAAAAATTGCTTTTGTTGAGGTGTTAATTAAAACCATCCACCACACGTTTATGGGACAAGTGGGTTTTAAATCAGCCAGAGAAAACGACTTAATGTTATTAAACCCATAGGTTATAGCACACCTAAAATGTTCATAGTCCTAAACCCACTGCAGTCTCTGTTTCAGGGGATCCTAATAAAAAAACCCAAACATTTGGTTACCATTACAGTTTGTAAATAACACTAATCCCTTCAGCTGTCGCAGGTTGCCCATAGGCCTTTCTCATTTTCATGCACAAGTATTGAAATCAATAATCCTTGTTGCCCAACAACATTTCCCTAATTTCTAGGAAATATTTTGATTTTTTCCTTTAGTCTTTTAAAAACCTATGTGCCAAAACTATCTGGACATGCTTTCTATGTTGATTTTTGTTTTAAAAGACTCATCCAAATCCCATGTAAACAGTAGCTTCTCTAATGATTGAATCAGATCCAAAAAACTTTTATTATGTGTTCAAAAATGGTGATGTCTAGGGTATTCTTCTAGACAAAAAGAGAAGAGAGGTTCTTGGCCCTAAACAAAGTACTAAATGGCATCAAAGGGGTCCTCAATGCCCTTCTGAAATACTTCATGGATGATAAAGGTGGTAAGGAACAGGAAAGTGAATAGTGGGATGCAGGAAGCCAGTGGCTGAGCAGTTTGGGGCCTTCTATCTCAGATTTGTGCCCTAGTCATTTGTATGTGTCTGAGACGTAAGTAACCCATCCTGCCTTTGCTTCAGCATTGTAAACACTCTTCGTGCAGTGTCCTGTTTGAGAGATCCAAAGGAGCAGGAAAGGAGCCAGAGAGAGAGACAGGAGGCATTGGAAGGAAAGTGGAGTACATAGCAAAGCGTTCAGTGAAGCTAAGCAATTAAAAGGGAGGGGAAATTTCTCCTTAATTTCATGTGGAAAAATGTAAATGGTGAGATGAGTTAGCCTGCAAAATAATGTGCCAGGAAAAGTGATAGGGGCATCAGAGCTTGAGACATTTAAATTACTTTGGATAAAGCACTGGGGTATGGAATATAAAGAGCAGCCGCAAGTGTGCTGCATGTAAGTTAATAGCTCATTTCCCTCTCCACAGGGCCTAGTTCCTCACTGCCCAAGGACAGACAGGTACCTCCAGCCCCAGGACACTGACTTTCCAGTGCTGTGTTGTTCCCTGACACAGCCGTGGGCCTGCAGGCAGACAGGGAGGATGGACAGAGGGACGGACTTGTGCTGCTCATTTACCTCTACAGAGTGGATTCCTGCCCCAGCAATGGCTACTACATGCACCAAAAGGTCTGGACAGCAGTGCCACTGCTGTAGGATAGAGAGGAGAGCCTGGCGGGCAATTACACCACTTCTGACCCACATCTGCCTCCCTGTCACAAGGGTTTCTTTGAGCCCAACACCCTCCGCTCTGTCCCAGGACAGAAGTCAGGCATGGGAAGCAACAACACACACAGAGCATCTGTCTTGTGAGTCCCTCTCCTTCCCAGCAAGCGCAGAAGAGCCTACCTCTGGAGCATGGCAGCTGTCTGCTGGTGAGTGAATAACCCAATGAAAATCCACAATAAGAAAATAAGAGCAAGCTCTCAAGCTCTGGCTACAACCATTCCCTAACTGCTCATGTCTTTGGTGATTTGTAATGTGTTACAGAGACCACTGTGTTTCTCCCATCATCCTGAGGGCCACTGGCTCTAGAAGAGGATGCCAGGCCCATTGCTTTCTCTACCTGAAGACTTTAAACCAAATCCCACTGGTCACAGACTCCTCAGACTTCGAGTGACTCCAATGAGAGATATGCTTGTTTCTTCACTGCAAAAGCTTGCTTGCTGGTGGGTGGTAGAGGTCATTGTAGATACTGTAACATATTCCGAGAGATCTGCGTAATCTGCAGGTGTAATTCTGAGCTACAAACAGTTACAGATGCTTTCAGGACTCCATTAAAGCTTTATCCATCCCGTTTTATTCTCAGCATCTGTCTGCTAACAGCCCATTGGAGTTTCTATCCATTACTTCTCACTTTGCAGGAAGAGAGTGGTAGACTAGAAAATTAATAAATGGCTTCAAAAAAACTGCCTCCCTATTCTTCCCTTGGAAAATAAAAGCAAGGCAAGAAACATACGACAACCTCCATAACTGCAGTATATTACAATTGCTAGCAAATGTTCAGAAGGCAAGAGAAGGTAAATTAAGGTGATATGTGAAGTGCACACCCCAGCCCATTTTTGAGTTAAATGCAAATTGGGATGAATGCAGTTTATCATGTGGCTATTTGCTGATTAGAAGAAAATGTCTTGTGGTAATATTGAGCTGAGGGAACCCCCTTTGGGAGTCCTTACGCACCAGGCAGACAGACCTGCTAAAGCTGCAAAGACTGAGGAAACCAAGCCAGCATTGTTGTAGAATAGGAGCACTCCTGTTCATTTTGTGGGATGCCTTCAAACCTCCTTTGCAGGAGCAGGTAATAGTAGGCCTAATGTGCTTAGGAACTTGTTACTCCTTTGTTTAAAAGGGACTTGATGGTCGAGTTGCCTCAGTTTGATTCCCCAAACATGAGAAGCAATCCTTTTCAAGACTGTGTTCACACAGGCTCTGAGTTGATTTGTTTGAATGACGTGCATCAGTGCAAGAATATGGGCACCTCAAGACCTCTTTGCTTTAGCCAGTACAGGAAAACAGAGTTCTTGACAGAATATGTGTTTCTATGCATTTGGCTTCCTCACCTTCCTAGCCATCAGAAGGTGTGCCATGAGCATTTTCTGAATATTACATTTGATTCTACAAAGGATGAAGGAAAGTGCTTCACTCTGAACAGAGGTGTACGGCTGTTCTTTCAATGGACCTTCTCTGTTCAAATCTCCTCAGACACAGATGGTCAGACAGCACTTTTAACCTCCAATCCCTACAGCCACAGCATTCCCTGACAAGCCTTATCTTAGCAAGCAGTTAAAATCTCTTGGTATCTGATTCACTGTTTAGTTTCTTCTGCATCCCCCAAGAATCTAGACGTGAAGGAATGGTTCTTCTTGAGCTGAGGTATTTTGTTTTCAAGGAGGCTTCATTTTAATGGATGGCTATCAAAGTTTATCATCCTCACTGCTAGCCTTATACTAGCCTTTATCTAGTAAGGTAAAAGTCTCCTTTCTTGTTTTGGCTCAATTGGAAGGTAAATGAAAGGAAAAAAAAGGGAAAAAAAAATTGAATGCTCCACACTCCCTTACAGAGAGTTCCCACCCTCAAAGAGAATGCATAAACTGAGTCCAGAATCATTCTCCAAATTGCCACACAGTACTTCAATGCTCTTTGCAGCAATTAAAGTACTGATTCAATATAGGATATTAGAAAATTTGTTTTAATACACTCTTTTGGAGAATAGTTCGTGATTTCCAGCATTTCCATAGAAACATTATATTCTTCACTGTTGTTATTTGACAAGCCTTGAAAAGGTGCTGCTCTTGGAGGTGTTGAGGATTTTTGCATCAGATAGATGGAGAGATGCTACAGAATCCTGCTGACTGAAACCCCATATCTCTCAGTTGTTTTGAACCACAGGCAGATTCAAATCTGTATTCACTGCTCCTGCAGAATGGCAGGAGCTAAATTTGATATGGTGCATCAATTGCCAGCAATGCACAAGGAGATCCAGATATCTTGGATCCCACGTCCATTGAACTCAAATAATGCCCCTTTCCTACATGCATAATCAGCCCCTTATGTCTTGCATTATTTATTTTATGTGAACTGTCATCTTCTTTCATATCTCTTGCATGCATTTTAAACTGAGCAATCATTTTTTTCTACTCAAGAAACCTGAGCACACCTCCAGTCAGCAGCAGCTCATGGCATATGAATTCACAGGCCTTGAGCATTGTGAGTCCAGTGCTATCTGGTATTTATGGACAAATACTGTAATTTCTTGGTGGTTTCTGTAGGGTTTCATCAACATCAAATGACCTTGGAGCCCATCTCCCTACCTGAACTCCACTGAAGAGCAATGCTATATGCACACTGCCAATAAGAGCTGAAGATACCATTTGATTGATTTCAACTCATAACTCTGCTGATAGGTTTTAGGAGGTTTCTTCTCTGGTTTTGGTCACACCTGTTCTCAGTAACTGATTAATTTTCTGTTGGATACAATGCCTTGGAGATTGGTTAGCTGCTGTTGAATGGCAGGTCATTAATCACAGGACAAAGCCAATTGCTATTTTAGAGCAAATTTATGCATTGTTTTTGAATGCAGAAAAAAAATCATGTTCCTCCAATGACTGCACCTGAATCTGTCATATCATCAATAATGATAGACTTCTGAAATGTCACTCATTGCAACAGGATTCCCTTGAGGAAGAAAAGCAGGAAGGGAAAGAGACTTAATACTGCTTTTTCAAATTTATGTTTTTTACTTTTCTTTCTGTCAGGGTTTCTCGTGACTGTTTCCACAGTGCCACTAATACACCTCCCACCAATTGCTGGAATTATCTGTGTTCCTTGCTTTATTACAGCTCAGGCAACTGACATGGCTCCATAATGTCTGACATTGTGTGTGAAAAGGGAAAACAGAAAGAAAATCACTGAGCTTCTGAGAATTAAAGTAGCTCTTGACCCTACATGTTCACTGATCTGTTTGGTTCACACATTTGCTTGGGTAGAGGAATGTAGGGTGGCAATAAGCTTCATTCAGCAGTTTAATGCTTATCTGGGGGAGCTGCCTTCTTTTTGTTTTTATCTCCAAAAAGTGCAGGAAGTTGGCCCTCAAGACTGGATTTTTCCATTTGTCTGCAATATGGTGTAAGAAATGCTGCAAAGGGCTGACGCTAGGTGGAACCCAGCAGAGAAGAAACTTGCGCCAGACATTACAAGCCAGCCTCCAGTGGGACACAGAGAGCTCAGCAGGAGAATTTAAACCCTTCTACCTTTTCACTTGAAAAGGGAAACCACAGTTTCTGACCCTAGAAGGTCTTGCAGCTCTGTGAGCTGCTCAGGGCTTTGCATCGGAGACACATGGGAGCATACTGGGCTATGAACTCTGCAACAGCACAGCCACTTCTCAACAGTCGAGCTGTTCCTGCAACAAGATCAAGTAAAAGAGGGCTACAGGGGAAATGTGGGTCTGGGCAATGCTGCCAGCACCCCAGAGAATGCTATTTACAGCTCTGAGGGACAGTCCTCAGACTGAAGTGATTACAGGATACAATAGGGAATCAGAAAATAATGTAATAGTTATTTTTCTAGAAGTCTTCTCCCCTCTTTCTTCTCTGCCTTTTAAGCTTTGAAGAAGTTATTTAATACCAATGCAAAATAAATTTAGGGGAAAAAGTTTTAGCATTGAATTAACTTTTCATTGTATTTTAGCATTTTTAATCCAGCAGACAAAAAAAAAATCATTATTTTCTAAAATTTAATTAATTTACTAAACTCCTCACAGTTCATTGAATTCAATCCTGTATCTGCGATCTTTCTAGGTCCATTAAGCTCCTGGGGTTCAACTTCCTCTCTTCTAACTCATAAAAATCTCATCAAAATGGAAATAAAATGCAATTTTGAACTTGCTAATGAAGGGAAAAAATGTTAACTTTCCAGTGCTGTTGAATTAATGGATTATCTTTGCCAGCCCATTTTAAAGGAGAAAACTTTCACACTGGGGCAAACTTATAAAAGTGGGAATAATTGCACAAAGAGACATTAGCTGTGCTGCTATTTTTCACTGCTTTACTCTGCCACTACCCAAGATATTACTACATTAAGATTTCTTTCCCCTGAGCTTGCTTTGTCTTCTACCCAAGTAAGATAGATATGAAAGTTCTTATAGCATATCACATATTGTTATTAACTGCAGAAATAGTCCTAGATATCAAATGCTCATTATGACTTCAAGAAAGCACAGAAGCACCTGCAAAATTTTAAGTCTGGAGAGTAATAATAGGTTATTGGTTTGGAGCAGGGAGTTTTGAGGGATAGAAAGTGAAAGTGGGTTTTAATTACTTAAAACATTGAGAGGGGAGAGGAGGTGGGGAGGCCTCTGGTTTTGGTATTTTTGCAGATTGGGTGGTGTTTTATCACCAGATAACATTTTAGTTTGTTTCCTAGGTAGTCTTGCATTTTCAAGCTGGTGGTATCTTCTTCTGATCTTAAATCAGGGGAGAGCAACAAACAGTTAGAGACTGCTAAGTTCCACTCCTGAAAAATACACTTTCCAGTGCCATAGGAAACAGTTTGGTGTTCTTCTAAATATCATGTATATAAAAGAGAACTCACATCCAGAAATTATAGAAGTAGTCATATTTTTCCTAGTAATTAGTTTTTTTAATTGACTCTCATAACACATTTTTTACCTTAGCCTGTCTGGTTTTTACCTTTCCTCAAAAAGCAATTTTTATGTATTTTTTTACATTTTTGTCTTTCTCCATTATTTTGTATTGTTTTGCCTCCTTTTAATCATAATATTTTTCAAGATAATTTTCCATAAGAAATAGCTGTAAAAAAGAAGACCTTGGAAAACAAAGAAAAAAATTTTTTTAAGCCTGAAGTAGAAGAAGGATATGAAAGAATTGAGAAAAGTATTGAAAACAGAAAAAATTAAAAGTGGCATGCTTATCACTGTGAAACGGAAACTAATTCAGAATTCTACAAGGAAAAGAAAAGGGAATTTCTCAAATATATTTAACAAAGTGCAATATGCTTTTATAAATAGATGTATATAGCTCAAGAAATAACTGCTTATTTTGTTAATTTTACTCTCATTACTATCGTGATTATTATTACATACACATGTGTACCATGCTTATGGACCAAGCTGAACTAGGTTAATGCCTGGGCAAATCATGTGCCAGCAGTGACCAGATAAAAGACTTTTTCATATTAATAGCACTTAATTACCGTCCTCTAAACACAAAACCTGAATGACAGATGAGAATTTCTTTAGGGAAAACACTGATTATCTCTCAGAAAGACAAAGGGTTGATATGTTCCCCCTCCTGGAGAAATCATGCATGACTAGATGAAGGCTTGGTAGCTTGCGAATGCTCTTCTCTGAAAGAATGTGCCTTAATTCAGGTTTCAAACAGGGAGATTTTAATTTTTTGCACATGGAATAAAGATAATTATGGCTTCTTTTTATGAGAGACCTTCCAATTCTCTGCCTACTCTGCCAATATTTCCCTACTGCCCATCAGACCACATGAGTTTACTCAGTTCTTTGAGACCTCAGTAAGGAAAAACCGTCGTCCTTCCACACAATAGTTTTCAGGGCATAACTACTATCCTGCCACAAAGCTTTTCTTGGTGTCTAATGTAACACTACACATAACACCTCTTGCTGTACTTTAAAACCATTACTTCTAGTCCTTTTCACAATGAATGAAGAGAGCAATTTTCTCCCTTCTGCCTTGAAGCAGACTGCTAAATGGATGCCTGTCTTTGGCTATCCCTTCCCTAGGCAGCTCACACTCAGTTTCTTTCAACTTTCCTAGCAGCAGCCTTCAAGTTTTCAGGTCTTTCTATGCTCTCAACATCTGCACCACCTGAAATACAGTGATAAGACTCATATTCTGGCACCCCTGAAAGCTTTTATGGAGTCCTGAGAACGGTTATCTCAAACAGCCTGCAAGAAATCTTCCTAGTCTATATCCTGGAATGTGATCTGCATTATTTGCACGGTCTGAAACTGCTTGATTTGTTATCCTACTCCCACTGTTCTCCTCCCTAAAGTACTACCTGGCTCACTTTTCTTCTCTAGATTTACACTGTAAATTATTCCTATGAGGCAGGGCACCTTGCACCCACTTTGTTGACTTGCATGCTATTTCCTTTTCCAAATCACGTCTCCATCTTGGTTCTCCAGGACATTTGCAGTCTGTCCTCATTCAACATTACCCAAAGCCATATATTCATTCCATCAGCAAACTGTTAAGTATGGTGAATAATTTCAGGGCCTGTGGGATCCTTCCTATTAGACTCTTTTAATTTAGCTACAGAGAGCAGTTTTCCCAGTATGGTTTTTGAGTCTTTTTTCATTCAGAGTACAATACTTTAAGCTAGACTACTCTTTCTTAGCCTGTTTATTCATAATGTGGTCCAGTTCTTTGAGTGAGCCAAGGCAACCTAACCCACAGCTCCACACACTTGTTGCAGCATCTCTATTGCTCTCCCATCTCATTTAAGAGTGAGCAACCCCTCTCATTTAAACTGCTCTTTAAATCTTCAGTGCCATCACAAAATGAAGATAATTTCTGATGCCAACTTATTTAGATACTCTGGCTGTTAATTAGTCACTGGTTTTAACATCATCGTCATTAAAGGTAATACTCAGAACACAAGTCGCACCTGAGGAATGGGTGATTTAAGAGTTCCTAGCCAGCAAGCACCCGTGGTTCACTGGCTTCCAGTTCTTGGAGCTTGACATGCACCATCACCTCTGCAAAGGGACTGCTGAGGATTTTTATAAGGAAACTTATTTTCTGAAACACATTGACCCAGCCTGGTTTTCAGTACTCTGATTTAAATGTTCAGGCAATATTAGATTATTAACATTCTGTCTATGTTTCACATTTATCTCTCTTACCTAAAATATCAGGAAATGGTCTAATTGGACCCAGCCTCTATAACTTCTGTTGCCGGTCTCTTTCCTTCTGAGTCCATCTATTTCTTTACACAAGGCAGAGGAAAATTAGCAGATTTTCCAGGAACAGTCCAATTAATAATGATGGATTCTGCTACCTTCACTCACAATGAGAAGGCTTTCACATTGTTTAAATATCTGAATGTACCTTGAACAGGACAGAAGTGTGTCCTAGTCTGAGCACCATGACAGATTATCCCAGGCAGGTCATTTCAAAAGCAGGTGCTTCTCTCACCTGCTTTGTCTCACTGTGTTATCCCTCACCCTATGTCTGTACAGCTTCTTACACAGTGAGTCCCAGTCTGGCTCAGGATAGAAGGGAAAATGATAAACAGCAGAAGGAGGAGGTAAAATAGAGATGCCTGTGATTTAAGAAAGATGGTACAACAAAACCCCAGGTTACTGATAGACACACAAGTCTTACCTTTCCAAACCGGTGTTGGTGAGATTTCACCGTATCTGTATCTTCCTGCTTGGCTTCAGTCCCCACAACCTGACATTTTGCTGAACATGAAAAGCAGCCTGCCCATATTCTTCCACCAGCATAAATGACAGACGCCTCTGTAGGGCTACTACGAGTCCACATGGGTTCTCTGTGGTTTCCTGCTTCTCACATTCAGTACAGACATGGGAGTGATCTCATTCTCCTGTTAAATATTTAGAGATAAATCAAATAAATCTAAATCTATTTGCTGCCTGTCCAGAATGGTGTGTAACCAATGGAAAGCAAATAAACCGTATGCTCCTATAATCTTTTCTGAATATCCAGTTCAGCTGAGATTACCTGGCTGTGTCATTACTCAATGTCAGTTAAAACCAAAGGCAATGGCAATGCAGAGAATTAGATGTGGCACAGAAGTGAGCTGGAGGAAAACTTCTTCCTGGTGCACTTTGTCTGCAGTCCCTGCAGCTACTGCCAACCTGGGAACATGTGCTACTTGCTTCCTTAATCCCAGCTCTTGGAGTACCATGACTATTTGGGACATTTGCTATTGTTTTTTAAAGTGCTCTTCTAGCCCTAATGAAGAAAAAAAATTATCTGGCAACTGCTATATGAAAGCAATTTCAAGACCCAAAACTGAAAAGAATTTTCTAAGTATTCAGTTTTTAGAAACCTTGCTGTCTGATAGTACTGAGAGGCATGGAACAACTCATTCATGATTTCAAAATAATTGTTCCAATACCATCAGTTTGAGAAGTACTTCAGTGCCCAAACTCCCGATGCAGACAATGTGTTGCAATAGCAGCAGTTAGAAAAAAAGCCTCTACAAAGCAGGTATAAGGATATTGTGCTTGTTGTTTCATCCTTTTTTTAATCACAAATAATTTTTTTTTGTCCCTATAGAAAGCCCATAAATACCAAGCATTTGTTTCTCCACAGATTTGCTCATAATAAGTCAGAGATTGCTAATCTACTCCAATTTTTTATTCTCTCCTTTCTTTTTCTGTTTTTTGTCAGAGTATGGTTTTCCTCAGAACTTGAGTACTTGGAGAAATCATTAAATTTTGGTAATTTACTGCCCTGAGTTTGTTGAAACTCGTATTCCCCCCTACAATCACACACACACTCCTGTCGACCACTGTAATTATGTTTGCTTTATATTTTTTACTTTATTAATTGAAGAACTGTGTTAAAATTACCTCTACCCCAGTGGGTGCCATTGTTTGCCTCGTGGAGATTTTATTCAGCTGGTGAATAATGTCAATTAGCTCGTGCTCTAATTATTAAATGATTCACTGATATAATTATGTGTTTTATGTCAAGCTGATGATAAACTGATAATTCATAATGTTATTTAGACAGATAAATCTCTTTTTTCAAAGGAGCTCTTTGTTGCATTTGTACTTTTGGTCATAATTAATATTCCATTGAATTTGGATGCAAGCTGTGAAAACAGTTAATCTGGTTTTGCTGGCACTTATCATGCTCTCTGCAGAAAGCAGACTTCTGTAGCTGGCACCAGGATGCCAGAATCCCAGTCCTGATGCTACCCCTAAAAGAGTTCTCCATTTAGTGTACCTAAAGGGAACACTCTGGATGAGCCGCGCTGCAGGGAAAGTTTCCCCTAAAACGGGGCTCGTTTAGGGCAGCTCAAGCTGAGCAACCAGCACTGCCAGACAAGAGACTCTTCAGCCTCTTAATTGCTTCCCTGTCAAATTCATCTGCCATGGCTCAGAAAGGCATGAGTTTGGCACTGACTTGGGGATGAGCTTCCCAGAAGTCTGTATTCCACTCATATGACATCTCTGGGGCCACTGATACCACAGAGGACAGCTGCCTTCCCTTGGCCCTGCTCACAGAGCCTCCAAGCCTGCACCCCAGCACACCTCAAAGCACCACCAGCAGAGCAGGGAAGGTGGATACTTTCTCCCTTCTTGTGCACCTGTGCACAGAAAAACAACATCCAGGCTAAAACATTACTCATGGCTCAAGCCGTCATCTTCACCAGCCCAGAGTAATCTCCCAAAATCCAGCAGACATGTTGTCCCCACAGAGCCTGGGTCAGTTGTACCCTGTACCACTGCACCAGCTATTTATCACAAAAAGCTTTCGGTCAAGTTAATTCAAAATGTGTCTTGATGTACTGTCATTTAAAAGCAGGACTATAACTTTACATAGAATCACTCTGGCAAGTGTATAATGCTGTGTTAAAATGCATTACCTTAAATCATATCCACTTACACACAGCACTGCAATGTCTGAATACATTAAATCTCTATTGCCTCAGTCTGGCAGCCTTCACTTCAGAGAGTGAAGATTGCACACATTTCCTTGCCAATTCTCTTAACAGGCAATATTTGTGATTGTGGCTTATATCCACATGAGACTTAGAGAGACCCCTAGCCCCTTAATATCAGGAACTAAGGCCATAATATCTACCCAGTTCCCGGGCAGGAGATCTAAAGCCTCGATAGCCAACACAAAAGCTGTGTCTCTTTCCTAAAAGAGTAGAATGCAGGTATGCAATTCTGGTATGCAATTCTGTCAAAGAACTTGCCCAAAGACAAAAGGAGGATCTGTGACAAAACCAGAAATCAGCTAAGTTCTCCTGGGCAATCTGCCCATGCTTTCCACAGTGAGAGGCATTGCTGCAAATGCTTTTTTTATCCTCCAGTATTTGGGAATAACTTATTTGTCCTGTAAGAAGTCTTGCATAAGGACAAAAAAGACAGATTGATATCAAAAAGTTTGTCACCTAAGTGAATAAACTGTTTAAATGTGATGACTATGGTTAGACATTTATTTGAACATTTAAATGACCTCCTCTTTCAGATTTATGGTATGGCAAGGAGAGACAGAAACACAGGCTAGAGAATGAAACAGAAGAGTAGTGATGCACAGCTTATCACAGCAAAATTTCCAGCTATTTCTTAAAATTGACACTGTGGTGGTTTAACAGCACCCAGAAATTAAACTCCAAATAAGCCACTCCACTTCCCCACACTCCGGTAAGAGAGGGACAAAGGCAGAGCATATGGGTTGAGATAATTTACTGACAGAAAACAGCAATGGAACAGGAGACATACATGGACAACAGCAAAATTAATAATAAAAGTATACCCAAAAAAAGGTGCTTTATAAACAAAAGGTCTTCACCACCTAGACCTTATTCCATGTTGCCAATGGCACAAAGACAGGATGGTGGCTGTTCCCTGCAGTGCTCTCCCCTTCCCTGAGCCCAAGACAATGGAAAACAAGAATGGACAAAGCCCCAAAACTGAGATCATCTGCATTTGCCGCTGCTTCTGACCGCTCTGCTCCGCTGTGCCGGGCTCAGGCACTTTCCCGAGGGATGGGAAGGGAGAGGCAGCAGCAAGAGAGGGGCAGGGTCTATGTGGCTGGTCCCAGCAGTCTCTTCAAGGAGGAGAGGCATTAATACCTCTCATATTAACATCTGAAACTGATTACATTCCAGCATTTTGGTTCTGAAAATGTGTATCATCTCAGAAAATGCACAAATGAAACACTTTCACCATCTCTAAACATTTTCTCTAAAATATTTCAAGGGGGACTAATTATCGAAAGCCCATACCAACTTCAGACAAATCAAGATGTTTGTGTGGAAAACAAAATCTTGGCTCCCTGTAAACATCTCCTTTCCAATTCTGTTAGAGGTCAAGACTGAAAACACTTAGAAATGAATAAGGTAGCAAGAGCTGATGAGAGCAAAGAGGTTGCCCTCATAGATGCATGAGCAGCTATTTCCTGTTTAAACAAATTTCTGATACAAATTGAAATGTTTGACCTGATTAAGTTCCTTCTGCTTGACTCCTCCCAGTTGTTCTGTGCGCTGGGGGACTGTGGAAGGTGAACGGTGTTCATCAAAGTAAACAAAGTCTCTTCCACTTAAGCAGAGTTCCTAATCATGTGGGCTGATGGTTCCCACAACTTTTGGATCCTATGGCTATGATCAGACAGCTGTTCTAAAATTGCAAGTTGTACAGTCTGGCCCAGAGCAAGAAACAGAGCTTGTGGGTTGTACAATGTGACCGACTTAATGCCGCTGCAGGAACGTTAATACCTTGTGGTTTTTGTGTTTCTTGGCTGTTTTTAATGTTAACTCTGCAGTCTTAATGGAACAGCAATGAACTCCTTTGCTAGACTGCATTTGCAATGCTGTGCTACTAAATCTTTATTTCACACCTTGTTACAGCCCTTGCTGCATGGGTCTGCCCAAAGTCACAAAACACAAAGTGGTATAACTGTGCAGACAGTACAGCTTAGCAAAAATGGCCTAAATAGTAGGGCTGAAGGTGGGTGCCTTACAATATCTGCCTTAAAACAAACAAACAAACAAACAAACAAACCCCACTGCCTCATTCTAGTACATAGTGGCATTTCCAAAAGGCTAATAGTTATTAACTGCATTTACAAGTGTAACTTTTGTTGTGAAATTTTTGTTGTCCTCTCTCATATGCAATTCTGTCAGACACCATCACCACAGAAGCGCAGTGGGCTTTTGTCTATGTTTGCAGGCAACTCCTGGACCCAAACCAGTCCTCTCCAGGTCCCTTTCTGCCTCCACATGTCCTTCCCAGTCTGAAGATAGTGTCAGCACTCTGGATTGTGGAGACAGAAGTGCTAGGCTGGCTCCAAACTCAGCAGTGTAACGGGAAGACCAGCAAACCTGGACAAGTCTTGTGCTCCATCTGCAGGTGCACAGTCCCCAGTCCTGGACCTGTGACTGTGCGGTGGGATGGTTAAAGGACCTGGTGGAAACTAGCAAGAAAAAAAGTTTTGACTGGTAATAGCCCAATCACAGGAGTATCAATGATAACTAAAGGAGGAGGAGGCATCCAAAGCCAGGGAGATCTGCACAACCGTGACTTGTCTGTAGACAGAGGTCAGCAGCCATGGCACTACAGCCTTCACAAAGGTACCCTACCTCTAAAAATACTACGAACTCTTCAGTTTTAGGAGCTTTAAAGGGAGGGGGGATGCTTAGAACTTCATGGGGCCCTTATTATTAAGCTTAGACCTCTGTAGAGGGTTATTTTAGAGGTACTACCTCCCAGGCATGCTGCCTTAGAAAACTCCTACCAGTATTAGTGCTATGGATTATGTCTGATAATAAGAACTGTCTGCGTGTTGCTTGGGTCAGATAATTCCCCTCTAGATCCAGTGGGCATTCTGAAATGTATCAGGGCTTGATTTCCCACATCAATAACCAATGCACAACTTTGGGTACAGGTTCCCATACAATTGCATGAAACATTTTGTGTTCTTATTGTAAGATTTCCCCACTCTCCTTACCAAATACAAATGTTCTATATATCATATCCAGACACAAAATATTTTCAGTCGGAAATTCTGAGTTTCCAAATGCCTGAGATAGTCCAGGGAAGCCCACAAAAGGAATCCATGGGTCCCTTCCAACACAGTATATTCTATGACCCTATGATTCTATGAATGTGGTGGTGCCAGCACTGCGGTAATGCAGGACTAATCCCACGGAATAGCTTAGAAATGGCCAATGCAGAGCATAGAGCTGAAGAGAATCGACAGAGGATGGCATCTCACATTCATTAGCAACGTGTCATAAATATGGTAATTTCCGAAATGCCTCCCTTTTCCCCCTTGGGATGGTAAAATGTGAATGAAAATCAACCCTCATGTTCAATTAAAATTTTAAAGAGATACCATTGTGTATCACTGGTGTGAAAATAAAGTTTTAGTTAAAAAGCATAAAACATGAAGGTTTTATAATTAAAAAATCTCTCATAAGGATAGAAATGTGCCCTCTGTTCATTTAATTATTTGGAAGAGAGAAGAATTCATCATTGGATTTTCGTGTTATCGGTTTTTTTTAAACTAAATCTTTCTTAAGATGTAGATTCAAACACAACTCACTGCAGGTAAAAATGAGTTCTGAAAAATGAATGTGGTCTTGAAATAGAATTGTTGAACCTTATATTGAGGGAAAAGCAGCCATTACTCAAGACAAGTTCTATCCTTTCAGTGTAGAAATGAGCTCAAGTAATTTGTGGATAATTTTTACATTTTTATTTGTGGTATTTCTGTATATCCAGCCAGCACGAGTTTTAACAGATCTGATCCACATTCAGAAAAACCCGGGCAGTCTCATAACATCTTTGGAAATCAGCTCTACCATGGGTCTGTAGTAAGTATCACACTGTTGGGAGATGCTGAAGAGAAATATGGTATTCATGCTGTCTAGCTATTCAGTTTACACACAGTAAATCCAGCTGAAAGCTCTAGATAGATTACACATGCTCCAGATAATCGGGACAAAATGATGGGAATTGTCTAGTAGCACCTCCAATTTAGAACTAGAGATTCTAGCAGCTGATGGTAGAGATTATTTGTGATTTTTGGCATTTTCTGTAGAACCCTTATTTCTGGCCACCAAGTCACTTCTACTTATCAGAAAGAGACAGAAAGATGAAAAATGAAATCTCAAAAACTAAAGGAATTAAAAAAAAAAATTACAAACACGCATTTCTTCTTTAAATAAAATCTGATTTTTAAGTCACAAATGATCTCTTACTGTTTTGAGTTGGTAAAGCCCTGCATTCTTGCACCTCGTTTTATACAGTCTGCATGGTTGTTTTACAGGCATGAGCTAGTTTTAAATGGTTTTTAAACCTGCAGGAAGTCCTGGATTTTTAGTGTTTAAAAAAATCACTGTGGTGATGGATGAGTGGGCCATCTACAGGTGAAGAGATCAAAGTTCCACGATAATTGCAATTTAGCAACAGAGGACAAAACAGAGGGACAGGGAATTTTGTGAAATGAGAATAAAGGGAAACATATTAAAGGAGCTAGTTAATATCTAGTTTCCTGGGTTTCTAATGAGTCAGCTTGGTGCAGGATGATGAATTACCTGCCAGCTTTGACTCTACAGATAGACCGGCATCACGCTGAAGTGATATTCATCCATGACAGGGAAGAGAGAAGGTGGTTCTTCTTAGGAAACAGTTTATTGCTACTTTCAAAAGCAGCTGTGCTGTGGATGTAAACCTGGGACAGCTGATTTGCATTTCACTATAGCAAAGACAACCCTCCTTTTCAAGCTTGGAAACAGTTATAAAGCAGTGACTTTAAACCGACACATCAAGGAGACTATTGCAAGATGCCTCCATTACTAGTTCTGGAAAGAACAACGGGATGGCACCTTGAGGGGAGAGTGGATTTGGGCGCAAGCAATGCTGTGTTACGGCGTGACATAGGCCACACAAATCCCTTCAGGGTGTTTTTTCTGCTGTGTTGATACCAAGCACAAACTTTCCACCTTGCATTTCCAGTCACTTTAAATAGCTGCTTGATGCTTCTCAAAGGCAAAAGCCACACTGAGGAGGCCTCTGGGCAATTAACTATGAAATTCACATCCTCAGAGATTTGCTCCCAGTCACCCACTAAAGTCAGAGCTCCAGATATAACTGCAAGCATGTTTCCAGTCATCAAAATTCACACAGCAATAACAAAACTCATGTACATGTTGCTGTTCCAAAAACTCGGCATTAATATGGCAGATCCAGATTCTAGTTCTTGTTGGTACAAATGTCACAAACACTACTCTGCTTTCAAAGTGTTCATAGCCTGGCCCTTCACTCTTATTTCTCCCTACATTCCCTAACCTTGTATTCATTTTTTCAGTTGAATGCCTTCAGAGTGAATGCTCTTTTTTGTTATTATTTTTCCTCTAGCATTTCTCTGAGGACTGCCCAGAGGAAGAGCGAGGACTGAAATATTTATGTATGCAGATGAAACTGTACTTCTAGTTGCTGTTAATGATGTTTGTTTCCATTTCTGCTAGCCTCTCTCCCAAAATGACATGTACGGTCACCAAGCTTAATAATATTCATCTCTCTCAATCTTAATAAAACTCTCTGTGTGTTAGCACATTTAATCCTTCTAATACCTTTAATGCATCTGACCCTGTCTGTTCAACCTGGGTGTGAGCAGATTCTGGTTTTGGACTTATGAGTGTCTTTGATAAATTTACACTCTAGATACTTAAAAACACTCCCCTCCTTCAGTAAACATCCTGATGATTAGCCTGCAAATGGAATTAAGTTTTTCTCATCAGCTGGTGCTGGGCAAAAGGCAGAGATGTGGATACCTGGATGAGTCCACTTATAATTTTGATTTAATCTGATCACGAACTTGCCCACATATATTAGGAAGTAATGTGTGTCTCCCACGATTTTGCTTGGGCTAATCATGCTCTTAGGCTTTCTCAGGCCACTTGATGTCAAAGGTTTGGCAATTTTGCTCTGTTCCCTACAAAACAACACGAAGGGATGCTGGAATTGTCTGAAGGTTTGCTTTCATGTTTGTTCTGGCAAAGTTCAAATTCTCACAAAATAAAATCTTTCTGAACACGGAAGGGCTGAGTGAGTACTGCTTTTCATGGTGTCTTTCAGAGACGTTGAAAAGTTCAGTTTTAATATCCAGTATCTGTGAGCTCTGTGGTACAATGGCACAGAGTCTGCAGATGTGTTCTGGAGCGGTGCATGGCTGGCAGTCGTGGGGTGCAAGTGAAAGCATCCAGGAGTCTCTTTTTGTTAAATTGATCCTATAGACCCAGAAACCAACACAGTGAAATTTGCAGCATGAGAAGAAAGCTTTGTGGCGTTACAGCAGATCCTGCTCTAAGCAAGAAGTTGGACTGGACGACCTACTGAGATCCTCTCCAGCTTGAAACATCATTTCATACTAAAGCTAATCTGTTCGCGATTATAGGGGAAATGAAAGGGAAAGGGACTAGCTAACGCATTTTGAGCACTCCTATTTTGACAGTTCCCATACATACACACACACACACATGCAGGGCATCTGAGTAGTGCTGTCAGCAAACAGCTAGAATGAAACTTGGTCAAGTGCTCAAGCACACAAATGGAAAAGAAGAAAAACTGAAAGTATTGTGAAAGAGAGATTGTGGCAAAGCATTTGGGATTCTTGCCTTGCAAGTGACAAGTGGTCAAGAATATGGGAGGAGGCTGGAAGATATTAGAAAAGAGATTGTAGCAGAAGATCAAAACTTATTTTGTGCCCGTCTGTTCTGGAGCAGCATAAATGTCTCTGTGTAAAGGAGATGTTAAAATGGCTTCTTGAGCATGTTAGTGTTGCAAGAGCATAATGATAGCCTCTCTTCTACCTGAAAAACCTGCCCACAACAAGTCATCTTTCTCTTTTCCAAATACAGAAAAGCCTGTCCTGGACAGACATTTGTCATGTCATGGCTTTGGAAGTGAAACAAAACTTTCCGTTGCCTCTTGAGAATTCATTTCTACTTTCCTGGCTTTGTGGTCTACACTCAGGCTTGCCAAGGACCTTTCTTTTGCTGTTAAAGGAGTTTGCAGGCATTTTGTTTCCTTTATCTTTGTTTAGATGGACAGGGAATAAAAAGTGGTTTTAAGTGCAGAATAGCTGCAAGATCATTTCCATTTTTGCATGAGACATATTTTTGTCCATTCACTGTGTATTGATTTCACACACATCCAGCTTGATCAGGGTGCAGAACCACCAGGAGCCTGTGTGGTACCCATCTCTGACAGTTTTGTATTCAATAGGCACAAAGCTTAACTAAATTTTAATGATCAAACCTGTTTCTTTGTCTTACACAAACTCCAGATAGGCTTGAAATTGGGCCAATTTTCTCCAAAAAGAGGAGAAGATGGAGAAGAACTTATCAGAAAGCAGTATATAAGCTGGGGGTTGTTTGGGATAAAATAACTGACAGCCTAGAAGGCTTTTTAAATTAAAACCCATTTTCTGAAAGCAGATTTTGCATGCTCTGTGTTAAATAAATCTAGATTGGATGAAAACAACACCATCTCTAGATTATTTTTTTTTCTTTGGGCAATTTATTAAGCTGTAAACCCTAAACATCTTAATAAAAATACAGAAGTACAAAAAAACCTCTGTGTGATTCATCTTTTATTCAACAGCATTGTTAAATAAGAGGCGTCCCCTTTAGGGCAAAAAAATGCCACTTCTATTTCATACTGTACTCATTTCTCTAACGTCTCCTAAATGATTATTTGCCAAAAAGCATATTACGGGACCATCATTTCTCCTTCTATCTCCCAGCACAAAGGCTGTTTCTGCTTCTCAGCAATAAGAGATCTGCTGCCTCTTGCCATCTTTTCTTCTTTATTTTTTTTNTTTTTTTCCTTTTTTTTTTTTTTTTTTTTTTTTTTTTTTTTTTGTGTGTGTGTGTGTATGTGTGCTGGCAAATGCAATCTGCATTATAAACAGCAATTCTACATGCCAAGCAAGATGCTCTGCAACCTTAGCCCCGTGCTCTTTCAGAACAGCATTCCCAGAGGAGAGGCTTTACAGGTTATTAGTAGCATCGACAGAAATGGCAACAGATATCCCTCTTCCTTCCCATGTATTATTCATAAGGCTGCAGATTTGTCATGGTAATTCATTGGGTAAATCACAGACTCCTCGCACTGGGGTATACTCTGTGGACCTCGAGGAGAATAGCAAGTTGTGGACATTGCACAATATGTGTCAAAGTTTTAAGTATCACTCCAAGTTGAAGGGAATGTGCACTTGAGTTTCTCTCCTTAAAGACAACACAAATAAGCATGGAAAGAGACTCTGCATGTCAAGGAGAATTTATTCTGATTTTGTAATTTGAATAATCATCTGTTGGAAAACAAACTGCAGACCATGGAGACACCAGAGGAAATGGTAGGTGATAACTTTCCTTTATTATTGGACTAGGGTGTAGTTCAATCGTAGTAAGGAAATTAATCAGATCCCGTTTTCAGTTTACCAAATCATCAAGAATTGACTTTTCCAAAGACTGAGGTGCCTTTGAACCAAGCATCTAAATCCCTTGCATTCTCTTGAACTTCCTTGGCCACAGTAAATTGAAACATAATTTTAAAACTTCAACTGTTCTTGAAAATATAAGTGGATAGTATACATATTTTTATCTTAAAATATGAAAACAGAATGAAAACAGCCTGCAAAAGGAAAAGGCAATCCTACATATATGTATGAAACATGCATATATATGAAATTTAGTGACATTATGAAATCAATGCACCTCCAGTGCTGTCAGGACTTAACCCCTAACCCATTTACACTTGTTTTGTGCCCTGTGACATTAGAGACAGTAATTTAATGATGTGAATGTATTAGTTCTCTGTTCATCTCCTGAATGCCACCTGCAATTTCAGTCACCTGTTTGAAAGGGTCACAGAGAAGAAACAGAGAGGAAGAGTAGATATACACAGATACTGAGTGGTTTGAAGTAGCTTCCTCAGAAAGCAAAATTAATAATCCGTGACTCTTCAGCCTTGGAAAAGATGACTCAGGAAATGGAGCAGAGTTCTATAAAATTACAAGTGGCATAGACAAGACAAATAGCAAATAATGTATGTGGTATTTCCCAGCACATGATAACCAAGGAAACGATCAGGCAGTGGTTTCAGAGCAAACAGAAAAAGAGCTTTCTCAGTCAGATGTATTTGCAGTGTGAATGTCTTTGAGGTGAAGATGTAAATAGATTAAAAAAAAAAAAACTTAGGCAAATTCAGGGAGGAGAGGCCTATCAGGAGCTATTGATACTACTGATCAGCTGAATTATACAGCTCAAGAAGTCTTATAATGCACTTTCATGGATGTTGAATGGATGTATCAGAGGAAGGCATCTATATTCTAGTGAAAGAATTAAGGAGATTCAAATTAAACTAGAAGGAGGTAAGCTCAAAATGAATGTGTATTTCCTCTAGGAGTGTGCTATCAGGCTGTGAAACTTAGGGTGTTAGAGATGAAAACAGTTTAATTGGGTTCAAGAGGAGAACAGAAAATCTAATGAAAGAAGTTGATTGAGGTTTACCATTAGGAAGCCACTTATTAATAAGTGCTTGAATAATATTCAGTGTAATTGTTATACAAATTCCCTCCATTCTTACTCACTCCTGCCATCCCCACTACTGAAGACAAACCCTGCAGGCTTTGACTCCCGACAGCTGCTCAGATGCTTGGAGTGGCCATGGGTCTGCCGTGCACTGAGCTGGGGCAGGGGGGGTGGATTTGGTACTGAAAGGATTTAAGGGGAGTTGTATTCAGTGGTCAACCCACTGCACGTTCCCCCGTAAGTCAGTTCTCCGCATACACAATGCAGCTGCTTGTTGTTCTTGGGCATTAATAAACTCTTCCAAAAAAATGAGGCACAGAGTTCCTGCAGAACTAATAAAATGATAGGGTAGTTTTTTAAGCATCAGATACATCACAAAGGCAAGTTATTAAGAAGATCTACGGTCTATACAGCTTAGGATTAGATCCATAAAAGTATTTGACCTCCTAATTCTCATTGACCTCAGTAGTTAGGAATCGAAATACCTCTGTAGCGTGCTCTGGCCAACTAGGAGGAAAATAAAGTGATCTGGTAAATAGCAAAAGCAATAAATATACCTGTATGAGAATGATCAATTCTGTTTTGTCAGACTTGGTCAGATCCTACTAGATGATGATTTCATTGTGCTGCCTAGCATGAACATTCCAGGAACAGAAAGCTCAAGATTGACAAACAATGCTCTGATCCTTCTCCCCACACAACCTCTCTGACAAGCGAGACAGTGGAGCACAAAGAATTTCACTAAAAACTTGTAATGCAGCACTACTACTAAGAAACAAGAAAAGCAAAAGGAAACAGGGACAAATATATTCTTGCATCTGTGGTCAGGTTTCCATCCTGGGCTTTGCTGGGAAAACAGTCCAGCCAGATCCCTTGGGGCTGGCCATCACAAGGAATGGAGTTGGTGGTGGCTCCCCACATAGTTCTGCTTTGCTTAGTTCTAGTCCACGTTGTGGGCATTTTGGCGGCTGCCAAATCCCAGCCTGAGGATTTATCAACCCCTACAGAACAGATGGTCCCACAGATGGTCTTTGCTGCCCCAGATCAATGAGCTGGCACTCATCATCTTTTCCAAGAACAGGGTTTTCTCCTCAGATTCTTCGCAGGGGGGATGTTGCAGGGGGTGTTTGCCCCATAGCAGTATAGAGCAAACCCCACAGCAGCTTCTCTGTGACAGTAACCTGGATGCATTTCCTGGCTGAGAAGTAGATGTTGTCTTTCACATTCACAAGGTCTACATATTCACCAGGGCGATCTTTGTCCTTAGGCTCAGAAATTATTCTGATTCCAAATATTTGGAAGAGGGGAGTGATATCCCCACCATCTCCCACTCACAAAAAGTTAAAGCAATCTTATTTTTTTTAATACTTGTGAGCTCAGATACAACTAAGACAAAAGTTCAAAAGATTATAACGCTACACTGAAATACCATAACCTTAAATATTTAATCTGAGTTTTAACATTCTTTATCATTTTTCTCATTCTCACATAAAGATGTTCTTGTGAAGATGGAAACATTGCCTTCTGGTTTCCCAGACAGTCATGATCTCACTTATGAAACACGGTATCTTCCAACACTTGTGTGTTTTCAAGGGAAATGAGTATATTTTAAAGGCACATGTGACATTTGTGCAGGGGAGAAAGTCAGTTCTGCAGTTCATTAATCCAAACAGCAGCTCTTCTGTGCACAAAAGCTTTCGTGGGGTTTTTTTCCCTAGCCAAATTGCCATGCCCTGTATATATGTTCAGGTGTAAAATCAGCAAAAGGTAATTACTTTCCAAGAGTGCTATCAAGGCTCAGGAACCTTCCTCAGCATGTACATCTGGGGCAGTCACAGATTTCTCCAAACCAGAGGAGGCTGCTTGAAGAAATATAAAAACTCTGAATTTCCCTTCTCTTGTTTAAACACCTGCAATTTCCTCACAAAGGCAATGAGTGCAGAAGCCCCACATAAACGGTTTGTAAGGCAGTTCTGAATCAAGCCCTTAAGGATTATTAAAGTAATCCATCTTAATTATAGTGAAAATCTGTTACTGGCTTTACATAATAATGCTTCATTTATAATTTCCACTTAGGTCTGCTTTCCTCCTCGTGTTTCCCTCCTTCTCCTACAGTACTTTTTCTTTAACTGCCTTTGAACAAAATTACCCAACACCTTTGAAAAGTGAGAAAATGTTCTTTGGGTGACAGGATGACCATGCATTCAAGGCAGAAGTCTAAGGAAAGCAAAACTTCAGCATTTTATCCTAGTTATGTCTTCAGCCAAGCCTTTATAAGCAAATTTCTGGTCACCTTTGCAGTCCCAGCCAAGAACAGAGATTAATGAAGTGAGATAACATAAAGGCTCATCTGTGCCCAGTCTAAATACTTTTTCCAATCTGTCCCATGGCTTGCATTCCCTGTGCTATTGATGCTAGTAAACAATGGCTTCCTCAGAGGCAGGATGTAATTCTTAAAGGCTGGTTGATGCAATAAGACCCCAAAAGAGCAAATGATTCTGTGTTAGAAGAACAATTAGAGGTACAGGTGCAGTACTGTGTTCTGATAGAGTTTATCAAGACATACATCCCAAGTGTTTCTGTCGACACCAAATTATTATTTCCCTTCATATTCAAGTGAGGTTTTGTCATCTGCGCAAAAATAATTGAGATGCTGCTTTGGTTCGGTGTTTAGGAAGTGGCATGCTTGCACTCCAGCTTCAAAATCTGTGCATTAAATGCTTTTTGCCAGGCACCTCTTTCTCCAGGCAGCAAGCCTGCATCCAGAGGCATCCTCATTTTGGAAGCACAGGCTGACACCTAAACAGGAACAGATGCGATGTTTTCAATCAAGCAGTTTTGAATGCAGAATTCTTTGGTGAGCCATACTTCGATTCTCCTGTTTATAAAATGATCAGCAAAACAGCTCCTTTGATACTCTAAAGAATTTGTAGTCACCCACCTCTTTTCAAACCTCTGTTTCTATTTCCTTTTCCACTGGCTCAACCAGAGCATAGCACAACCAAGTGACTTGCTACCAGTCTCCAGCTCTGTCATCTCAGAATTTATCTTTTTAATTGCCAGTTGAGTCCTAAACTCTTGGATAGATTTCATGCACACCTTTTCTAGCTTTTACCCCTCTAAAGCTTAGTAAAAGACTTCCATTTTATCCCTACTAATACAGTGGAATAGGATAAGGCACAGCAGAGCCTCTCCCAGCCCAAAGGTATTTCTTGCTCAGGGATCTCACTGCTGGCAGTACTGAGTGTGCAGCATCGGTCACAGCACAAAAGCTTTCGGTTCCTGAGTTATTCAACAGATATGGGCTACCTAGCTTTAAAAAAGAAAAAAAGAATGAAATAAAAATATGCAAACTGTGAGCTATGTTTTCAGTTTTACACTTGGACAAAATAATGAGCAAGGAATTGTAATGCTCACAGACAGCTCGGCTGACCACAAAGGAATCTGCTTCTTGTCAGTTCAAGCAACCTCAGGAAATACCCCTTACTTCCAGTCAATTGCAACGTCTGTATTATTTATATTAATTTCTGTTTTAATTCAAGTAAAGTCATCTACTATCTCTTTACCATGTACAGCAGAGATCTGTATGAAAATTATTTTCAGATAAAGGGACTTTCTTTCCCCATTTTCTTTTGATTTTTTTTTTTTTAACGTGGTTGTTGATATGCTGTATTGAAAATACATAATAATCTCCACTCTATGCACATGATGCTTTGGAAAATAGGAACACAAAACTAATCCCCTTGGGTTAGCTGATATGTGTACTGTTACACATAAATGTCTACCTTGCAAAATTTCTGGGCGTATTACAGTCAATATTAGTATGGAGACCTCAATCTTAGAAGCCTTGCCTCATCTACATGGGAAAGGGAAGCCTAGTCTGTGGCAAACCCAGCTACAGATCAACATATCCAAGATTAAAATTTAATTGAGGCAATTATTCTTCTTTTGCTCTCCCATGGAAGAAAAGGTTAAGCTAAATTTAAATAAGCCATGTTGATCTCTACATTATTCATTCGGTTGCTGATATATCACTGTCTTGATAATTTATGGGTTCTAAAAACTACCTGGTTGTTCACTGCCCATCCCAGCATCTTGGGGAATCATCAATTAAGATGTCCCTTGGTTCCAAATCCATTTCATCTGTGAAGGATTTGTAGGAATTGATCAAAATTACAATTCAATCATTTTTTCAGATGGAGCTCTCTGACCTCACAGAGTGGTATCACCTTTCCTTCCTGTGGTGATGTAGATGTCTCCAAGCGGAGACTTCTCAAATTAAAAGTCCACTATTAATTCTAGAAGTGATTTAATACTGCTGCATTTAAAATCTACCTTTTTATGTCAGCTTTACATAAAGTCTCCTTTCTTTAGAATTGTATGACATTTTGCCTTTTGTTTTTAAGTGCATTTTAAGCAGTATTTTCAAATATAAGAACGGACCACAGAAAATAAGCACTATTTTCAGAAGGTGTTTAGGTACTGACACCCATGCTCTGTACTGCATTTTGTCCCACTGAAATCACTGGAGCTGCTTTGGAAATCTTTGCAGCCTAAAGGCAAGGAATCAGAATATCTATATTGAAGAGTCAACATGAAGGTCAACCACACTACCCAGGCTCTCTCAGTTCAGTGAATAGAAAGTTGAGCTCTCCTTGGCATTTCACCCAACTTAAGGTGTTTGTAAAGTAGAAGAAGATAAATTGTCTTCCTGACAGAACTCACATCTCTCCTTTGACAGCAAAGGGAACGTAGGCAAGGAACTTTGACCAGAAGAACAGTCCAATGTGCAGTCTTCAGCAGCAAAAATACATAAGATAGTTTATAAAGCTGATGCTGAAACCTTTGCAGAAAGCAACACTACATTAAGTAGAGGACAACATTTCCTCAAACAAATGAAAGGATAATATTTTTAAGGTGACTTCAGAAGCTGGAAGCTGAAGATCAATTGCCTTACAATGATACTGGGACTTCCAAGGACTCCTTTCGTAGACCTATCTGAATGTTTTTCTGCTTTCAGCAATAAGAATAACTACATCCCTCTTTCAAGAGTGACCTTGGCACTGGGAAAACATTTCATCTCCCTGAACTGTACTTCTCC
Organism: Cnemophilus loriae; assembly: GCA_013397755.1. Taxonomy (NCBI): domain Eukaryota; kingdom Metazoa; phylum Chordata; class Aves; order Passeriformes; family Corvidae; genus Cnemophilus; species Cnemophilus loriae. Next base: position 1,831,498 of record VZTF01008853.1, read on the forward strand.
AAGCCTTGGTTTTTGTCACTGTCTTAATATGCACTCTCACAATGAAATGAGATTCCTTACTGCACTGCTCACAATCTCACAACTGCCAGAGTAGCCAAATTCTTCTTCTACACACACCTCTGACTGCCACTGCTAAAACACAGAAAAGAAAGAAAACAATTAGAGAGATAACGCATCTACCCAGCATGAGGCAGTCTTAATAATGTATTTCCTCTATCACACATCCTACCATGAAATGATTGTTGAAATTAATGATTCACAGACAGATACCTAAATTTCATCAACAAGAGTTCTAGAGGAGGTGGAAGACAGAGTGGAGAGACAGAGGAAGGTGTTTTTGGAACAGTGTAGGGAACTCCTCTAGTAGATCTTAATAACAGATCGAGATCTGCAAACGTCCTTCCATTGCTTCTGCTGAGTTTCTCAGCTATCAAACAACATAGGCAGGAACAGCCTTTAAGAGCAAAAATATGGAGGCCAAAATATTTGTGAGGGAAAGCAGCACTGAAGCCATCATGAGCTCATTGAGCATACAGAATCATGTCAATCATTGTCAGATGCTCAAGAACACATAACCAAAGTAAATGGCTTAACAGTGCAAGTCATCTAATGACTTACCAGTCATTTGCAATGACTTACCAGTGTAAGTTATTTACACCAGTAAGTGGGAAGCAACGGGAAGCAGTGATTCTGAGCTCTGTCAATTATTTACGCCAGTTGTTTAACCACAGGACTGCCCAGACACCACCAACAGAGCTCAGATTCATTATTTCCTACTGCTGATGGATCTTCAGGCTAGAAATTAGAAAGGCAGCTGTCCCTGAAGGACCTAAAAGGCAAGGAGAGAAGGAGAAGTGTCTGCACCCACCAAGACGGAGGTGTTGTCTGCTCTCAGCTAAGAGAGGCCTCACTGAAAAGCATAGGCACAACCCTGCCACATTCCAGAAAGGGATTCAGTTTTTGGTGCCATCCATGAGGTCTAACTTGCTGGAAGGGGAGGACACTGCTATCAGGATGGGCAGCTTTTCCCTCCAGCAGTCAAAAGGATAAGTCCAGTATGGGTTTCAGAGACGGTCAGTGCGCAGAGGAGGGAGGGAGGAAAAGGAACTTGCCCTTATTGTGCCACATGCAGAATTGCAAAGGCACACCCTCAAGGGCAGAGTATCTCTTCTTCTCTCTGCCTTGATTTGCAAAAGACTTCAGTCATACTCACACGGAGAAACCCTGGATCGCAGCATGCTCAGCTACTCTGCTGTGTTCAAGGTGTTAATAAATAATTGACAGCAGTTCCCAGAACAGACAATGTCGCTTTTGGTCCCTGTCAAGTTGAAGACATTTGGGAAGTTTTTGTTTGTGTTCTTTTTCTGTGTTTGATTCGATTTTCCCCTTCCTTATCCCTCCAGTTGCCCTAAAGCTATAAGAATAATATAAGATCTGTCTCATCCAGTATCTGTGACAGGTACAGCTCTGCATGCCATGGCAGTGAGAAAGCAAGAGGTCCCTGACTCTCCTGCAGCTAGCTGGCAAGTCTGAATTAACTTCATCTTCATTGGCAGGCATTTCAGACCTAAGATAGAATTGCTGCTCAGTAGGATCCAGGCTGCCCTTTTCCCCATCCTCCTTGGTAATTTATGGGCTTTATTTTCCTACATACTCTGTGCTGCAGGATTTGGAGGTGCTGGTGAGGGAACATGAGAGCTGAGTCAGCACTGGCATACAGGATCCTAGTGCAATTTGGCACCATTCCACTTCCAGTGCAACATCTTGTGATCTGCTCAGATGCTTTAAAAAAATCTTATCCCAGATCACTCCTTCAGGTTTTCCTTTGCTCATTTGTTCACAGCAACAAAGGATGTTGTGAGGATGCTGTGAGTTGAGACGAGCACTTTCTGGGAGCAGGATGGTACTGGTACAAAATGAAGAATGTCAGCTTGTTCTGAAATGGCAAAAAGGGTTCCATATTGTTGCAGCCTGCCACAGTCTAATACTATCCTTGTAACAAGCTCCTGTGGTTATGTCTGTGCCCTGCATGGCTTCTTGAGCAGTACTGCATTGATAAAAATCAGACAGAATCACAGAATCATAGGCCATCTTGAGTTGGAAGGGACCCACAATGACCATAGAGGTCCAACTCCTGTCCCTGCACAGGACCACTCTAAAAATCACACCACATTCTTGAGAATGTTATCCAAATGCTTCTCGAACTCTGGAGGGTGTGGTGCTGTGACCACTTCTCTTGGCAGGCTGTTCCAGTGCCCACAAACAGTAGCACAGGACAATGATTGGTGCCTCAGCCACTACCCCACCATATGTCCAAGGGCTGCCCATCTAGGACACCGAGACACTTTATCTGTCCCTCTAATTGTTACAGTTCGTGCAATGCGAGTTAAGTGTCTCTGGCAGGTGCCATGGTTCTGTTCAAGACACTAGAGAAGGAGATGGTGTTTAGTACTTCACATCAAACATCCAGTTTCCCCAAACTGGGGTATTTGAGATGTCTGGAAACACCTGGAATGCACAGCCAAAAGAAGAACCAAAGACAGGTGCAATCAGGCATCTGGACCCGACTCCTGAGCCCCTTCAGCTGAGGCTGAATCTCTCAAAGGCTTTCATAGCCATAATGAGGCTGTTGCTAAGCTGAGAACTGCAGGTGGATGTCCCTTGTTATTTCAGGCTTTCTCTGCAGTGACATCACGTGTGTTTGGGGAAAGCTCAGGTGCAGCAGGGGCGGCTGGTTGTTGCTGACAGAACTGCTCTGGTTTTTCAGTCTCCATTTGCTAATGGAATTTGAGACCCAAAAAGACACGGGTAGTTGTTCATTAAAGTCATCTCTTCTCTCTGTCTGTTTATTTCCATTTTTAAAAGGCCACCTTCATAACTCAGAGCAGCCTGCCTGCCTTGCTTTTACTAAAGAGAATTTCAAGCAGGCTTAGACTTTATCCTCTTTTCAGACAAATAGATCCTCAATTTCAAAACACCACTCTGCACTCTACAGGAAACAGGGAAAAACTGCAGCAAGAAGATGCTCTAGGAAAGAAAGATTCTTATTTTCCATAAGCATAAATACCCAGCACACAGTCTACAACTCTTGGCTTTTCTCAGCTTAGTTCAAGATGTTTCATTGCAAATTTATTATTGCATCTTCAGTACCAAGAGTAGCTTCTTGGCCCCCTTTTTGTTGTTTTGGTGGGTCTGGGTTGCTGGGGTTTTTTTCTCTCAGGCAACCAGATATCTGCCTACATCTTCTGCCCCTGGCTCTGATTTGATGTCTTTGCAAGTCAAATTTAGTACCTGCTCATTCCAAGAATACTGAAAGTTAAGTCCAGGTGTGGGAAAGCAGATTTGAGTTATATTGTGCAGTTTGTCTCTGCGTGGCTCCTGTCAAGGATGCCGGGTAGTTACACCATCTGATTCCCTCGATGTCTTTGCAATTCTGGATAACAGAAGAAAACCACTAATAGGGAAGAGTTTCAACTCAGATTTTATTTTTTGTTTCTTTTCTCCTCAACTATTCCACAGCATGAGGTACTGCTGGTTTTAGAAGAAAATGGCCCAGGTCCTTGGCAACATGAGGACAAGTCTAGATGAAGAAGTTATGCAAATCATCCATCTCTTGTGTATGCTTGGTAACCTGTGCTGGGGAACCCTGTGAGCTGTGCACCTAAGCAGAGAGGAGCTGCTCATTCCACACACTTTGCTGGGGGGAATTTGGCTCACAGCTATGAAAGCACTGGTTAAAGTGCTTTGGTATGAAAGTGATAATGGTATGAAAGCCCTGGATAAATCCAACAATCCCTTCCCTGCCATGCAGCCCTGGGGTTTGCAGCCCGCTCGGTGGAAATTTCCTGAGCCAAAGATTTTATGCCTGTCTCTGTATCCAGCCTTGGATGGATAAATGTGTCCAACTGTTTGAGGGTGTTGACCCATTACTAATTGGTAAAACTTGTAGTGGAAGTAATTACTGTTCTACAGCTAAGCTGTGCTATTCTGCAACATTGTTCTACCCCTGTTGCTTGACTATTCCACTGGATACTCTTGTGTCTTGGTGAGTTCCCTGTTCTGCTTCACTCTTCTCGTTATTTGTGATAGATCTGTTGAAAGTCCAACTCTTTTCACTTCGATTCTGTGTTTTGATCTTTCCTTTCAGACCCAGACACCCAGGAAGGGTCTGGCTCTCCCCACAATAGAAATACGCAGAGAATTTCCCTTTGGGAAGAAAGGATTATTCTAAAGAAAGAACAAAATTCAACCTCAGACACAAAAGATCACAGTAGTGTGGGAGGATACATCAGAAAAATGGGACCCCTTTGGCTGGGTTAGGACATGGACAGGTGCCCTTCTGGGAGGCCTCCCTCACCACCAGCAGTGTCCCAAGTATCTCAGGCTCTCCCTGTACGGTAGCAATATTTACCAGCTCTGTGCAAAGCCAGCTGCAGGACTGCACCCCTTTTGCCAGCCCTCACGGTCTGCTGCCACTGCCAAGGGACCACCCAGCTCCCTGCACACCTTCTCAGGGCACTGAGCACATGCCCAGCACCAGAGGACAATGTCAGAACCAGATGGGGTACACGGCTGACCCACCCGCTGCTTTCTACCCCATGCTGGGTGTGAGCACACCGTGCAACACCTGCAGGAGCAGTTTGTCCCTGGAAGGTGACTCCTGTAGCCAGGACAGCTTTCTGGGAAAGTGTGTGGTTCTTTCTGCAGAAAAAATGCAAGTTAAATTCAGACTAAATTGGGCAGTTTGTATGAAAAGAGGGAGCACTCCTAACTTTGGGGCAAAAATATATGTACCTGGAGATGCTGTTAAAGGGGGCTTATAAAAAAAGAGGGAGAGTGACTTTTGACATGGGCAGATAGTGGTAAGAGAAGGGGTAGCAGTTTTAAACTAAAAGATGAGATATTTAGATTATGTGTGAGGAAGAAATTCTTTACTCAGAGGGTGGTGAAGCACCGTAACAGGTTACATAGGGAGGTTGTGGATGCCCCATCCCTGGAAGTGTTCAAGGCCAGGTTGGCTGGAGCTCTGAGCAATCTGGTCTGGTGGAAAGTTCCCAGCCTGTGGCATGGGGTTTGGAACTAGATGATCTTTAAGGATCCTTCCAACTACGACCATACTGTTCTATGATTCCATGACTCTGTGTTGTCACAGGAAGTGTCAGGGAACTTGCAGTGTTGTGCAAGCTCCTACAGACATATTCCATTAAAGGGTCAAGCACAAATACCATATTTTTTTCTTTTAATATTTTTTCTTCAGTGCAGCACTGGCTGATTTCTTATAACATACCCAGGTATTTCTCATATATTTGTTGCAGGGCACTTTGGTCCTGGCCCATCTCTAGTAAGCACATGAGAGAACAAGCTTTCAGTTTTCTGCTTTACAGTCGCTATAAGGAAACTCATAATTCAGCCTTCATGTACAGCAAAGTTCTGATGAGATTTAATGGAATTCTAAGTTATCTTTATGTACATACTGGGAATCAATGGAAAGGTTGTGAATTCATTTGCTGAGGGACATTTACAATCCCTCCCCACAAAATAAAAACAGAACATTTCATGCTTCTTTTTGTAGGAGACTGATGCTTACTTCAGCAAAAAATGAATAAATAATGTGAGAAATCTATTATTTATTTCTTTTGGACCTCTTGCAGTGCTTAATGTATATGTTATCTATTATATATTTTAGGCATCACAGTTAATTTCCAGAGAAATGTATATACATCTTAAATTCCTAAACAGGCAGGTATTAACCATAAGGTGGTTAGAGAATGTTCTTGTTCAGCTCTCAGAATCTGTTTTGAGCATGAAGATCAGAGACTTGGAATGTTTGATCAGTCATGATCAGTATAGGCATGGAATGCATTTTAGAAAGTATTTTTGCTGGGTGCCCCTCTGTTCCGTGCTTTACAAAACCTACCTAGTGGAAAAGAAGTTTGGAGCTTTGAAGGTTTGGTTTTGCTAAAAGAGTTTTGGCAAAAAAATTAAAATCAGAGCAGTTCCTCTCTTCTTTGAGATATTTTCACATCATGGAATTGTGTGATGTGGCACAAAAGGCTACATAACTGCATTTTTCCTGTTGAACAAACACAGGGGTGGAGGCAGAATCCAGACATGCTACTGATCCTGAGTAAATGGCCTGAATCATGCAAAGATATGAAGAGACACTTTTTGCACATTGGCTAAGGTTAGATAAATCCATAGATCTGTGCCAGCTTCTTGCTGAAGGGGTTCCGTCCGTACAGAGCCATAAATTAACCCTTCTCATCTGGAGGGACTGCTTTGCTCCCATTGTAATTTTTGAACTTCAGTGTGTTCTGAAATTACAGCAGCATAAAACCAGCAGAGCAGAATGATATCCCAGGCCTGGTTTGCCCTCATCTCCTTCCTGTGAAAGTATATTAATAAGAAATTTGTCTTACCCCTCAAAGCATTCAGAGGCAAAGCATGACATTAGAACAAGAAGGATGATAAATTACTAAAAGATCTGCAAGCCATGTTCATGAAGATTGAAAAAGATGGTGTTAATGTTATCTGCTAACCTCATCATCTATGTATAATACGCATGCTTGGGCCTTTCCATGGAGGGTTTTTACTAGTTCCCTATCTATAATGGCTTTCTTTAATATTAATTTGATCCTCCATCCACATTCTGCATTCCGAATATATTTCATTATCTCTTCATCTTTAATAATTTCAAGGAAATATATTTCAAGGAAATAAGTGATCACCACTTGTTCAAAACTGACTCAGTGAGAGTGAAATTCATCACGAATTTTCTTGAAAGTTGCTAAGATGTTCAGCATCAGGGGTTTTTATTTTTTTTTCTGACAGGAATATAGTGCTTGAGTGATAGGAGAGCAAAAGGTCTATTTGCTGCATGGTCCAAGTGACAGGTTCTAAGTGAGAAGAGGTGGAAAGTGAAGCTGATGTTAATGAAGTATATCTGGTGGTAATGTGACCTCAGAGCCCATGCTCTTGTCTGACATGACAGCTAAGGGAAATCTTCATCTCCATCCTGCTGCTGAGAGAAGGAGTCACAGAGAGAGGGTGTCTTTGGTGTGAGCACAGAAACACTCCACACCATCCAGACCAAGGGGCCTATCTTGGCTGTCTCTCCTTTGGGGGATGCTCTGTGCTCTTCAGAGCGATATGATTTTGCCTGTGCTGAAGGCAAACGGCACAAGATGAGGTCTCCCCAGCCTAAATTCACACTTGGATCCCCTGCTGGGGGAGCAGAGCCCATAGAGGAGATACCATAGAGGCAGTGTGGATGTCTGGAGGAGTAATACAGTGGGACAGCATTGTAAGAGAGGGAACACACTTTAACCTGCCTGCCTCGGATGATGGTGGGAGAGTGTGTGAGAGCAGAGGCCCAACCTCAGCCCCTGGGCAGTGAGGGGCAATCCCAACAGCACAGGCTGGCCCCACTGGCAGTGGCAAGGAAAGAATTCTCAGCTCCAAAAGTACCACTGAACTTCCTAGCACTGCCGAGCTGGAAGAAGGCTTTTTATCCAAGGCCAGCTCAGCCTGTCCAGAAAAGGCTCAAACGCGGTGCAGCGATTGCCTGTGTTGCTCGCACGCGGCTGGGTTTGTGCGTTCATTCAGGGCTGCCAAGCCAGCCATGTTCCAGAGAGGACAGATTTGCAGAAAAGCAGGGATTTTACATCACATTAAGAAGCTATTTACTGAAACGATGAGAAGCTGACTGAAACTTGGCATGAAGCGAAACTGACTGCATCTCATCCCCCGAATGCTCAGACTAATAATGGTGTTTATCTGTTGAGTACAATGCAAATTTGTAATGCAGGGGACAGCAGAGGCCTCAAGTACAGCGTGTTCTGCAGCAAACTCAAGCTATTTCAAGACTCCAGATTTGTGAAGCAGTTTGCTGAAAATGCAATGTAATAGTCCTATTAATCAAAGTCTGAAAATCTTCTTTTTTGCTTGTCTCAAAATTTTCTGAGAAGCATAAACAAAGATAGTGAGAATGATAAAGTGTCATATTTATTGTGATTACTGTTATTACTTCAATCATCATTACTGTTATTATTGCTCTCTACCCAGGATACCGACTGAAACGAAAGCATCATATTTGGATGCTATCACCCTCTTCAGTATTTTAGAGGTGCTCATTAATGGTGGTTTTGGAAGGATGCTTATCCCACAATAAAACCAATTTCTAATTGACATCATGCTGCTTTAATATCCCCTCTGGCCTTCTGCCCTCCTGTGTGAGGGATCCCAGTGTGCTGCAAATGGTTTTGTGTTCCAGATTTTCTTCAGCTCTTGTCACATTTGTCTTTCCCATTTTGGCTCTTCAATCAAATTTCAGCATACACCACACCACCCCACTCCACTCTTCCTTCTTTTTCCCATAAACTACCGTGTCTCCTAGCATGTATTACAAGGCAAGATTCTACCAGAAAAATAGGATCATAATTTTATAATCTTGCTTTTTCAACTCTATCTGATGTGTGATTCTTAAATCTTTTTGAAAATCAAGTTTCAATAAGCTACACAGACCACAGAAGAGGGAGGCTAGTGCTTCATCTGTTTTCTTTTCCAGATCCACATCCAGACAGGATTACCAAAATGGACACAGAAACTTCAGGCCGAGCCCCAGCCCAGCTCTCCCTGTCCTTTCCCTCTCAGTTCTGCCTCCAGCGTATGCACTGGGGAGAAGTACTGCAGACAAGGCCCAAAAGAGAGACCAGTTTCCATATAGTTATACTTTTGCAGGCTAAGGAAATGCCAAAAATATCTTAGCAATTCCTCAACCTGTCTTTCAGGTAATATTTTCTAGTTTGCTCAATCGAAAATGCCATTTTCCAGTTGTTTTGGTTTGGCTTGGTTTTTTTTTAAACATATTGCCTCTGCCTAAAAAATACATGCTGACTGATTTCTTTTAACTAATTTCCTCAATAAAGAGACAAAAACAACAGTAACAAATAAATAGAAAAAACAGCCCAAAATTGAGGCATCAGTCAATTAGGCTAAAGCATTTCACATCACAGACTTCTGACTTATCTGGTTTCCCTTGGTATTTTTGAATTCAATACATTTTCTTCCAACTTGCAAGCTTAAATGATCACGTACTGCCCGATGAAATACCCTCTAGAGCGGATGAGACCGCAAAGTGCTGAGCACTTAGATGAATAATTTGTGGGTTTCTTCAGGGCAGTATGGACTGTGCATTCCCAAAGAATATAAACAATCTCCTTGTACACTTCATCATCTTTCAAACGCCATAATTTAAAAATCAAGGCCTGATCAGAATTAGTCTCTGCCAGCCTTGAAATGCCTTTTATGAGTTAGATCTTGTCCATGCAATTAGCTGAACTACAGTTTAGGCAATTGCACTTTGTAGACTCGAATTTCTCGTTGTCCCAGCTATATCCCCTCTTTTCCATCTCCTCCATTACCTCCTTTGCCTCATGAAAGATGAAGGAAAAAGAGACGTGCAAACTCCATCAGTGCTTTCAGTCTCAAAGTAAGAAGTCGAAATGGTGAATTTTTTTCTGCAGCAAACATCTCAGAAAGAAATGTCATTTGCAACATTTTGGCTCAGCTTAACTCTGAGCTATGTGTGTTTGTGCTGCCAGAGAAGGCAGCCTGCCTGGCCTTGACCCCACAGCCATCAGCCACACTCCTCCGGTGCCTGGCAGCACAAACTTGAGGTGCTTGGCAAAAAACTCACAGTGGCATCGTAGCAGCTCACACAAACGCGTACTGACCTCGAGGCAGTCTGAACCAGCATTTCATCCTGGTTTTCTGACGCTTCTTTCCTCTCCCACAAAAAATAAAGTCTACATTTTCCTATGGAAAATAAAAGGTCCATTAATAATACTGTAAATATTTACTAATAAACCATAGGAAAAAAAAAGTCCTGAAGTCTCAGTAGAGTTACCATGCTTCAATATCTGACACTCCACTAGTGGTTAATGATCCTCACAATAAATCAGTCCCCATTTCTTTAAGTGAGCTTTTCTTTCTGTCACCTTTAAACAAAATAGGGTTGGACATTTATCATTTAAAAAGGCTTTAAAGCACTTTGGAGGGTAACATAAAAGAACATTATTTCTCCTGAAATAGGGACCTTAATTTTTAAGAATGCAGTAGCTACATCAGTTTTAAATCAGAGAGCTTGCAGGCCTCTAATTGAATACAATTCTGTGTGAGTGCATTTTCTTTGCTGAAGGAGAGGTGGTATTTTCTATTAGGCAAATTTTATGCTATGTGTTACATTGTGGGTATGATGAATCAGAGAGGGATTTAATTTTTCCATGGAAAATGTCATTAAATAAATCATTGTCATTCTCTCTGAGGCATTTTAATGAAGAAAAGAAAAAGAAAAAGAAAAAGAAAAAGAAAAAGAAAAAGAAAAAGAAAAAGAAAAAGAAAAGAAAAGAAAAGAATTCAGAATTTTGCTTCCATTTGGATTCTTTTTTTTCAAGTACATCTTCAAATTAGCATAGAAACATGACATACTTAACATGAAAAATGTTTACAATCAAATTTTCTGTCAAAAATAGTTTAGATGGGGTATTTTTCAGAAGAAATTTTGCCTCTTTGCCTTTCAAGTTATGCATCTTATTTGGAGAATACATTAGTCTCTTCACTGTATACTATGCATGTGTTTAGATAACTGTTGAGAACAGTCAGTACATATCACAGAAGACAAGTGAAGAAAAACATTTTTATAATTACATTTTATTACATTAAAATTTAAAGGGACTTTAAAAAATGAGTATAGCATTAAATAATCATGGAATTAAATAATCATAAAAACAGAAAATTAAGGAAAATTCACTCTCTTTTGTTGCATTTTCCGCTTGTAATACAGTATTTTCCTTTTTTTATATTTTATAAATACAGTAAAGCTTGCTGTATTTTGGAAATATCCATGTGTTTTCGTTTGTTAGATGTATTGTTCATGCAGGTGAAAAATAAATTAAGATGTGGGACAACTTTTCACACAAAGTGCAAAAAATGTATTCTGTTCACCACATATGTCCAGCAAGAGTATAAGGGAAAGAGACACATCCCTTGTCCTGCTTTGCTTTGCCTTTTTTGCCCCAGGTACAAAGAGAAAGTGATTGTTAGCAGAGCTCTGCTGATAAATTCCTAACCTGACCTCTGTCTTACACAGTAAAAAAAAAATTAAATTAAATAAAGCTAAACTTGTTTCTGCTTCTATTGAAATTACAATACTCTCAGTGAATTTGATAGGTACTGATAGGGCACTAAATAAAGAAAAATGCACTAATTGATGGGATTTCAAATACCAGATTTGCCAGTAGAGCACTTCCTCCTAGGAAGGACTGGTCTTCAAAGAGTATGTTTGGAACAGTGCAGAACAGAAACTAATTACATGTACACACAGGAGCCCCACCTCCTTCCTTGCCTGGTCACTGGAACCAACAGGACCCTGCCGTGGGCACATTTCCATTTGCTCACCTCACACAGGGCAGCAGAGGGGTTCCTCCCCTCTCCCACACACCTATCCCCACACCAAGCCAAGGGAAGCACAGGTGAGGGGCTGGAGCCAGTGTGTCTGGTGCATGGGGATATCTCCCCTTGAGTGTCTGGTGTCCGTCTGACCCTCCACAGACAACAGCGAGCTTTCCTGTGAGGCCATGGATATTTTACTCCATCTCTTGACAAAAACATCTCTAAACCAACTGCATGTGTGTAACTCTTACCGCATCCCGCTGTGGGCAAGTGGGAGCCACAGCAGACATTCGGTGTTCACTAGCAGTCCCACCGCCAGTGTCCACAAAAGATACTTTATATTTTCTGCTCCTCTTCTCCTCACTCTTTCCAAGTGACCCCTGAGCCCCTGCAGTTCCTTCCTGCCTCACTCAATAGATGTATCCTCTGCTGCAATCATCTGACAGCTGATTTCCTAAATGCTTCTTGGCATTCAGATGCATTCACAGATGTAAATGTTGATAGCAATCAGCTTTAAATCCAGCCTTTGCCTTGGCAGATCATTAGACTGTGAATAAAACATAGAGAAATATACCTGGATTTCTGATCAGCGGTAGGTATGCTGATGACTTTCATGTGAGGCATGAATTGTAATGTGACAGGACTCATTACCTATAAATCACTGCTTGGATTGTGGTTAACTTTCCGTGGTAACAAAGATAAAACACACTTTCTCTCTCATTAGCTGAGCACTGACAAAACACTGCAGGGATTTTTCTGCTGCACAGAAAACATCTGCCTAGATTCAACTTCAGGAGATCTCTCACAGAAGCATTTCATCCAGGTGGAGTCACACCTGTGAGAGCAAGGTCTGTCACACACGGCAGAGTAAGGTCTGTGCCCTGCCCTGGATACGGGTCAGCATAGCCACCTTCACACACCCAAATCCAAAAAGTCCCAAAACCCAAAAGCAAAGCTTCCCCCTGCAACAAGCCTCTATTAAGTCAGAGGTACCCCACTCAAGTGGGTTTTCTAATCAGTCTTTGTCATCTCCTGTGTTTTCATTTGCTGAAGAGGCTTCAGTTCACACGTGCTCTGGAGAAGGTCAGCCCATCTGTGCAGTTTTCTCTCTGGCTTCATCGCTGTCTCACCTGCTGCAACATGTTACCTGTAAATCTCTACAGCCCTAGTGGACTGCCTGTTTCTGCCTCCCTCCTTTCAGTTTCCCTCTGGTGCCCATGAAATACTGGACAGAACCACTTTTGTGCTTGGTATGCCAGGACCTAAACTTTTTATCAGTGTTGTTTTGCATTTCCCTTACCATTTCTCTTTCCATGTGGCAGGGCAGTAAAATCCTCGGGGCAGGGATTGCAAGCTAGCAGCATGCTGCTGTGGCTGTGGGATGAATGCATCACCGAATTCTCTTAAGGGAAACCCAGAGATGCTCTTGTTGTACAAGAATATCTGCACCCATTTGCATTTAAGGATTCATAAAATTAGACAACCTGAACTCTTCTAAGAACATTTCTCTCTGAAAATTAATCTTTAGGTAGCCACATCTCAGCAAATCTACACAAAATCAAGGGCAGAAGTTTTTTATTACGAAAAAATGGCAGAGGATCTGAAGGACCAAAGAAAGAGCTTTAGCCCTTTAGAAGGTTGTGAGGTAAATTCCCCCTGATATTATAATAGTGAGTTCATGTTGTGTCTGGGTCACATTCTTTTACAGTTTGGGTTTTTTTTTATAGATAACATTGGTTATTAAAAAATTGTAAGGATATAACTATTGCTAAGCATACAGAGCACAAAAAACCACTGTGCAAATTAGAGTTAAATGAAGCGTCATGTCATAGAGACCTGGAAAACTCAGTGAACTGTTTTTCTGCTGCTGTGCCCTTGTGCGAGGCGGTAACTAGAGGCCAATTTGGAAAATGGAAGATAAGTGCTTGTTGGCCTCTAGGTCTGGCAAGTCGTTTTTCTATCAGCGAAAAACCAAGAGCAAGAAAGCATTTGCTGAGACCAGGTACAAGGAAAGAAGAACAGGGAGGTGAAAGGAGACAAATCACTTCCTATTGTGGCTGGCAGTAGAAAAATCTGCTGCTGCACACTGGGAAGGTGCAGTTACTTTCTCCAAATAATCTTATAGCGTTTGCACAAGATATTACTCATTGTTCACAATCCTCCAGGTAGGCAAATAGCACTTCCCATGTTTATCATGTGGATACATGAGTTACTGGATGACAGAGATTAACTCAGATTCTTAGAGCAAGTTAGCAATAGCTTTATAAAACTCTTTCTGAAATGGAAGGACATATACCTCCATTAGCTTTTGCTGATTCACATATAAAACCTAAGAGCCCTCCTACTCGGCTATGGACACTGCAGTGCTTGGTCCTGACCACATTTCTTTCCAGAGCCAGAGGTGATTCCCAAGGGTCCTGACTTCTTCACTCTCAGCAGATCCAGGGACCTCAGCCTTTTAGGAGGCCATCTCTCAAGGTACCTTGACTCTTTAATTTCAACTTTACTATAACTCACCTTCAACCCTTTCTAAGTTTTTCTTTGCCACTTTTTACATCTTCTTTGACTGTACCTTAGTACTGGTCATGCTGGTGACTATATTGTGAAATGAAACCGGTAATTTTTAAAATGACCAATAATGTAGAAAGAAGGCCCAAGGGTGAATGAAGGGCAAGCCAGCATATGTGAACTATCAAAGAGGATCCATGTCATGCAGATGAAACCCAACAATAGTAAACTTTTATGGGCTGCAACTGTGCTGATGTCCTTCTCCTTCCTTAATCACATACATTTACCTTGTATCGATGCTGGGATTATTTGTATGCCATGGGTTTCAGCTGAATTTCAAGAAGAAATATATTAACAGAAAATGAATAGCATTGTGTCAGTTCAGGGTGAGTATTTATTTCTGGTGTGTTGCATTTCTTTTCTGCTGTGCTGTCAGATTGTCTGCAGGGCAGCAGCATCCAGCATAGCAGGTGAATCACTGCACTTCATTCCACAGCATGATTTATACTTCTTCTGTTTTGGTCATGCTGTTGCTGCCTCTTGTATTTATTGCTCTTTTTTTCAGGCATTACACTTAAGACTAGTATCTTGATCCTCTGTGCTCTCACAACTCATAGCACCATTTGTGCCTACCAGAGTAGCAAGTCACTGGATTGGAATGGCTGATTTATAACTAATTTGTACACCACAGTGTGTTTTACGTAGAGGCGAAGTAGGCAGCTGTCTACAGTGGCAGATTATTAAGGGCTACAAGACTAAAGCCTGTAACAAGGCTGAAGGAAGGAGACCATCTGGGACACCCAACAGCAGCTGTGCAGTGGTGGATATCCTGGACTTCATCTTCCGTGAGGGTCTGCAGGTCACTGGGCTACCAAGAGCTTATTTTTGCTAGAAGGTAATATAGTCTTACTGTCAGTTCTGATCTCCACCTGCCTCTACCCCTTCCCAAGGGATATGGAGGTTTACTGACCCCCCAGAATCCCTTCGTCTGGCTGTCAACCCCACACTGCCTGCGGTGGATCTTGCAGCCGTGCTCAGTACCAGCACAGGATGGGAGCAGAGGGAGGTACACAGAGGGATCAGGCACAGCACACGGAGAACTCAATTATCTGTCACAGGAATCAAGGAGGTTTAAGAGTCATAGCCTCTTCACCTCTTGAGAAGGTCAGATTTCAGGGTAACTGCTCTATTAGAGCCTTGAAGATTGAACTATGATGAGAACGAAATATTTACTCTATTATCATCTTTGAAGGTTACTCAACACAATTTTGTCTGTGCAGTAATACACTTTGTTTCTTGTAAATGGCAGTGCATGCTGCAGATGATGAGAATCTGTTCCATGCTTGTGCCTCCCAAATCCTTCAAGGATCAACACTGTTTGACAAAGAAGTTTGTATTTCTGGGGCAATCCAGCCAATGAAACACTTCTTCATCCACACCAAAGGCATTAAATCAGATCAGCTACAGGACCTGATCACAAAAACAAGCTTGAATCCACTTTTAAAACACCATCTTTAGTAGCCTAGCTACTGGCTGAGTGCAGCCAACACAAGTTGCGTATTGCAAATAAATTCTTGATGGCTATTAAATTCCTAAGGCCAAAATAAAATCATGCAAGTGGGCTCTGCTGGAGAGTCACCTAGAAATTTCTATACTGCACTATTAATTAACCACATATAATTTCACTTGCTGGAAAAAAAGTATTTTGCAAACATAGAAGCCAGAGAGATTTGTGGGGTTAGGACTGTCTCTTTTGCTCTGAGTAGTTGCAGGGGCTAGAAAAACAAGGCTCCTTACTGCAAAATAAACTGTAAAGCTGTGTTCCTGGGTCATTTATAGGAGAAAATACTGTGCAGGCAAAGAAGAATATGCAGCAGTATTTACAGGAAGGAAGCCTTCAAAACTGTTTTGGAGTGTTACAAACAGGACCATTTTTAACTACTTTATCAGTTCTCATGATTAAAGGAACAGTTTCACCTTGTTCTTTTCTCATGAAACCAAGCCCAGTGAGGAGACATTTAATGTCTTTTGCAAGGCAAGATAGAACTTATACACTAGCACTTATACACTGCAACCTACATGCTAACTCGGTTTTCAATGTCCTATAAAAGTTCTCCAATGGAAAGTCTGGGAAACTTCTTACATTTCTACTGGCCTTTCCACAATATTTGTTATCGTTTTGTTCCAGTTCTATGTTTAAGAATATGGTGCCTGCCTCTACCTAGTCTGGGCTTGACCAGAGAGGTTTTATCCAGTCCTACATTTCACCATGTCGTGTCTGTGACATTTCCAAGAGGCTGCCACTGATCCATGAATAACCTCAATTAATCTCTTGAGAGACAAGGAAGGGGTAGGCATCACATCCATGCAAAGTGCAAAAGCAGTCAAAACTATCCTGAAACATTGGAGGGGATAAACATCACTCTTTTCATGACCTTGAAACCTGAGAAATCCCCAATTCGACTGAAAATGGATAAGAGAGGTTTTGCTTTTTACTCATCCAGAAAGTGAAAATCCGTTTGACAGGTGTCACAACATCCTGACTGCTGGATAACCCCCAAGGAACACGGGCAATGCATTTACTTGGCACCTTGATACTGCAGGTATCAATTCCAGCCAAAAAGAAACCCCACACCAATATTCCTGCTCAAGATCCAGTGTGGAGGACAAGCAAGGTAACTGAAGGTGGCAGTGTCCCTGAATTAGCTCTGCAGCTGGAAAAACCCAGATGGCCACTCCATGATTCTAAAGGGTGAGTAGGTCAACACTGGAAAAATGCATCTAGTGTTTTCCTACCAGGCTTCTCTCTCCCAGAGCTGGTTCAAAGGCATTCACACACTGACCTTTTCTGGAGTGCCAGTGAATAACAAAGTAAAACCCAAGTAGTTTTGGTTTGGGGTTTTTTCCAGTTCTATGTGACAATAAAAGTGCTGAGAATCCAGAACTTTCTAATAGGATGGACATTTTAAATTTTATGGGTTACTGCAGGTCCAGCAGTAACATTTGTGTTCAATTTCAAAGAGAGTTCCTGGGAAATAATAACTGTCAGTCATATTCATGTCACCTGCTCTATGCTGCCTTGTTCACTGCATGTCCTCTTGAAACTTTTATTCCCCCAGTGTATCCTTGAGTCAGCCCCCGCCACTGAGTTGCCAAGGTATAAAACTGGAAGAAAGTGAACAATAAAAAAAAAAAATTAGGAGAAACAGCGAGGTATGAGAACAAGCTTTGGAAAGAGATTATTAAAATGGGCTGCCACCCTCCTGATTCTTTCAGAAGGCTGCATACTTGCCATACTGCCTGTACGTCTATATCTACATAGATCTGTATCTATATATGCCACTATCTACTTAGATCTTATTTGTGTAGAACTCTCTGGAAAAGGTGAATATATTTCTAATGAACTTTTTTATCTTGTGTCAGCTCTGTATGTCCTTTTTCAGCCTTGCCTGCTATTTACCCATTTGTGACCCTGGCCAGTGTGCTGGTCTTGGCTGGGGTAGAGTTCATTTTCTTCACAGCAGTTGGTATGGGGCTGTGTTTTGGGTTTGTGCTGAATACAGGGTTGATAATATAGAGATGTTTCTGTAATTGCTGAGCAGAGCTTACACAGAGCCAAGACCTTTTCTGCTTCTGATACTGACAATGGCAAAGGAAGTTAGGAGGAGTCACAGCCAGGACAGGTGACCCCAGCTGACCAAAGGGGTATTCCAGATCATGTGACATCATGCTCAGAATATAAAGCTGGGGGCAGAAGCAGGAAGAGGGGATATTTGGAGTGATGGAGTTTGTCTTCCCAAGTCACCATAACACATGATGGGGCCCTGATCTCATGGAGATGGCTGAACACCTGCCTGCCCTGGGGAAGCAGTGAATTAATGCCTTGGTTTGCTTTGCTTGTGTGCACAGCTCTTGTTTTCACTATTAAACTGCCTTTATCTATACTTATGCGTTTTCCAGGTTTTCCCCTTCTGATTCTCTCCCCAGCCCTACCAAGGTGGAAAATGAGTGGACCTGAGGCTGGGCTGCTGACTGGGGTTAAACCATGACTGCCAGGAACAAAAATTTACATCTGTAAACAGCTTGTTCTGTGGAGCAGACTGCCTTGACCAAGAATTTCAAAAGCCAGTTGACACAACTTCATGTGTTCAGCTTGAGACTTTTTGCAGGTTTTCATGACTGCTGGATAATCCTCTCTAAGATGTAGCAGGTAGAGATCCATCAGTCCTTGTCTGAAACTCCTGTTGGAGTTTTTTTTCCCATTTTGCTTTGTAATTTCATTTTTTCTGCAGCTCTGAGGTGACCTGTAAAGAGGGGATTGTTAGTATTCCAAATACCAGGAATAGTAGTTAGAAACATAGATTTTTACTACTTAAGCACATCGAAAACCTAAATGGATTTCCTGGGTTACTACATTTACTCCCTGCTGCATGTCCGAAAATCATACATTTGTACAACTAAAAATCTCCTGTTTCCTGCTCATGCTGCTTCTTTCCCAGAATAGATTTCTACACTACTGAGAAATCCTCCCATTTTCACAATTTCTTGCAGAGTTCCCAGCAAACACAGAAAAGCTCCCTGCTGTGCTTTGTATCTGGTCACTCTTCAGCTCTGTTTCTCCTGGGCACCAGCCACTCTGGGTTCCACATGGCTTATTTTCCATATTTTGTACTTTTTTTCTTGATTTCCCTCTCACTTGTTACAATTTGACCCCTCTGTTTGAAAAAAAAATAACACATTTTACACCCAAATTGACTCTGGGTAAGTTTGTGATGAAAGTGGAATAAAGTCCTTCTTTCTGCTTGCAATCTGATGCTTTCATTAACACAACCTCTGTACAGCATTTCCCTTTTCTTGTGACTCTGTCATTTCCAGTTTATCATTCTTTCTGTAAATTTTAGCTCCCCTGTCCTTCCCAGTGGCACTACTGCCTCTTCAGGGTGATTATGAGCTCAGTGGTAGACTACCAAGTACTTAAAAGCCATAAAAAAGATGTGTTGCACTTTATCTTGGGCTCAGGATACGTTGGGGTATCTATTCTTTATTGGCACTATTTCTCCTTTCTTTTTTTTCCCAGCTTCCAGCAGTGGCTTGCAACAATAGCAATGATAACAATGAAGCAGCTGAAAATGTTGCTGTTGTTTTGATTTAATGAGCCCTCTATTCTGTAAAAGAGTCAATACTTCCCAAAAATAACATCGATGCTTCCTGTAAGTTGACAAGAGGGAGTGGAAAATTTTGTGCAAGTAGCAGAGTCTTAAGTCACTATTCATCGTTGAAGACTGATGGTAGAAAAAAACTCCTATGTTGTCTGATGCCTGGTAAACCAAGCACAAGGAGTTAATGATTATGAAAACTTCTGCAGTAGCAGAAGAGGGTCTTTTATCCGAAAACAAGGATTTGCACTATTTCTCACGTGATGAAAATATGTTTTCATGATAAACAGGATGGAATTGTGTCTCTCCATTTATGCAGGTGTCAAGACAAAAAAAAAAAACAAAAACAACCTCCCTGCAAAGAGGGATAAACCACAATAAGTACATGTGTGTCAGGAAAACTGCATCTGCCATAGATATGGGCGATTTGATGATTACACACCTCTTTCACATCACTACGAAAGGCCTGGATTCCCTATGTGTTTGTTCCAAGCTGAGCCTGGCTCATCTATTAAATAGACACATAGCTCTTCACAGTCTTGTAGATATAAGTACATATGATGAAGATGACAATCTCTTTCAAAAATATGTTCCATCTTAAAAAAAAAAGTCTAACACTGAAGAATCCAAAGTAACCCTTGGTAGTTAAGTTCCATGACTACTTTCCATAAAAATTAGAAAAATAATTTATTTCTTGTCTGCAAGTTAAGGGTTAATCATGAATCCTGTATCTGGTCAGGGACACTTTCAAATAATGACAATTTATTCTTTGCAAATTTTTTTTTTCATATTTTTGAAAACTTAAGATTTATAAAGTAGAATTTTAATGAATGCTTTAGAGAACTGGTAGACAAGATAAACAGTCTAAAACAGAATAGCTAAATCTAGGAAAAGGAAAAAGATAGAAATTATTTATGTGAGAACAAGGATGCAGGACAAATATAGAAATCATTTCTAAAAAAATTATGATCCTCTAAATTAAGATGTCTCTGGTCAACAGAATCAAGTATCAGAGTTCTATGCTTTAGAACCCTAAATTTCCACCCTTTTTCTGCTAGACAGAAATGCTGTCTCTTCCCATACTTCCAGTGAGTATGTGTTTAATTATTGTTGTGGCTCCTTTCCAACCACATTTCTCAGTGTCAAAGCATGCACAAGTCTCCCATAGTTCTTGTGCCACCCCTGCCTACCCCATCAAGAATCACAGACGTGGTGCCATGTCCCAAAGGGCTCTGGGTTTCTGGCTTAGGCGTCTAAGCTCAGTCCCTATCTCACATGTAAACACCACTGAAAATTTATTTCTAGAGGTTCAACCTGGAGCTGAACCCCACAGGGGCACATTTCAGTTCTCCAATGCCTGTAGTGCCATTTGAGACATCCACCAGGGCTGGCAGAGAAGGCTCAGCACCTATAGGAAAGTTTTCCTGTGCTGGATAAGAGCGGTAAGTCAGGCACGTTGTACTCAGCACTGGACTGAAATACCCACACTACCCTCTGTGTGTCCTGGAGATCAGTCCAGTTAAGCTCAATCCGTTTATTGATTAGAGATCTATATAATACCAAGCCAGAGAGGCAAAGCTTATGATTCCAAATTCATAACCTTTGGTTTTGTCACAGGTGCTGCAGTAGCTCAAAACAAAGCCAGATTAATATGCAGAAGTCTCTAACAGCATTTATCCTCACTGTTGATTACACTTAACAAACTTTCCATCATGTCACTTAATTCCCCCCTACCTCCTTCAGAATCATAAATTAGAATGTCACCTACAAGAACACCCTTCAGAAACTTTCTTCAGAAAGAGTCAGGAACAGAGTTATCGACCTTGGAACAGAAAGACAGAGAAGAATGAAGAATCCAAGCCTCTTCTATGTTTGCTATGAATAGGAATCAACAGCTTCAAGAACTGAAAAATATTTAATGAAACTGTGGTTTTCCAGAATATTTAGCCCGACTCCCAGTCTAACTAGTAAGGCATTATAGAAGTTTGGTTTATTGGTTGTCCAAGTAATACTAACCCTTTACCCTAATAAACACAGATACTAAAATCAACATATAATTAATAGATGAGCCACCATGGCTTTGAACAGCTTAGTTTTGACACCAGAAACAGGCTGTAATCATGTGGAGCTTTACATAAGCAAGCCGATTTTATTCCTCAATGGCTTTTCAATCGGTGTTTTTGTTTATAGCCATCTCAGGCACTGTGCGGTGCAGACATTGCTGTAGAACAAGCTACCACATGGTATTATCCCAAAACAGAGCCCCTACAGTACAGCCATTCAAGTCCATTGAAGGCAAATGCTCAGTTTTCATTGATGCCTATATTTATTGCTTTTACATCCAGGTTTTTCTGTGCTTCTTTATCTGCCACAGAGAGATGGTGTTGTGACAACAGATGCTTTCTGAGCTCATCTCAGTGCTGCATATTCCCACTTGAATCCCTGCTTGTCACTTTGTCTGGCTGTCCAGTTTGTGCTTTTGTAAAGTATTCACCTCTAGCAGCATCAGTTACTCTGGAAATCATTAGAAATGGAACAAACACCCAGGGTTTTTGTTGACTACTAAAAGCAATCCTCCACTTCCCACTGAACAAGGCAATGGCAACCACTGGGCTCAGAGCCATGCACGAGCAGAATTAATCTTTTGTGCCATAAGACTGTCAGATGCCAATGACCTTTATTGAAGCAGAAACATATGAAAATATGACCTCAGAGGAGAGACTGGAAAAATTAACATTGTTTAGTCTACAAGAGAGTCATGAGATACATAACAACAGCACTGAAACACATGGAAGGTAACTTCAGTGGGCAATCTATTCTCCAGCAGCCACTCCAGCTGGGTGTTACATTTGAATGGGCCTATTGAGCAATTTGATGGATATCATAGTGGGGAGGGTACGTTTGTAAAGACAATATCATCTTTTTGTGATGTGATATAATGCATTTCTCAGTCCCCTTGCATTTTGCAGCTGAAGGATGTGATCCTAGCCAGGGAACTGCTAAATGTTGGCAGATTCACAGCACAAGACAAGTTCTACCTCAGCGAGTGCTTCATGTTATCTAGGTTTATCTTTCCTGTTGAACCTCCTTTGTAAACAGAGAGGGGTAGAAGATAGATTCCCTGTCACAAAGCTGAATCCAGTTCCTGTCACCTTCCAGCTGGACTCCCACTTGGAAAAACAGAAAGCAAACTTTTATCATTGAAATCGCTGAGCTGGGTCCAAACCGAGCTGGTGCCCTGGTGACATTTGAGTAGCAGTGATATTTTTTTTGTTGTTTTCAAGTATGACTTTGAAGCAGCAAGATTCAGTGCTCCACATCTCTTATTGATCTTGGCTGCTGAATGTTTTATGACAGGGAGTCGCCCTGCATGAATTCGGAATAGAAGATCAATAGGCTGCTTAAGATGTCGTGCTGTGTTTAGATGACTGACACGCTTCCTTTCCAACACCAGCACCACTCCTAACCCTTTTCTTTCAACATCCCATTGCAACCCTGAATTTTTCCAGGTGTATCCGTTGAAAGGTTTCACCCGTGGTGTTATTACCTTTCTGATGTACACCCTGAGAGACTGGACACTCAATTGGCCTGTGACTTTTCTTGTTATCAACATAATTAGCATCAGGACACAGTCTGTAGGAAGGAAAAAAGCCTGCTTTCTTTGTACCTTCAAAGTTTCCATTCCAAGGACAGACTCCTAGAATAAAAATTTTTGCATTATGTCTTATTTTCCTTCCAAGGAAATATAGATTTATGCGTCATCCTTATTTGGGGACATTCTTGAGGATTTCACTAGACTACAGTGCTCTAAAGCAAATACTCTTTTGAGCTCACAGAGACAGCTGTGCTGTTTCTCAGACTTCATTCCCTCGGGTCTTCTTGGTCTGGGAACAAAGGAGCTGTAACCCAGCCCCAGAATAGCTCCCTCATCTCTGGACTGGAGATACAGGTTCCTTGTGCCTGTCTCCCATCTCTGAGCTCAGAAGATAATGCAATGATAAGAGAGACATGAAAGGAGCACCTGTGGTGAGGTAGAAACCCTTTCACTGAGAACTGGACACAGATCAATGCATTTCATAGACACCAACACCTCGCATGCTCAGTACCCGATGCAGCTCACTCCAAACAGTGCTCAGTCCAATTAAAATATGATAACCCCACAACCTTCTTGGCTGTGGCACAGCTCTAAGGAGGCAAGGGCTTCTGTCCCTCCTGGAGGTCTGGGATAAGCAAAGTACCTCCGTGAGCTCTCCCAGTGGCAAGGTGCCCTGTAAAGCCACATTCCTAAGGCTTCCCAGCACCATTGCACTCCAGCTTTGCCATTTCCACCTCTCATGAGCAAGCTCAACTGCATTCCTTCACCTGTCACGGAAGGAAAATGTAATTCTGTGTCACTGCCTTGAGTCAGTTCAGGTTCTGGAATTACCCATCAGATTAGACTTCAAGGGAAAAACAGAACTCTCACCACTGAACTCTTCTGTCCCCTCCTGCTTACTCAGAAATATAAATTTTGATGCAGAAGCTATATTTGAATTTATGAGCAGTGAATAAATATCCTAATGAATATTCTAATTAACTTTTTAAGAAGTGTTGGCGCAAAAAATCTTATTCTATTCTGTTACTTACATTTATAGTGGAGAAGAGATTAAGCATAGAGCTCCTTTCCTATCCCAGGCTACTGACCAGGGTTTATAGGCTATGGTACCAACCATAGCAACCAAGGAGTCATCTTAGTGATTCTTGTGCTAATTAGCTGCTATCTAATAGATAGGAAGATGTGATCAGTCTTATGCTGAGAATAGAACCAGCAAAAGTGAAACCAAACAACATTTTGTGCCGTCACGAACCAAATATTTGGTCTTTATGAAAAATGTTGACTTTCTTTAGAATTCCTTTTCATTAAAAATTTTTCAAGCTTTCTACACATTAAAAACTACAAAATTTTGCTTATTGTCTTTATGACTGCCAAAAGTGATAACACGTTCTAGAGGATTCTGCTTGAGCAGGGAGGCTGGACTAGATGACCTCCAGTGCTTCCCACCTTACCCATTCTGTGGTTCTGTGATCCTGTGAATTTTGAGGTTTTTAGTTGGGAAAATTAATCATTTTAAAGTCATTCTCATTTAATCTTTTACACACTAAAATATAATATTTCCATACAGTTTTATTTCATGCCTTTTAATTATCAGTAATCTCAATAGTATACTTTTTTTTATTATCGATTTCTGGCCAGTTAAGCAGTAGGTGACTGGGCCCTGCAGAAATTCCAGAGGCAGAGCAAGGAAGGTGGTTCTGAAGGATGGGAGATGGCTGCAGGGAAAGGCACTGTGGTACAGGTTTCTCAATACAGACTAGGAGCTGGGACTGTGGACAGCATCTATCCCTCCTTGGATGTGAAAGAGATATTGCAAAGGACATTTGCTTTCCATTGTNACATAAAAAGCTGCAAATGCACCATTTACTTAACCAGAGAGGGGGGCTTGTTTCAGACAATATTTCAGGTCACAAAACAGATTAGCCAGGTATTTGCCAGGCAAACAAATTAGTAAATGTTGACCCTAAATCAAAGACTGTATCATTTCCCTATAACCTAGCTTATATTGCACAAACTGAAAACTGAGCTAGGCTAAAACATTTTGAAGCCTGCAGCAAGGAGATGGAAACAGACTGAAGAAAGCTTCTGACTGAATGGAAGTATTCATTGTGCATAGTGCCCAGGAGTCTATAAGAAGTGACTATGGGGTCAGCAGAGCAGAGAAATAGTAAAAGGAAGATAATTCTGAGCCCAGAACATCAAGCACAACAGAAAGATAGAAGGACATGAGAAACAGCACAATAACCCAAACCCTTCAGCAGACAATCTGATCAGCATGGCCAGGTTATAATAGAAACAAATTAGGGATCACAGAGCCACTAAAGAGTCTTGTACCTCGGTGCTCAACTGAAATCCAGATGTGTTTCTCAACGACAAGAGATCGGACACTTTTTATGACTATGAGGGCATCTAGGATCCTCTCAAGGGCCAAATACCTCTTCCAGGACTGAAAAAGTGGAAAGAGGTTGTGTGAAGAGAAATACATGGCATTTTCACCCCCTTTTACTGCACTGTAATTTTTTTTGTTTTTTCAGGAAGGCAGGTGAACTGGCCTTGAGAATTGAAGGAGGACCTACACTGAAGGAGGAGCAGGGATCCTGAGAGCTTGCAATGATCTCAGCTTGCCATTCCATTTTGCTACAGCAATCATGCTGATGTCCTATATGTGCTTTGTAAAACTACACATCTCATCTGAAAAATCTTTGTACTTATTTAAAGTTCTTGACATGACTCGACTGTGCATTTCTGTAACAGACACAGGCAACACATTTGTAGGCATCAGGTAAAGTATAAGAGCATCCTTGAGACTCTCCCTTGCTGCTCTTCGAGTAATTACGTTTTGCTTGCATGGATGCTTGAAGCTTAGTGTAATCCAAGCTGATAGGAACTGGCAGAGAGAGCACAGAAGAGACCCCCCAGATGGAGAAACATAAACTAAGCACGAATTCCACACGCTTCTCGTTAGATGTTAATTGTCCTCAATTGTAATACGATGTTTTCTGAGCTGACTGGTTCTCAAATGAAATCTTTTAAAGCTCTTTTTTCCAAGGGAGCTAAGCTGTCTCCTGCTGGGTATAATCCTAACAGAGACTGTGTTCCCCTTCTCTACAAAGAGATTTGACCAATCTCCCTCCCAGAGACAGAGATGGTCTGACACAACGATTCTGCTCTCCCACACAGAGATGCTTTGATAATTCTTGGTATTGCTATAAGGCTCTAAATGCTTCAGTCTTTTAATCTCTCTTCAGGGGCTTTGTCCAGATCCTCTGAATATCAAGAGCAAATGACATACTCAGGCAAATATTTATAATGCCGCATTTTACAGCAGGGCTGAGATTTCCCAAACCATCTCTTTGAGATGAATGACCAATATCTATAACTGTTAATGTAAATCAATTGCCTCAATACCCTGCAGGGCTTCACAGATAATCACTGGAAGTCCTCTGACTTATAAGGGTTCCCTGGGTTTTTTTCCTTTCTCTACCTATTAGTTAGAATCTCAAGCAAGTTTAAGTCATGGAACAGGTGTTTATCCATCAAAGAATAATTTTGAAATACCAAAGAAAATTTCTACACATACAGAAATATGTCTGCTGTAGTGAATTTTCAATTTTTCCTTTCAAAATAATTTGTTTTATTTGGAAAAAGTGTAGTAGTAAGTGATGGAAGTCAACAGCAGAGTTCTGTGCTAGTAAAATCTCTCTTCTGATAAACATATTCACAACTTTTGTAGTTAAGTAGATAAGCGTGTCTTAACAATATTTCAGTGTTTCCACTGAAAAAAAAAATATTCAAGTCTACTGAAGACTAATTAGCCCTGCTGTTATTAACCTGCATCTGGTTCTTCACTTTTCTTATTTCATATTTCTTCAAAAAAAAATTATTTTGCCTGGGATATAGCTCAGTTCAGGTTCAGCTGACTTACAGTGAGCAGAGTGCACAACCGTGTAACATAATCACTACAGAGAGGCTCGAAGAGAGTTCACATGAAGCTTTATTTGTTACACCAAAAGTGACAGCGAATTCAATCAGTGAACCTCAAAAAGGAGATAAAAAAATCAGTCTGTGATTTAAAGAAATGTCGAAGTGAATATTTTCCAACCCAGCAGATTTCTTGTTTGAGCATGAAAACCCAACACAGTAATAGCTAGTTAATTGGTGAAATAAATTTTGTCTATGCTTGATCTGTCCTTACCACCTACAAGAGCCTATAGACAAACTAATGTTCTAGTCTGTCCATCAATTTTATGTTCATCCAGGATGTAAGTGTGAGGGTTCACTATGGATGGTAAATTAATCTAGTCCTGGAGGCAAGGTTGGACCTTGAGTTAATAAGATTGTATATCCTAAATCTTCCTCCACGTCCCAATGATCTGAGGTTCACAATGTCCACACACAAGAGCATTCCCCTCCAGAATTTTATACCTTCCGACTTTCACCCCTGGTATTACCTACCAACTTAGCAGAAATTGTGATTTTAATTGGGAATAACATTGTCTGTTAGTAGCTTACAATGTGCATTACTGAAATGATTTGTACAACCTGACTGCCACATCCAGTCAAGGACAGTCGCACAAAAATTAAGTCTGCCAATCACCCCACTCCCATACTATTTGGTAACAAGAAATTATTTAAGAAAAATGCCTTTGTGAAAGTTTTTGTTCAGTACTGCGTCATCATTTGTGAAGCAACAAAATTTTCTTTCCTGGGAGTCAGATGTGCTTTAGCAGAAGGGCTATTTCTCTCTTAATCTAAATTCTTTCCAGCTCCTCCTTAGTACATTACTCCTTTTATCATGTCTTTTCCGTACTTAAAACTGAAAATTCATAAAGCACAGAATTCTGTTTTAACTTGCATATCGCATTTGCCATAGACCAGAGATGATAAGATATTCTGCAAATTTTTACTTTTGAATGTTGATGAGTCTTCAACATTCAACACAAGGAGAATCTTCCAAACTATCTGAGAAGGATTTTCTAAACTATCATGACTTTTGTTAAATTTCTTTTTCAGTGTGTTGTCTTTGTTGTTTCTTTATTTTAAGAGATTGATCACCGCTAGCCAAAATTTAAAAAAAAAAAAAAAAAAGCCGTAATGTGATAAAATAGAAATAAAAAAATGAGTGTAATACAAATAAATAATTGGGTTCATATCACTGGAGAAAAATTGCTCTGTTGTCCCAGGAAAAAGTAGCTATATTATATCTCCTAGCACACCAATGTAATCCCTCTGAAACTGGTGGGGTAGTTTACCTTAGAATTATTAATTCACAATGTGATTGTTCTGATTTTAATTTAATTAATCCTAATTTAATTTTATTCTTGCACCATGATAAATCTAGAAAAATTAATTGGTTTTACACTTACGTAACTGAGATGAAAACTTACCTCCCTATAGCTATTACCATCTGATGCCAGTCCTGCTCCTTAAATTCTCCTTTATTTTTAATGGGATTAGAGAATAAAAAAATCCAGGCTACTTGTACAAATGTGAATGGAGGTTTTACCCAGGGAAGTTTGCACTGCAGTTTCTGGGGCCTCTAGTCTAGTCTATTCTGTCTCTAATCCCAACTCATAAACTGATTAACCATAACTGATAACCATAAACTGGCTCGTCATCCATTCCAGGCAAAACTCCATGGATTCCCAGCACACTCCCATGTAAAAGGGCCACTCCCCCTGCTCACTTCCCAAGCAGGTTTGCAGCATTGAAGGTCTTCTTTAAGACAAGGAGGGACAGTCTATGGGGAATGATGTTTAAACAGAATATTCCTGCACGGGGAGCAGAAAGATGAATAAATAATGTGACCATCAAGAGTCTCTTTTGATTCTCTGAATTCCGCAAAATTTTTGACCCCGATGTCTTCAGCTTTTTTACTTTTATACTTTTTTTTTTTTTTAAACTTTTTGGCTGTGGGTGTACTCACTGCTGTGCATCACAGTACCACAAGCTTCAAAATATGCAACACCACCAGGCTTTATCAAACCAGGTTGTTCTTCACAATCAAAGGATGACTTTGTGGACTAGTAAGTGCTGGATTTATTGGAATCTGAGATAATTTTTCAAGAAATCATGAGTCTCCATGTCAGAGTTCTGACCTGGAAAATCTCTAGAGCATGACATCAGCAGTTATCTGCCTGTAATATTTTACTTTTTGCAGTAATATACAAACCTGTCATATTTCTATGGGATGAAGCTCTCAATAAAAAGAAGCAGGTTCAATCATAAAATAAGGGAAAGCACACTTTTAAGAATGAAATTTACATAATGGGTCAGAAGAAAGTAAACAATACCTAGACATGATAGACAGTTCTGATTTGAAGCTAAACCAGCTGCAAAGGGATGTGCCATTGCTCAGGGATTTTTATGCCTCTGTATTTATTTTTCTATTTACAGGGTAAGTGAACTGGCAGCCATTCTAGGAAAGCTCCTGCTGCCCATCTCTACATACATGCTCTGTGACTAAATGAAATATTTTCTGTTGCCATGACTACTGGCTCCTTTTTATATTTGTCCTCCCATTTGCATCCACAAGCAACGAATTATGCTGACCAATTAAATACCAAATAATAGAGGGAAAAGTAGGAAAACAAGGGTTTCACATGTGTCCTCATCTCTAGATATTTGAATGCTGAGTGGCTACCGAGAAGAAGAGGACTTTCAAGTCTAGAGGTTTCTAACTTAACTAATAAAAGAAACCACAGAGATTTCAGAGCAGCAGGATGTGTGAAGGGGCTTTTGATGCACGATACCATCTTATGCAGCTCACAAAGTACGTGGAGGTGTGCAGCATCTCCAAGTGGCTTTAACTCTTGTATTCGGACAATCTTGGATTGTTACACTATCCCCATCCCCCTGGCTCATGCTCTTTATGTAAATTAGCTCATTTCACAATGGATCAGGTCTCTATATCCTTGTCTGAGCCAAAGCTGTCCAACCCCTACAAGACTGAGCATTAATAATTTCCATCATAAAGTCTACCTTTCATCTGGATAACTGAGCTGGCCAAGAAAGCATGATTTAAAAGAACCTACTATTTTTTAAATCAAATACATAGATAAATTCAGTAATAAGTTTATCCTGAAGAAGTTCATGCAAAGATAACACTTTAGAGATGTTTAGGACACAGCTATTAGGGTCAATGTCTGCTTTTCAGGGTAATGTTGACCAATATGTTTAAGATATATGTCATATCATATATGTCATTTATATACCTCATAAGATATATCTCATGAAGTGCTTGAGAGCCATTTCATGTCTTGGCACTGAATGCCAAGTAACCCATAGGAGCTGAACAAAATCAATACAAAAGGGCAAGGAATTATCCCCAAGTGTTGTGCCTTCTGCATTCTCCACGTGTCCCTGATATTGAAGAAAGGTTCCCATAAAGCAGAAGTCATTGCAGTAAGTTTCTCTTACCTGGCCTTTGTTTCTGAGGGAAGTCTACCAACACAACAGCAAAATTCATCCTCAAGTTTCTGTGGTGAAATGTGTCTTTTTACTGCCACAGTCTCACAGCTGACTCATGCAGCATAATCAAGCCCTAAAGCAATTAAGATACTTTGGCCTTTGTAAGGCAGTTTAAGAGACAGATCCATTTCAGCACAATTCAAACAGCACAAAGAAAAGCTTTTATTATCCTGATTTATAGAGTTTTTCCATTTCTCTTTTATTTAAGTCCAATGTCCTGCATTCAATTTAATGACAATGATTCTGTAAAGCATTAAAACACCCTATGACTATTAAAGGAACATTTATTGAGGTCTAATAAGAGACAAATCAACTTTTCATTTAAGTGCCTCAAAAATAACACAAGCAATAAATGGCTGATTATATATTTAATGACACTGTAACTTATACTGTACCAACAGACAAAGCTTTTGCATTTCCAATTTAACACTATTGCATGTCATCATCATTAGGGAAAATGTTTACTATCATTCTAATTGGAAGCAGCAAGTTAAAATCCATCTTCATTTAAAAACAAATAATGCTACTCAAATGCTTAATAAGTATGTGTAACTCTTGGCTATAATGCAGGGCTCATTTCAGAAAAGGCTGCTCTAGTTGGAAAAGTATGGCTTAAATACTGACTTCAGACTTGTATATACATACATGTACAGAACAAATCATGAAAAGAATATTTCCAATGGTAGAATCCAACTTTTTCCCTTAGTCTTGGAAAAACTACATTTTCAGAGTAGTTTCACTCTCATTAATCAAGATGATTGTTGAAATTGTTCTTGTGTTTTCATTCAAACTCTATACTCCATAATTTTTTTTATTTCTCAACTGTGTAACTTTCTTAAAATTTGCAAACAAGACAACGTCACAAACCTTCTTTTTACTAATCTGTGAAAAATTCAAGAGACCAAGAAAGGCAACCATAGAAATAAACCTTTATAGTTCATTCAGTTGTGAAGGAAAGAAATAAGTTGCCAAATTATTTCAATCTCTGTCCCCCAAAAGAAAGGAAAATTGAAAACATTTTCAGAGGAAGTTAAAATTCTAAAATAATATCTTCTATTAAACCAAAAAAAAAAGAAGCATGAAGAGATCTGGTAGCTGGCAGCAAAAAATGTCAACAGACAGAAGAAGTTTACGATCTTATTTGGTTGTCTTGACTTCACTCTGACTTAAATGACTAATGTGTCTTATCGCAGAGGACACAAGATTATTTCTCTGTATGTTTCTGGTTCAGTTTGTCCCTGCAATTAGGTCCTCAAGTCCAATGCCCTGCAACCCCAAGAACCAATGCAACAGAAGTTTCATCCAGAGGCGCCTTTCAGGCACCCCCTCACACACCTCCCCCTGGCATCTTATGACAAACCAGACTTTTAGGAAAAGACCAAGCAATAGCCACAATTATTGAGCAGTATAGGAAAGAGAGAGAGATACAGGCTATATCATTTTCTTATAAATCAAACCCCAGGGCTACTTGGTGTCCATCACAGTGTTGCCCAGGACACAGATGCATCTCCCAGTGCTGAGGATTCAAACCCCATGGAGGTTTCTCCTGGGGAAGGACTTCCAGCTCAGGTCTAAGGACTTTCTGAACATTTTAACTTTTCAGGAGAGTTGTCTTATGTTACTTCATACATTTGTGCTTTTCTTGCAAAGATACAGTAATGGACAGGTGTGGCAAGGGCAACCACTCATTGCAAAAGGCAGAGATAGGACTGCCTATGGCCATCTATGGTACCATGATGGCAACAGATTAACCCCTCACTGCTTCTGGTTTGCAGTTCTTGCATTTGCTCTCTTCAGTCCCTTTCATTTCCAAGACAGTTCAGAGTTAATTTATTTTATATAATCTGAAACTGGCTCTAAGGAAGGGCAGACCTTTGGGTATGATTCACTGACAAGCTTATTTTCTTTCCTAAGAATTGATTTAACTATTACAGCAAAGGCTAAGAGAGTTATTGAACCAGTTAAATGATTTAAAAATAGGGAACTGAGTGTTTGAACCATCAACAGGCATGAGCACTGAGATTAAACCTGCAAGAAGGCAAGGACTTTATTTAATTATTATTTTTTTAAAGTCCATGTGAAGTTATTTACACTTGAGACAAAGATTAAAGATGCTGTGAAATTTACTGTCCCTGCACTTAACTGGGGAGCATGGCAGAGTGGAGTCTTGGCGTGAATGCTGCCCTTCTGACACTGTTAGATTGCTAGTACGAAATACGTTCAGACAGTGCAGGAATATTTGTAAAGCTTATAGGGAAGGATATCAAATCATTCTGTTGTTTATTCAGTGAAGCTTAAGCACATCACCCTTGAGGTTATTCTGTGTCTTGCTTACACATCTTGACTTTCCCACACCTTTCCTTCGTGAAATGTCTCTCATAAAAGTCTTCCATTTACCTTCAATGTTCAAACAACTTTGCATCATTTCATTCTTCAGTAAGGTAAATTATTCAATTCATGGCTAAGATTCAAAGCCATAAAAGTGGATATTTGTAGTTTTCTAGAGTCTGCATTTGTTGCAGAAAACCGCATTTTCTAAATACGGGAAAATAAGCAGGCAGTGGTCCATGTGATTCCTGCTGTCCTGGTGATCACATTTTATTTGCTGTCGACCTCCTATACTGTCCTGTTTCATTTCTGTCATTCACCTGTTGCTCTCTTTGTCTGTCAACTTGAAAACTTCCAGGACCAAAAATTTTTGTTTTGATGATGCTGTATCATAATCGAGTCACTAGCAGCATCAGCTTGTGGTATACATTTGCTGCAGTTAAAGAGCACAAATATTATTATCCTTTCCTAAACATGGTCTAAATTTTCAGGAATTGCAGTTTATCTTGAAGACCTGATATCTGAATGCCTTCATGAGCAATTGTAAAAGATCCTGATCGCCAAAGGAAGGAAAGACCAAGCACTCTTTGGGTTAAAAAAAGAGAGAGACTTTTAGAGACTGCAAACTGAATGTTTTGCTTTAGAAATAATGCATCTAAAAGCATGTCTGCTCCAGACGTTTCAAGCTTGAGCCCTACCCTATTTCAGAATAATCCTCTTTTCCACACAGAGCATTACAATAAAATTAAAATGCAATCAAGAGAAAGACAGATAGCATTTAATATAAAAGATGGTGCATCACAGTATGTAGTACACTGAAGCAAATTCAAATATTACTTTAAGGTGGATCTATTAGTGTCAGGGGGGGAAGGGAGAAGGGGAGGTGTTTCTGGTTATTTGTTAACGCTGTCTTACTTCCCAGTGGTGATACACCCTGTATTGATGAGATTACAGAAACACCATCCCTTGCTTGATTTCAGATAACCACATCCACTTCCCATAAAACACATAATTAACTGAGGAGGGAATGCTTCTTAATTAAAACTGTCTGAAATTAATCAAACATTGGTTCGCAAGATTTGCAGAATACTCCTGGTTTTGCTCTTACTTCCTTGGTTGCTCAGAGGAAGTTCAAGTGCCCCATGCACTGGTGCAGAGGTGCTCACCTTCCTAGCACAGCCAGAGTGGCTTCATTTTACAGCCTGGGACGACAAACTCGCCGAGTCCTTCTCACCAGCAGACAGCAAGCAAGGAAGAGACAGCAAAAGCCATGAACAATACTACGTTTTCAGTATTGAGGCTTATTCTGGCCTCTTCTTTTCTTTCTAAAACCGTATGGGAAACAATCACTGAGGCAGTTTCTCCTAAAGGACAGAACTCCGGGCCAGCCTCCTCAGTAGGCGCAGATGCTCCTGGGGGAGCCCCACAGCAGGTAGAACAGGGGAGGTCTGTGAAGATGCACATGAGCTTGTCCTGGGAAAAGAAGCCTAGAAGACACTCTGACCAGCCTGCAGCAATGGCACGGGAAAGGGGAACAGTTCATAAACCACCTCTGCTCTGGGGCTGGGCAAGGGCAGCCCCCCCCTTTCTGAACCTCAGCCTCCACTTGCGCTCTCATGCACACGGGGGCTGCGGATGGCTCGCGGCTGCACGGTGCACTCGTGCCACAGCAACAGTACATCACAGGGGCAGGGAGGGCTGCTTGGCCATCCCGTGGGGGAAGACTCAGTACCAGCAATTCCACTTCCAAGGGCTGTGAAGATGCCCTTGTGGGAATCAAAAAGAAAGATCAAAGGCAGGCCTGAACAAGGAATAGCACTCTCTGAAGTTACTACTTTCATTGTTACTTCTGTGCTTCATAGACTAGTACATCACAGGGGTTTTTTCATCCCTTCTTTTTTTTCTTGGTGATGTTCTTTCATCTTATTTGATGGATCTTCCCCTAGTTGTTCCATTTCTTTTATCCCTTGAAACACAGCTCAGGGCTACATTGTTTTCTCCTGTTAAGGTGGTTTCATGAACCTTCTGGCTGTAACATGGCATGACCTCACACTGACAGCTCCTGAGAACAAAGCCCTGCTCTAACTGTGAGCTCAGTCTCCAGGGCTCCATACCTGCAGAGTTCAGTTAGCCTCGTTGAGGACTTACACTTTCTGGGGGGACGAGGACAGGGCGAGAAGCTGCTGAGAGGGAGAGGCAGAGTTGAGTATGAAGTTGAGTATGTGTCATACCACTCTTTAATTCCACTTTAAATTTGGTCTCTAAGCTTAGTCAGGGCATTTACAGTTAGACAGTATTGGAGGTACTGGTACCTTCAGGAGTAACAGTGGTATAACGACTAGAACAGAACAGAATAACAATATATTCACCGAAAGAACAGAAAAAAATTACATTTGTCCAGGGACAGAGAAATGATCCCAAATAAACTATTTCAAGAGGAGGATGTTGAAATATTACAGAAGAAAAAACTGTTATTAAAAAAAAATATATATATATATGTACACACACACATACATTACATATGTAAAATATTATAACCTTACCCCTTAAGACATAGAAAAACACTTGCTCTGCCCCAGAAAACAGTTCAGGAGAATGCTAAAACAGCTGTGTGGCGTAACAGAGTGGCATTTGCAGTGTAGGCACTGTGCCGGGACAAGTTCCCAAGCTCTTCCAGGCTGTGGCAGGGAAATGAGGTTGCAAATTAGCATTGCAAAAGGCATCTGCCAGGTCCAGGCTCCAGGGAGGCAAGAAATGGGGGCTCTGAACTCCTTCAGACAGTTCCTACGCCCTTCTTAGAACATGTTATTGCTGAGCTTACCCCATACCCAGTCAAGGTATCCTTCTGCTCTTCTTTTGCCTTCTTTCTCTATCTGCCTTTCTCTGCTCTCTCAATGCAGAAGATTGTTTTTCCCACGCCCTCAGACAAACTACATTTCTCTTGAGGGGAAGGTCATAGGTATGGTAATCACCCATTTCCCTGTACTGTGGAAGCAGAACTAAGGGGTTTTGTCCAGTGATGGGATCCTATGTGCCTACAGGTAGAAATCCTTGTACTACAAAACAGGTACACCATGACTGTTAGCTCCTTTTTTTACATGGTGAGCAAAGGCACAGGAGAGTTAGAGTGACAGCCATGAGGAGAAGATCCCAAAGCCTGGGGCTGTATAATGCAGCACTGGGGATTCTTCCCTCTTCAAAGGAAAAAAAACCAGCCCTCTGGAGGGGGCTGAACCTTTCCTGTAGCAGTCAGTGGCCAGCACTGCCAAAAATGTACTTGCTCATGCTCCCTTGAACAGAATCTTTTCAGTCATGCTTCTAACTATTGAGAAGCAAAACACTAGCCCTGCCTGCCCAGGGAGGAGATGTCCCCACTCTGCCACAGACCCCTTTAGAAATGTCACAAACATTTGGTTTCTGTATTAACACATTTAGGAAGCAAGGACCTTTATCTACAGGCCAACACCTTGTGCATTTTTGAGCACTAAGTCATAAAATAACATCTATCCACAAAAAGAGCATGAGAGGGCCATTTTAATGACTTTTTTTAACCTAGAAGGAGCTTGCACCATCTGTCCTGCTGACAGGTTCGCTGAGGAGACACATCCGTGGTTTGTCAGCTGGGTTACACGCATACACTTGTGAATCCAAGCCACAAATGGGATTCTTCTCTCTTGTGCCAAAGGTACTCACTACTTTAATCGAAGATAAGACAGAGATTATCCACATCTGTAATGATAGCTTCAAACAGCCACCAGGTTTCCCCCAAAGGTTCCTATGCTTCAGGGTATGGAGGACCAACCTTTCATGAGCTTTATATATCCAGCATGTGAAAAGCTGAAAGTCAGTACAAGGAGCAATTGAGTGGCAGAGCCTTAAGAGAGTGTTGGGCATCACTTCTGTGTTTCCACCAAGATTTTCTTCTTCAGTTCGTAAGAAGCAGTGGTCTCCATGATGATTTTCTGTCACAACCCTGTATATGGTTTTGTGTCCAGTATAATAGAATACACTGCCCAATTCTTGCATCCCACATATAAATGGAAGTGTCTACAGACACACTTCTTGACTTCTTACAGAAAAAGACTCATCTGCATCTCTAATTCAGAAATTCTATCTCTATTTAATTGGCTCTTCTCCATGTCCAACAGCTGCCTGTGATGATGAAGACCCCCAGCACAGTGCCCCTCTCCTTCCTGAGGTTTCAAATGGATCTCAGAGCAGTGTCTCCACTGTAGAGGCAAATACTCTCTTGGCTTCACCATTTACTTCCAGGAACAGAAGAATCCTCAGGTGAAGGAACAAATGCCTTTACTGAAAGTGATACCATTCAAGCTTTCTGCAGGGAGCCAAAGCAGGGTATAATGATTACACTGAAGAGTACCTCAGAGAAAGAGGATGGAGTAATGCAAGAGAAATGAAGACTGAAAGCAGAAGCTGACATTTCATCTTGCATTATAGCCCATGGGACAGAAGGCACAAATACAGTAAATTACCTGTAAGAATCTTTTCTTCCTAGAATGAATGACTTCAAAGGCTCTAGCAATACAATGAAATGAATGAAAGATTCTCCCTTTCTGTCTTTAGAGGACTGAGTAATAATTTACATGCTTCCTTGTACAGCAATGCTTTAGTCAATATTTATAGAACAATGCAGTAAAGCAGCTTCAAATTTGTTCCCTATTTGATAATAAATAAAGATGGTATTCAGATTTCTAGTTGCCTTTAAAACTGTCCAATCTTCTATTTTTATGCGATTTCAGCCTGAATAATTTAGAAAGCTTGCCCCAGAAATGTAAGGTCTCAAAACAACCAGAGAGGAAATTTGAGAAGCAAAAGAAAATGTACATTTGTGTGATGTAACAAAATATGGCACATTCAGACACTGTACTAAGACAGGTCAAAATTCAGGGACAAATCTTACTTCATGTTCCTGTTGCTGGTTATGTGTAATAAATAAGAAGATGTTAATTACAGTTGCTACTGTGGCAAAAGTTTCCAGTCCTTCATCCTTTCTGAGAGCCTTGAATTCACCAGTTTCAAGAAAATTCCAGTGCCTCTTCTGCTTCTCTTCTCAGTTCTCACTTTGTACTACAAGAGTGGGTTACATTTGGATATGATAGTCATGGTTGTGGGAACAGAAAAACACAAAGCTCCTTTATTTTCCTTCATCAGTTTACACCAGTTTCCTGTTCCTCAATTGTGTCATATGTTCATTACTCCATGCTTCTAAGTCATTGACTTAATCTGTAATCTCAAATGCTTGAACTTCTGGAATAACACAGATATTAATCTGCTCTGAAAGTGTCCTTAGCACCATTTATATTACAATATAGTGTACTGTTTCCTTCGTCATCACAGGTTATCTAGCATTCACCTCAGGTCTTCCACCTCTTTTTGTTTTGCCCATGATACCCCAGTGAGTGAACTACCAGAAATCTCACTATACTTCTCCCCTCTCCAAATCTCTCATTAAATTTCATTGTATCTCTCAGAAGTGAATAAAACCATTCACACCCCTACAAAAGAATTTCTTATGTTACTATTTTTTGACAGAAACAGATAAGTCCATGCTATTTCTCTTCTGAAACCTAAATTACATTTAAAACTAAGGGAAGGGATCAATAAAAGTCAGCAACTCAACTTGAAAAGGCTGAAGTTGGACAAACTTCAGACCAATCCTGCAGAGCTACCACATGCAGGACAGCCCAGGACCAGGGCACCGTAATCCAAATCAATCTTGATTTACAGGAGCTGGGTATTAGACCATGAAGCATCAGCCCATCCTATCACAACAGCATGGTTTTCCACCTCACCAGCTGTGCTGCTGACCTTCAGACCACGCACATCACCACATTAGCTGAGGAACTACATTATCAATCACTGCAATAATAATTGCAGTAGTCGGTGACACTCTCCCTGACTTTATTTAGATTCATTGCTGGTGGATCTGTGTGACCCAGGGTCTCCTTCCCCAATGAACATATCACTGCTGTTATCTTCCCTTTGTTCATTCACGAGTTTGATTAATGTACACATTTCTTTGAAAAATGCTAAAAAAAGAAAGGCCAGAGGATTTTTGCCTTGCTCTGTTTAAGATAGTTAGTTCCTTCTGGGCAGATAATAGACAATTAAAACCCCCCAGCATGAGTTAACCTTTACCAAAGCAATGGGCGTGCAGCAGACTCCAGCAGGAAGCAGCTGTAGCAGCAAGGTAATAGCCACCCTCCTCTGTGCAGCTGGTCCTCGCCCTGCACCATAATGAACCGTCTGTCTGAAGTGAGGATCTCTGGCTCCAGCATCTGAGATGCTCAGGTACCATCTGGACTTCAGTGACAGCAGCCCAGAGAGGACTGATTTGTTAGTCAGTGCCTTCACACCTTCAAATCCTTCCTCCGTCTCTCCAAACTGGTAACTTAGGTTTCCTTCATTACTTTACTTCTCTAAGAACTATTGATTTTTAAAAACATGATGTTTCCACCTGTTTGACAGAGCGACAGTGACAACAGAGAGAGGAGGGCAGAAATGGCAACAGTTTACTGCCTAATCAATTAGAAATTTCTAATTTTAATATAATTTTCTGATGGAAAATAACCCATGGTCTCCAGCAGGCCCTGGCTCAGGCCTGAGAGGCAATAAGGGTTCTGGTAGCCATGAGTTATTTTAAACTTATCTTGTATGGCATCCCACTGGACCTGCTGTCATATCTCAAGAAAACAGTAAGAAGCTCAGCCTGTTCAGGGCTCTGAGAACTCAGAATCCTCTACAGCCATGGCAGAAAAGAAATCATAACAGATCTAAAATGAGGTTAAAGGCAGCCACAGGCCATGGGTAGAAAATGGAGTCAGGATCTGAAATTGATGTGTGTCAAGATGCATAAATCAGTCCTTCCTTCCACCCCACATCACTTGGAGTTCATCTAAAACCAGAAGAAATAGGTTCTCTCTCAGCTCTGCTCCAGCATCTTCTCAGTGACATTTGTGCTCCTGAGCCTCAGTTTTCCTGCACAGTGAAGAGGATCTTAATCAGATGTTTCCCTGACTGGTTTCTTTAGGTTGGTAGCTCTTTAGGACCAAAGTTGGTTCTTACTTTGGAATACAGAAAATAGTTTTGCTTGCACTCTACTCCTGATAAAGGCTTCTGGGTGCTTACTGTAGCAACATTTGGTGAAGGAAAAATGCTGGATAACTTTTCTCACTCCCTACTGGCTGACTGCTAGTCCAATACAAGGCACTTGCCAAGAAGAATATGAGGAAAATCATAGAATTTTAGAATCTAGGCAAACATTCCCCCAGTTTTGACTTCCTCTTTCTCACCAGTGCAAATTAAAATCCTCAGTCAGGTCTGGGTCACGGTGTACTGATGAGTGCCACGTTGTACAAGAAAGGGCTGCAGCTTCATCAGCACATTCAATCAAGATGTAACTGCAGGACCCATTAAATTGCAGATAGCTCCTGCACTCTGCTTTCAAGATTGTAATGATACCTCGTTTTGCTTTTCTGCTCTCATTTTGGTAATGAATTAAGGCTTGTGGAAGCATTCTACTTCACAGACAGATGATGAGGCAGAATGGAGACTCTGTAGTGCAAAAAGGCACCAAAAGTTTAAGAGAAATGTGCGCAATTTGGGGCTTTTTAGAGGTTTAAATTATGAAAAAGGATTATAAATCAAATTTATTCCCTAAGAGGAACACCCTTCACTTACTTGTTTATGGATCAGTTACAGAAAACCCATCATGCCATCTTCAAATATTCTGAGAACAGGAAATAAGTAGAAGGACAGGTCAAGAGATGAAAGGAATGAGAAAATCTAGAGACAGTGAGCAACCCCACTGTTCATTGTTATCAGCAACTTGCAAGATCTATGCTTGTTAATTTGGATCTGTCTTGTTAAACTCTGAGCATGTAGCTCAATGACACCGTGTCCTAATTATGAGTCTTCCCAAAGTTGTTAGACTCGGATGGTGCTTGTCAGTGTTTCTGAAAGTAGGAGGAATATTTGTAAAGGAAACAGGATTCTTCTGGGTTTGTTTCTTTTTCAGCTGCAAGGGAGAAGGTGCAATTTTAATTGTCTTCTTAGCATGATTTGGCCAGGGATAGAGAAAAGATGCAAATGCCTTTTGCACATGTAGATTTTGTGCAGTAAAACGCCAGGATCAGCAGATTAGTATTTACCCTGACCCTGCCACATATTTCCCAATTACTGGGACACAACCTTCCCTTTCTCTGTCCTGCAGTGAGAAGATTGCTAAATTTCAGGAAGTTATCTTGGCCAATAATTCCAGTCAGAAGATTGTTTCCTTGAGGAAACTTAGAACCTGAAAAGAAGAGCAGGCTACAAAATGGAAATTGTGCTGAGGTTTTTCTTTGTTCTGCTATGTCTCCTCAGACTTCTTTAATTTTTTTTAATCATTATATTTTTCATCCATATATTTAAAGAGCCTTGAGTTTTGGAGTGGCATAGAGTAAAACAGAATAGATGGGTACTACTGTCTATCTAAAATGCACTCAGCATTTCCATAGCAAGGTGCTGTTAATTTTGTGCTCACAGTGTCTTTGGCTCAGAGAATTAACAGGTACTGCTGTTTGCAGGAAATCTTGGTGAGTAACATAGTGGCAACAAGAGTAAAACACTGATATTCGGTGCCTGATTGTACAAATTCAGTCTGTTTCGCCATCTCTGATAAATAAAGAAACAAGGAAATCCTAACTGTAATGCTGAAATTAATTGGAATTATAATATATAATAATCAACAAGCATATATGCAGTTAAATTACTTGACAGCTTCTGGCCCAAGTTGCCAAAATTTCATGCTAAGGTTCCCTCACAATCCGCTGAACACTTTAAACATACGCAGTAAGAAGGAAACAGTAGTTTTGCCATGACTTCCTAAAATACCCCACTTCTGTAATGCAGGCATCAGTGCTTGGAGCAAAGGGAACATCTCAGTCCCATCACCCATGAGGCCAATGGTCCTTCCTTCAAGACAAGCAAATATGGATCAGGCTGGGATTTAGTGGCTTTGGGTTTGTAGGTTTCAGGGCTTTTGGCAATAGAAAGGTTTAGAGACCAAATCTAGCTAAAAATCTGTTCAAATGAGGGCTCAAATGTGGGACCTTACTGAGGGGTTCCACTACCTCATGGTGATGGGATAGGTCTGACGCTGAGCCTTTGCCCTGCCGGGTACCTGCTGGTGGCAGAGGAGAAGGGGTCACACAGACATCATCCCAGAGCTGAGGAATGAAGGAAGCTTTTGTTCATAGCACTCAGATGGGCACATCCTGTCAGCCCCCACCCCGCCCAAAAAGGCTGTGGTAGTTCAAGTCAGGAGATTGCTCAGGACTTTCTATAAAAGAATAAATGTTTTCATCTGTAAAAACAATGGGGTCAAACGTCTTACTGACAGTATGGTGATCACTGTGATTTCTGCAAGCTGACAAATTACACTGAGCCTTTGAAACTGGTAATTAACTATTTATTACTGGAACAGGGGAACAAAGAGGAAGACCAAATTCAATCTTAACTAGGTTCATTGTCTCAGCATTAAACACAATTACAACGGCTTTACTGGACACCTTCAATTTTCACCATCATTAAATAGACATATATTTCAACCACTTATTGACTACAGCCTAAAATGAGACCTTAAGAAAAAGAGTTCTCCAGAGCCAGAACTGTGTTTCCCTGGATAGCAAATTCACCCATCTGGGCTGAGGCAGCCACACAGTCCTGAGCCAAAGACATAACAACTGGAGGCAATTAGTCCCTTCTCCATTTGGAATTCAGGATGCAATGCCTTCTTGGGGTTGTTCAGCTCTCCCCTTTCGCACAGAGGTAGACTTGATCGTTAAATATACCTCTAATGTCTTTGCCATAATGCGGATCCTGCTACATCAGTGTCACACGAGAGTGGTCAGTCTAGGATGTACAAGGATCACAGTCTTTCTCTAAAAGTTTAAGAGGTTTAAAAGATTATGATGACTCCCTGTGACGTCAGTGGCAGGGCGACATCATGACCTTCCCCACTTCAGGCCCACACGTGCCATGCTAGTGGATCAGATGTCAAATCTCAAGCCCCAGAGAGAGCCAGAGCTGATGCAGAGCTGCATGGATGAACGCTGGTGAGCCACACCTGGGCAGTGAGGGGGCAAGTCTCCTGCCTGCTGCCTGAGACTGCACATGTCTGAGAAATACTGAAGAGTAGAGCCAGCTCCTGCTATAATCCTCTGCAGTCACTAGAATCGTAATTATTGAAATAATATGTAAAATAATATTATTCTCATTTATGTACATCTTACTTTGGCAAAACAGTCACAAATTTACTGAACATTTAGTGCATATGTGTCCATTTCTGTATCTGCTTAACTTTGAACATGAGATTGAAATGCAATTAAGGTTCTAGAGCATATGCTTAAAATTAAATATGTGATAAAAGATTTTGCTAAAGACATAAAACAACCTAAAATTAACACATACAGAAAATGTAAGTGTAGTGGAGCAAATAATAACAATAACAGGAAAAAATTCCATTCGTTATTACCACGCTGAATTGAAACATATTGTGATAGCTGTAACACAGAAGCCAGGGGACTTCATGGCATCCTACAGCAGAATGTGGCCTGGGAAGAGCCTGTTGTGCTCGTGTCCTTTCATTTTTGGAGAACAGAGTTGTTCTCACAAAGCTGAGCCAGAATGCAGGGACCTCGATTCTAGCCTTGACTTTAATGCTGCTCCACTGGAAAATTGGGGTAAGCTCCTTATTGAGTCCTGCATCAGTTTGCACACATGTAAAATACTGAATGCTGTTGAAAAGCTCTTTTGATATATATAAATTCAATAATGAGCATGGCTGATCACCTCTCCATTTCTCTACTGTGCAGCAGAGGTCAATGGAGAGACATCTAAATTTGTCCCATGACCAAAATAACTGCACTAATTAAGAGGCTGATTGGGTGAAGCTGATTGCCACCAAAAAGTCACAAGGCAGGACTTTTTGACTCCAGCACAATGACACCCTTTTGCAGCTCTACTGCTTTCAAACAGCCCCATGGCAGACAGCTCTCATGTGGTGTCCCATGTTCATGCACGTCACCCCGTGACAGCCCTTCCCAGTGGACCATTTCTATGGGCCCTCAGACTCCAAACTCTTTTCTCAGTAAATCAGTGCTGAGGTTATTTTTTCCTCTATTTTGAAACTGAGGTCTAATAAGCTTTATATTTTTTTGTCCTCCCGTTAAATTCATCAGCGGTAGACTCCAGAGGGTGGAAATACAACCCCCAAGGGCCTCATGGAGACTTTTTGTCTGCATGGGAGATTAATTCAGGTCAGATCCTAATTTCCCTAGCAGCTTGTTGAACTGAGATCCAAAACTGCAGGTTAAGCCCACTGGTATGTACTTCCAGGAGACAGTTTACACTCCTGTTGCCTTTTTCATAGGAGGACTGACAATTTCACAGATTCTTTCACTTGCATCTGTCTCATCCTCTTTCCCCTTATTACCCCCTGCAGAGAAGTAAATGAATTTGAGGCACTGAGGGTCTTCACCGGTCAAATGCACTTAAACTGCCAGAGCCTCCTCAGCAGTTGACAAGTTTGCATTGCTACAAACTCGACTTGTG
Source organism: Cnemophilus loriae (assembly GCA_013397755.1). Taxonomy (NCBI): domain Eukaryota; kingdom Metazoa; phylum Chordata; class Aves; order Passeriformes; family Corvidae; genus Cnemophilus; species Cnemophilus loriae. Next base: position 1,875,622 of record VZTF01008853.1, read on the forward strand.
ACACCTGCCCAGCAGGAGAGCCATTGGTCTTCAGCAGCGAGATTGACCTTGGAAAGTCCAGGCCGGCCTCCTACTGTGTGAAATAGAGCAGAGATGCAGGGGATCCTGCCACGCAAGTAAACAAAGGGCAGCTTCAATTCAATGTGTGTGATTTCTGCAACACCCAGCACAAAGAGCCTTGCTGAGCTTGGAGTGCAGTTCCTGAACAATCCACGGGGAAAAGCAAAGAGGGGGTTTTTTTCCCCCAATATGGGTGCAAATCAACTGATGCTAAAAACTTTGTTACTGATGATTGTGATTATGGAAAAGTACAAAACTTTTTGGAAAAGCAGCTCTTTAGGGTCAAACATCAGTCCAGTCCCAATCTATTCTATATTAATGACCTGGCTGAAGGAGTAGTTGTGCTACTTATTGAATTTGCAGTGATATTGGGCTGGAAGGGGCTGCCAGCACTCTGGAGGAATGGATCACTGTCAAAATTCTCAAGCAATTAGTGGAGAAATAGAGGCAGAAAAATAACTCAAAGACAATGAAAAAATCTGGTGTTGTGACGGAGCAGTCACAACTGGATCTGCAAGTTAGGTTGGATCACAAAGCTAAATTCAATAATGTCATACAGAAAAAAATAAACCTTATTCTGAGATAAATATATAAGGGGAAGGTCACAGGAAAGACAGGAAAAAGAAGAGTAATTCCTTCTTTCTGGTAAGAAAGCAAAGGGTGGTGCATCATGTCCAGTCTGGAACATCTTTCAAAGAAAAAAAAAGTGAACTGGGCAAAGAAAGGGGAAATAAGAACATAAGAGCAATGAGTGGACTTGAAAACATGAGCTGTGAGGAAAATCTGAAAGAAGAGTTTTCTCAGTCAAGTGAGGAGACGTAGAACAATCTTCAAATAAATAAAAGTTGTATAGAAAACAGAAGATTGTTGGCTTAAATTGTGGCAAGCATGATTTCTAGGCTCAGTTCAGTAATAAACATAGATGTTTGCAGCCATTTCAGATGTTTCAGGGCATGTGGTACACTACCAGGAGGCTGCAAACCTGACACAGGTACTACAGCAGACCAAGAGGAGACCTTTCTGGAGAGGTAGCTGTAGATGAGCTGGCAAGATGAGCAGCCTTTGAATACAGTACCACTTGCCTGGCTTCCCAAAGCCTCTGCCAGCCAGAGGAAACATCCCTAAATTAGCTGATATTCTTTCTCTCTCTCACCTACAGGTAAGTAGGGTTTACTGGGAAACAAGCAAAGCCTGTGCCCCTGGAGCCTGCTGGTGGATCAGCAGCATGGGCACCCAGCCGTGGACTCCGGAATGCTCAGAGCATCTCCAGCCTCCAAACTGTCGGTGTCGTATGTGGATTGACAGGGATGAAATGCCTTCAGCAGCTCTTGTTCAGTACTAAGCATTAACACAGCTGCAAGTGTGCAAGCTATGACTCTGCAGTGCAAGAATTTCCCCCCACAGTGACACAGAGTCACAAAATGGTTTGGGTTGGAAGGGAACTTAAAGATCACCTCATTCCAACCCCCTTGCCATGGGCAGGGACGCCTCCCACTAGACTGGGTTGCCCAGGGCCCCATCCAGCCTGGCTTTGAACACTGCCAGGGATGGTGACTAAGCCCAGCTGTGAGGAGGGGCTGCAGTGCAGCATGGACTGGTATGAGGGGAACGCTACAAAGGTGTTCCTTACTCATTGGATGGTTGCAGTTAGAGGATGAAAAATCAATATATATAAAAAGAGAGCTGGTTAGGACAGTTAAGGATAGTTTCTGCATATAGGGAGCAGAAGCATGAACAGGGCATGCCCAACCTACCCTAAAATTTCCTTTTTGTCTTACAACATTTCTTTAGTTTTTTGTGTTAACTCTCATTCTCCCTCCTCCACTCTGGCCTACAAGAGGAACAAGGTAATTTGAATACAACTTTAGAAGAATATTTGTCTTGAGCTGGAAAAAAGGGGAAAATTCACTCTGCTTGTAGAGGAAGAAGGAGAAGTACTCCACCTTAAGTGGCCTTAGTTCAAAACTAAGCATTGCTTCTGCTGTAATAGGACTACATTTCTTTCTCTGTATTCTCGTAATTCAGGCAAAAATTTTGGTGAGGAAAGGAGAAAAGGAAGAATTTATTTGAACCTCAAAGGCATGCCAACACCTCTGGATTAACACAGGATTTTGTGGTCTGTGAAGCTCTCAAGAGCTAATTTGTAAAAGCCCATGACGAGTTTCTGGCTAGCAGCGATGTTTGGGGAGAGTGTTGGTGGCTCAGCAGGCAGGGCAGCCTCACTAGGAGACATCAGAGAGGGGTAGAAAGATGTTATGCAGAGACTGTTCAGCATATGGTTACAGAAAACAGTTGCTGATAGTTTAAAAAACTGTTAAAAACCCAGCCTTCCCTATGCCTCTCAACACAGCAATATATTTCCTTTAAAAACAAGAATAGGCCATCTCATTCCCTTCTCACTGCCAGGAGGCTCATGCTGTGTGTGGTTCCTGGAGCTGAGTTTGGCACCCCAAAACACCCTGCTTGCTGAGCAATGCCTGCCTCCTGTTTTGGGGATGCCTTCAGTCTCATGTGGATGGAAAGCCCTGACAGAAAAAAGTGGTTGAAACAGAGGCAGATATTTAGTGTTGTGGAGCCCCTTGGAGGCTGCCTGTGGGCAACAATAAGCCTTGTGATGGACCCTGCAAAGAGCTTCACTTGTTGCAGAAACAGCAAACATTTCTAGAGGAGCAAAGCTCACAAAATATCAAAATAAAAGGCCCTTCCATCAGGTTGCAAAGTCAGCTTGTACACCACTGTTCGTGCAAAAAGGTGGCTTAATTTTTCCTCTGTTTCTTCACTGTCCAATTGGTGCATAAAACCCTCCAGCAATTCTGTTTCTAAGGTATTATTTAGTAACTCTGGCATGAAATGCTGAGAGGAAAAGTGCCTAGATTAGCCGAAGTAGCATCTGAGACTGAAAAGGCATCTAGATCTTCTGTATTCTCTATCAATCTTTAATGTTTCAATGAGAAATACAGTCTCCATGCTTCAATTTAAAGACAGGGAAACTCTAATCTTTGCAATGTGGCCTGGAGTTCGCAGTATTAAAAAAAAAAAAAAATAAGCTAGTTGGGAAGACTATCATAACTGCTTAATTAGCTGCTAGATCAGCCACTGTAGCAGAGCAGGATTTATTTGTGAGATAAACGGGTTTTCAGGTTCCTGTCTTACACTTTTACGATTCACATCATGAGATAAAACAAGCAAAATAACTCAGAGTAAAATATCAAATAGGTTTTACACAATGGGTGGTTTCCCCTCCTCTCACCATTTTCACTTGTCTCTACCCACTCTCCTATTTAGTGGAAGCTCAGCACTTTTCAAAGCTTTTCAGCTCGGATATCAAAACTAAAAATTCATCACAGAAATATCCGTGTAATAAAAATGTCTAGCAGAGAGAAAAAAAAATCTCTAGTTTTCATGTTTCTGGCATGAGTGGTAGGTCTCACAGCATACTGAGGATATATTTGTGCATCATGAATTGGCTTCCTTTACACTGTAGGAAATACAAGAAGAAAGCTGGAATGGAGCTGAATTTTCCACCCGTCGTTGTTATGAGGTAGCAAGAGTGGGTGTGCTGTTAGTGACTGCCTCAGAGACAGGTTCCAAACCGTGGCCATCCCCTGCACTTTGCATGTCTGAGCTGACACTTGATGTTCCAGCCCTTCATCCATCACAGCTAGAGCCAGAGCAACGCTGTGGTCCAGGTGCACTTCCCACCTGATTAGCCTCATGTGAGATGTCACCTGCTATCCCCATGGTGTGAATGCCATCCTTTAAAGGCAAGTGTGGAAAGGCCAGCCTGTCCTATAAATTATCCTGCAGCCTTTCTTCCTCCCTCAGTATTTTGGTTACTGCACTGTATTTTTCTCTGCATGCTGCAACTGCTCTGCTCTCCTCAGATGCTGCAGCTGAATCAGTAAGTCCTGCAATCTTTCTGAATTGGGTTCATTTCTGCATGGAACCCCTTGCAATGACCTTGAATAGCAACAAGGAATCATGCTCCAGTGAAATGTTATGTGCCCATCCACTTAGAAAGCAAAGGAGTCCGATTGCCTCATGAAGGCAGCCTTGATGCAGATGCAGCAGGAAGAGACGGCCTCACCTTTCAAATATTTCCAGTGTCTGGATACAAACTTACGATAAACCAAGAATAGGAGTAAGCAGACCTATTTCAGGATTATGTGATTGGAGGGTTAGAAGCAAGTGAAAGAATCATATGCAGTAATAACATTTCTTTTCAGTGTAATGTAGAATGTCGATATTTAGCTTTGGTAACTAAATGTGTCAAATCAATGACTTGGCTTTATCTTTAAACTAAAAGCTGTCTTTCAAGTCCATTCCCTAACCTGCTATTTAAAGAGCAAATACACGAGTTGCTTTCCTTTTTTCTTCCCTTTTTTCTTCCCTTTCTCTGTTTTAACTCAGGATATCTATAACACTTTTGTGTGGTGTTAGGATGGGTTTTTTCCCAGTCTCACCATGTTTCTAAATAACCCAATGTGCTGAAGAACAGCTGACATAGCAAACTGAACAACAATGAACCAAAAGTCTACTTAGTCCCATGTCCTGCCTCCTTACCTCAGATCAAAAGCAGATCTCTAGAGAAGAGGATATGTATCAGTACTACAAGGACTCCATCCTCCAGCAATGTGCAGCTGGAGGGTTTCAAACGCTTTATATTGAGTAATTTGCAGTGGAGAAGGGTGTCATTATCTGCATTTTCCTCTCATTGGAAATGCTTTCTATATGTCCTTTGCACAAACTACATTTTTCTTCATTTATTCTTTGCTGTAATCTTCACTTGAAAAGGAAAATAAGTTTGCCTAAAGAATATTTTGGGCAGAATTATCAAAAAATTGGGGAATCTCAAATGAGGTTTCAGAGATCTGATGAGTATTTTCTTCATTCACTGACTTGAGAGTCTGTCATACATTTACTCAGCACAAGCTGCTATATGTTTCAGTACTCTCGGTACTTGAGACCGAGCAATAAAACTAGAAACATCTTCTCTACCTTCTTCTAATTTGCAACTGCTGTCTTGGATGTTCATCCAAGACACCTGGTCTGTTGTTCTGACTTCATAGTCATTATTTCTATCAACACTCTCACCAAGCCTCTCTTTTCAAAATGTTCAAGAAATTACTTACTGGAAAGACATGGCTAAGCAGGGGACAGTGCTGCTAATTTAGGAAATCTATACTTCTTGGTGTAACAGCTAAGTTTGGACCTCAAATATTTAAGAAATGACAGAACCCTCTGAAATGCACAGAATTCTTCAAGCTCCCATCAGCTTGTTCTCAGCTGGAAGCAAGCCTATTTCTAGCAGAAATCTCCTTTACTACATGATTTTTTAAATTTCAGATTTGTGAGACAGCATTTGTGACAGATCCCTGACTGCACAGGGACAAGCAGCAGTTAAAGAATCACTTTGTTTCTCTCTGGACTCTGGGGTGTACTTTGGAGCAGGCTGGGGTAGATGAACAACTTTGATGAACACGAGGATGCTGTAAGCCCGTGTCAGCGGGTACGAGCACAGGAAGAAAATGACAGCCATTAATACAGCACTGGCTGTTAAACTCTAAATAAGACTGAATGCAGTTCTTTGAAATGAATCTATTTCCTTTCTCCCCAAAGTGTAAAAGGTCCCTGTGCCTAAAGAAAAGGAGGGACGCTGTCACTGTCAGAAGATGGCTGTTATCTGTAGGGAAGGTTTTTGCCTCATCTTCCCTTTCCATTAATCAAGCAGTTTTTATGGAGAGGTCAGGAAAGGCTAGCGATACAGCTTCTTCACTGCAGGGAGACAGCAGGGCAACACAGTTCGTGATGGAAAAAAGGCACATTAGGTTGACTGAAAGAATTTGTGGGTTTGTAATTTTTTGCCTTATCATTGTTTGTAATTTACAAAAGGCCAAAGCATTTCAGTGGCTTTTTTTGCACAGTGAGTTTCTGTATTCCACTTCAAAGTAAACTGGCTTTTCCAAAATTCTCTTAATAAAAATCTTCAAAGTAGGTCTAAAGAAAAGAAGATCAAATACTGAAATACTTTAAGAATAATATGAATTTTTTTTCTGGAAGACATTTGGTTTTAAATCCTGTTAGAATTGAAACAGAGTCTCATGTATGTTTTGGGAGATGGAAGGCAATGTTGCTTCTTCCTCCTGGCTACCAGTTCATAAATTTGCACAGCTCCAAAATAATGCTATTTGGACTCTTTCCCCTGGAAATTTTTGAAAGGACAGCTGTAACTCTCTACATGTGTTCATACGAGCATGAGAGCAGAGGGGGACCTTTTTTGGAAGTGATTTTATCTCTTCAGTGTCTTCCATGCCTGCCCGGGAAGCACACAGCCACACACAAAATGCTGTAGTGATGCCTGGTGGTGTTCAGGACCAACTACAAGAATTGTATTGTCATTGCACCGCAAGTGACTGGTGGATGTTGTGCACTCACACAAATGAAAGTCTAGACACAGATTATCTAAAGGACCCCTCACAACTGAGATGTCTGAATTCATAATTCTGCACGTGAATCTCCTTTTCTTCCTCCTGCAGATGTGCCTGACAAAAATGAACACGAAAATAAATTCCCAAGAGACAGGAATACAGCATCCTCTCCATGTCTGCTAAAGATGAGCATATGGTTTTGTTCTGCACCTTGAAATCTGCTTCACACTCTCAGTCTGCCTCCACAGACCCTGACTCACTTCCTGAAGGGTTCTATAAACTTAAACTTGTTTCCTTATTGCTGAAGAAACAGTGAAATTGAAAAAAAAAAAAGAAAAAAAAGTCAGAGAATTCAAAGGTAAGGCAAACACCCCATTCATTTAGACCCAGATGCTGCTGAGATGTTGTGAAGGGTGGGTGCCTGTGGGCACTTCGGTGTGCAATTGTCGCATTGCTCCCTCTGTGTCCCACATCCATCTCCTCTCCTGTCAGCAGATCTGTGTGCCACTGCAAAGGTCTGTCTTCCTTCAGTCCCTGTATGCTTTATTTGCTGTTGTAAGCAGCACTTTTACAAAGTGCAGTCTTTAGGAAGGTGCCTTTCTTCACACACACATCTTTTTCTACTGTTAAAAACACATAGGTGTTCCCCACAGCCACTTTGAAATTCCTTCCACTCATACAACAAAGGTGAGGAAGTACTCATTTTTTTTCTTGGCTTTGCCACAAATCAGTGGAAGTGGGTATTGCTGCCTGACAGGGCAGTTGAATGAAGATGTTTTTCAGACGTGGCACTATAAAGGACATTGACCATTGATATAAACTACTCCTTAATAGCTTTCTCTGGGTTCCTTTATCAAGACTTTGTGCCAAACAGCAAATATCTCACATTACAACCAAAAATCAGCAAGAGGGAAAATGTTCTATTTTGATTCTCCTGGTAAACACAACTAAAGAGAGAAGTGTGATAGAATAATGAGGTCAGGGATCTAAGCGATGTTTAAGATAGGACCTGTGGTATTAAACTAGCTCAGATACAAAATTAAAGAGCAGTGATACTGGAAATCATTCATATGATGAAGGACTATGCAAATCAGTACACACACTTAGACCTGTAAATAACTTGCTGGCAATCTGCTGTGAAGGTGGCTTTCTTAGAGGGGCATGATAGGCTTTGGGATAATAAAGATAACTAAAAAGGCTGTGGTACGATGGCTTGAGACAGGATGAAAAAAATGAGGCTTCATGTCTTGATACTTTTTGGTTTACCTATAAGGGAGGATTATAGCCTATTTCATGTAGGAAAGCAGGATTTATGACTCCTACTATCAGTCTGAAGGCCCAGACTCTGGGTGTCACCTCAACAATAAATTCTGAAAACATCACTTCATTTCATTTCAGCCAAATTTGACAGAGGAGCAGAGCTCTCAAATGCCCACATTTCATATTCCATGAAAACCTGCACCATCAAAAGAGAAGAACCTGTGTTCTTCACCTATGAAAACTCAGCAGGATGAACATGGCCTTTCCTAGTCACCAGCAAGCTCAGTCACAAGTCGAAGCTGTGCAAATAAAGTTTCATTCATTGTGCTGCTCTCAGCAATATTTGTTTATCTAAACAAGTACGTGTGATGAGACATTCTGTAGGAGACTTGGGGGCTGGGTGACATTCATGAGCAATCAGCTTCTCAATGAAGCTGGAATGTTTGGGCCTGTGATTAAGGTGGACAATCAGGGAACACAAAGTGAAATTTCATCATCATGTCAGCGTTCGTGCTCACAGGGCGAGACAGGCACTTCATTTACACCTCTGTATTCTGTCTCCGTATCCAGAAAATGGACACAGTCATTCAAGCAGAAAGAAGAATTTGCAATAAATGATGTATTTGACTTTGTTCCCTCTGACTTACAAAAAGGGAGACCACAGTTTTCACTTCTGAATGGGTTTAGTGTGTATCCTCCAGGATACCTCCTTTGGTACCCTTTCACCTTCTAACGGTTCCTACAAGAGAGAGAAAAATGAAGAAAATATTTCACCCAGAATGATTTGAGCAATTAAAGTTGAGTTCGTCCATATATTACAAGGCCCATGCTCAACCACTGACACTCCATAGATAGAAGGAGGTAACTCTGAACCCCAAAATACCTGGTTCAAACAGGAGGTTCTATTTGTGTCTCCAATAAACCTGTTTAGAGATTATTTCACATATTGCCATAAGCAACTTAATTAAATTTCAGTTAATAATCAAAAATAGTCACTTAGATAGAGATGTCAATAATTATTTAATTAACTCCACGTTAATATTACATGCTGATTAAATGCCTAACACCATCTCTTGATTTAACATGTTAATAAGCAGTAAGTGTATAATCAGGTTAGTTATGAAACTTCAGGCCCATCTAACATTCTGGACAGGCAGTCTTGCTTTCTCTTTACCAAATCAACTCTAGGATCAAACTGTCCAGTGATATAATGCCACATCATCAAAGTAATTATTCTGGAACAGAAAATCACCTTTTGATCTTATATTCAGCTATTTAAGATATATTTCCAAATTTAAAGCATACATCTTCATTTATGTTTTTCATGTGTCAATAAATTTTTGATCCACTTCTGCAGTGTATTAGACAACATGAGTTCTCTAAAGTTTAGACTAGAAATAAACCTGAGACTGAAGAAAATCACGTATAACAAAGGAGCCTGATTTATTCCATTAACAGATCGTTTGGCCAGCCTGGCTCCCTTTGTTTCTGCTGAGCAGCTGAAGGGGCAGAGACTTGGTTGCTCCATGCCTTAACATTCAGCACTACAGCCCCTCTTCTTTTTTTGTCACCCAATGCCACAGCTGTGTTGATTTCTGCTGAATTCCTGGAAAAGTTTCCTCCTGTAAGCAGCACTCTGCCAGTGCAAGGTAGGTATGGCATAAGAAAATACCTCCACAAATCAAGCTGTTGACTAATCCCAGTGCACCAGGCAGCAAGAATGCTGGCTGCTCCAGAGCAGGGAGAAAGTCTAAATTTTAATGGTAATGAAGGTGGGCAGAGAAGAATAAATACTGTCAGAGCCTGCTAATTATGAAAAGAGATGGATAGCTGCTGTAAAATCAGTGTGCTGTGGGGAGAGAGTCTTGAGACAGATTAAGTTATTATTCATACTGGGGCTGTTCAAATAAATCAATGGAAATTCCATCAGCAGCAGGTTCCATTTTTGTTCCGCTTCTTGATTTATGGGTTATGCCTTTGGTCTTTTTATCAGAATCCCCTTCTGCTTTATTCCTAGCAGGTATGTATAATCTAATCTGAAGCCACTAGATACTTTCTAGTGCAAAAAGATTTTCATAAACAGCCTAGTAACAGGAGAATTTACAGGGCAAGGTGCTTTTTATGTTTCAAACCCTTCAAAGTACTTTACTGCACTGCTTGTTGCGTTCCTCACCAGAAAAACAAGGATTGAAATAGTAACTTATTCCATGTTGTTTAGCCTAGTCTTCTAACGAAACAGTATCAATGTACTCACTACATTGGCCCTTCCACAGCAGATTTCTGAAATTTTTTCACCGGTTTCAAGCAAATTTATGGAAGGCTAAAGATCCCAGGGACACTGAGTTCCTAGTGGGATGAAAATAGGTAATTGGGCAGAAAACCCCACGTGTCCTTATGAGGAAAGTATAGCATCTCCAGCACAGACATATTACGAATAGTGTGGAGTCTAAGTGGAAAATGACAAAGGACCCAGCTCCTGAGCTCTGACATTTGTAAGTTTACTTGCTTGCTTATTTAGATGACAATTTCTCTGTAATGGTGTTGGTCTTTCTGTGCTGATGTTCAGCATCTTATGTGTCACTAGAGTCCCTATGCACTGTCATAGGATAATCAATAAATGGCCCAGGGCACGCGGTCAGGAAGGTCAAAAACATTGCTCCTCATCTTCAACCTCTGCTTCAGTTTATTATTGTGTAGCCCTATTTACCCCACTAGCAGTGTGTCAGGGTTTAAATATTGATAACACTGTGAAGTCTCAGTGAGTAGTTATGTCTGTCAGCATTTCCAAAAATGGCCCAGATTCAGGGAACAAAAACATGGATTGTAGTCGGCAGATGAACGCCCAGGCAGTGGCTGGACAACCCAAGAGCACATGGAAAGGAGAAGCATTTCAGGGATGAGGCAAACTCTTTGAGAGAGGGCAACCAGCCACCTTTATTGAACAGACAGGCTTAAACTGGCTGTAACAGGGCACAGACTCCTTTGAATAATAAATGCAAGCTCATGGGCTGGGCAATGACTTCAGCCAATGAAGGAAATGGTTAGGGGCCAGCTCACATCTGCAGAGACCTGGATTATCATCAGGCAGGTGCCTGATGAATGTATACTTTAATGGTCTGAGTTTTACTTGTTCACAACAGCTTAAAATCACCTCTGACTACACTGTAGGAACAATGATGCAGACAACTGTAAAACTGGATGGAAAACATTTATCTTTTCCTGACTCTTACTTGCTCAACAGAGCCATTCATACTATTCAAAGAACCTGCCATATCGTGTGCTGCTGCTAAGCACCCACTTGCTTTGCATTTGTAAAAAATTGTTTTGAACATTTTGGCAGCCTGGCATAGTGTGTTTAGATGTCCTGATCTCAGCAGAGTGTTTGCAAATCCAGTAATTGCATATCATTACCTCCTTTTGTTGCTGATGCTGTTGTCTGTGCCTTCATTTACCTGTGGCCCTGAACCACTCACTGTTAGAGAGGGCTATCTTTAATGCTTTTCTCTCCAATGGTTTGTTTGAAGCAACATACATACATCTTAGAGTCTTGCAAGCAAAGCAGCATGCCACAGAGCTTAATTAAAGAGGAAATAAAAAAAGAAGCCTTTCCCCAGCGAGCTGGGGGAGTTGCACACTGCTGAAGCTGATGGGACGAGATTGATTGTCTGATGTTAACATACAGAGAAAGGGAACTTATGACAGAGGTGAGAGAGCTATATTTCATTAGGGACAGCACCACTGAAAAGGACATTCACTCATTATCTACTCAGGGTTTTTTTTTATTATTTCAGTATCCAGCAGTGTTTTAAGGCAATTCCCATCCTACCTCCTGCTGTAAGCTTGGAAGTAAAAGAAGCCAGCTTTATACATCAAAGCTACACTAATAGTCCCTTTTCTCTCCCATGAACCATTAGCATGGGACCACCAATACTGACAGGTCATGGCTGTGCTATTTCCATCAAACATCAGACCTGTGCTGGAAATGATGGCAGTATCTCATCCAATTAGTCTAGAAAAGGCACTGGGATGTGTCTTCCAGGTGATTACTTCTGACAGCCAGGTCCACCATTTCCCGTTTTCTAGAGGTGCCTACTCCAGGATTAGTAGTCACTATTTCAGAGCCTTCAGGACTGTCTTTGCTCTCTTTAGAGGCACGAAGCAGCTTCCTGTAGGATTTTTAAATGGTTGTTCAAGACAGTTTGCAATCAGCCAATGACAATAGAGGCATCTGAGGGAGCTTTTCTTTCTCTCCGAAGCAGCAAAGCACTCCATAAGCACTTCATTTTTGCTGAACAGAATGCCATTATGCATCTCCAATAAATGCTGAAAATCATTCCTGAACCTACTGAAGCCTGTGCTGTCAAGGCAGAGGCTGCACACCCAGGGAGTGCTGGCTGTACAAGCCAATTGTGCCAGAGGATTGTTTCCTGTGCCCACATCGAGAGGCAGCTCCCAGCAGAGATCCCTGTGGGCATGCTTATCTGGGATCATTCACACTGATACTCCTGAAAGGAGATCCTTACTTTTGCAAGCTTCCTTATTCCAACATCAGCTTTTTGAGAAGTCACCCCAAGAGTATGAGGCTCTGCTCTATTTTCCTTGCTGGTCAGATGTGAAAAGGATAGTGAGAGTTAGGTTTAGGTGATCCAGCTGGTGAACCTAAAAGGAACCTGGGACCTCAGGGTGTGCTCCAAGGACAACTGCACTGCCATATAGAGGGGCTCTGTCTTCCTATGTGGTACTTGCCTGCCAAGCTGTGTACTCCTGTCTCTGCAGCAATGCTATGGGATTGAGGCCATGCAGGCTGTGCAGCTCAGGGTCTTTCCTGCAAGGACACCCACACTGCAAGGACACTCCACTACCAGGATGAACAAAATGGGCTGGCAGCCTGAACCCCAGCTGAGCTCAGGCTGTCTCCAAGAGAAGTTTGGAGGCACAGTAACCCAGTTCTTGCTGCACTGTGCACTCAAAGCTAAAGAGAACTTTGGTGACTGGACTTTTATGCAGCCACAAGCAGCAGTACAAAGACTGTACCTGAGGAGAATGATAGTATTTCACAGCAGCCTTTTAGCTGTAGTTGTATGTAACTCATTCTTCTCTCTAGGAGGAAGAAGAACAGGCTGTGCCTCAAGGTGGGTGGCTAATCATTTTCCTTAGATGACAGTACGTTTGCTGACCAAAACATGCACAGAAATATTCAGATGGGTCCTTTGCTCTGCCAGAAAGGCCATGTCTCTGCCCAGGGTTACTTTCCTTCTCTGTCTACCCAAATCCCCATCTTAATGGTGCATAAATTGGAGTTGAATCCTTCTCTCAACATGAGACACCAAAGGGAACATCTCTCCCTCTCCTCACCATGTCTTACAGGGATGTTTTCCCATACCCATGTGTTGCCCACACAAGCCAGATAATTATACAAAAACTTCGCCTCCAGCCCACCGTGGCCCTGTGGATTAACAGCCCATGTGGCATTTTTTCTTGTTTCTGTCAGCTAATCAAGAATCTCTGTTTTTGTATCATTTCACAAATATCAGTCCTTTCCCTGGGATCATTTCAGCTGCATAATAATGACCCGTAAGTGCCAATTCCAATATTCAGTTGACCTTCAAGGTAAATTGTGTTTTGCATTTGCCTTACACACTTTCATAGAAACTTAATCCACTGTCTAACATAAATGATCATTTTCAAAGAACATAATGGCTCTGAGAGCAGACAATAACTGGCTACAATTTGCTTCATGAGCAATTTTATTTACATCGACAGCAGAAGAGCTAAATTGAAAGGTCTGCTCTTTGACTGTGGCTGTATTTGTGCTAACGCCAAAAGTATGTTCAGCTTCAGGAAATCAATTCACCTTTGATTTAGCCCTCTGTATTATTAACACAAGAATAATACAGAATATAGATTTCCTGCCCAAATTAAACGAATGAACGTCTGTCTTCATATCAAGGCAAGCACCACCCAAATTATCGAGAAATAGCCATTTGATGGGGGACAGAGCGCCTCTCAGAAGGGCTGTGGTTGGGGTTCACACAGATACAGCCAGCTAGAGATAACTGCTGTGCAGGCTTCTCGGTGCCCTGTGGTGCCTTGTTGTGTGGCTACTGGGTTGTCTTCATTGCATGCTAAAGGTAGCCCTGAGGCAGCCTTTACTGTCAGAGCCAGCTGCCACACAGAGTATGAGTGACACAGTAAATCTTAAATGTGCTGGAGGCATGGTAAATCTTAAATGTGCTGGAGTACACTACCTGGAGCAGGTTATGTGTGACACAGCCATGATGCCCAGTGTTGGGGAAGAATTATCACAGTTGCTGCCTTTCAAAATGCTGGAGGTCCCTTTTCCAGAACAATGCAAACAAAGCCACTAGGCTGGATGATGTAAGCAGGTTACTCAAGAGGATGAGTACATGCCTGACATGGAGATGGGTGGGATGTCTCAGGCACACAGTTCTCCAAATTCTTCATTCCTAGGTGGGACGTCATGGCTGTAGAGAGAAATTGTCTTGAAGTCAAATACACTCACACTTTTAGAAAATATTCATATTTAAATCTTCTCTTTTTTTTTTCCCTAATCAAAAGGATAAATCACGGGGTGCTGCACAGAGATTAAGGGTGAAAGTTGGTCATTCTATTTGCACAAAAATACTGCATGGGAAACCCTAGGTACTCCCAGTCCAAAAGAACCCGCAAATAATGTAGGAAGTGCACAGCATGTAGATAGGGAATAATCATAAAAGCTTTGTGGATTATCAAAAAGAAGGAAGAGCATGATGTCCATTTTATGAGTGACAAGTGGAAGCCAAGAAAGGCTAAATGAGTTATCTAAAGTCTTTAGATAAGTATGTCATAAAGCATTCTAGCTGCTAATCTGATATATTACCAGGAGTCCTTTGCTGTGAGTCAGAAGCCCATAATGATAGTAGTGTTGACTTTAGGAGCCATTTCAGTGTATTCCCACTGAAGATTTGTTAGAGATGAGAGAATCATGTAGCAACTTACATTTAGATTTTGCTGTGCTGAAAGTCTATGAAGAAATAAGTCCAGACAAAGTCAGTCTAAATGAGTCATGACAATTTGCCAGCTGACACCACTGCCAGCAAAGCACTAAAGAAATATTAAGTGCCTCCAGGTCAGAAAAAAGCAACTTTCATTGTGAAGGCTGAGAAAGGGAGAGGAAGGCTGTCTCAAGTGCTCTAGCAGCCCCTTGGACTGTCACCAGGAAGACTTCAGACTTTGCAAGTACTCTTTGACCTCCGGCAAGGGGAGTGATTGAGAGCTGGTGGCAGTGGCGTGAAGGTGACACGCAGCACAGAGGAAAGCAAGAGAGGGAGCTCCGTGCAGCAGTGACATTTGCACATACAGTCATGCGCTGATGTACAGCCTTGCTTACTGGTGCCTCTTGTGTTCTGGAAAAGAACAGTAGAAATAACTGTTAATAAAAATAAATATACCTTAATTCAATATTGGCCTAATAAAAAAGTATACAAAAAATATGTTATTGAGTTTCTTTTTCTTTTTTCTCCAGAAAGTATATAAATAGTCATAAAAATGTCAATAGAAGAGACAGAGGTGAGGGAATAAAAATGAAGCATCTGGTGATCACAGGAAGTTTATAACCGGAAATCCAAGACTTTCTGTTATCTTTTTCTGTTTGTACCATGACATGGAATAGAGCCCAGAGAGACCCCAGAGCCAGTGGCAGCAAAGAGGCAGCCTGCCAGACCATCCATAGTCCCATGCTAACACAAGGCTGAGCCAGAACATGCTGTTACAGCAAAAGTCAGCTCAGCTATCCATTGCCCTCAGGAAAGCAGCCATGGCACAAGCAGGTACAGTAAAGGAGGAAGGGAAGGACAGATGCAGCAAGGAAGCAATAAAGAGCCTTGAAAAAGGGGGAGGAGGTAGTGGGGTAAGAGCTTAGGAGCACCCCCATCACGTCAGAAGCCACCCAGCTCTTTGCCTGGGAAGGTGGCAGTGAGCAGAACCAGCTGACTTGGCTGGGTGGGCACTGTGCAGGGTCACCAGCCGCGGTGCTGCACCTCGTGCTAGGCTAGCAAGGCCTGGAGCAGCTCCTTCTCTGCCATGGGGTGGGAGTGACAAGGAGAAGATCCCCAGGCCTTAAAGGGAGAGCACCATCCCACCAGATCTTTTTTCCTTGCTTAAAAGCTTCCCGAGTCACATGAGCCCACCCTGGAGTTAACAGTACAGGTAAGCAGCACATAGTCCTGGCATTCCTCCCCCACCTGGGTTTTAGCATGGAATGCTAAGTCACTACCTGTTTTATTTCTAAAGACAGTTATTAGTTTCATTACCCACACCCCTGCAGATTTATTTCAGAAAAAATATTTTACAGTTACAACCTTCTCTTTTTGTAATATGGTCAAAATTTTGCTTCTAAACCAAAAAAATAAACATTTGCTGGCTTCTTCAAGGACCATTTTTACTATTATTTTTTAGATCAGCTCTATTGTCAATTAGCCACTCTTCTGATGTGAGGATTCTGACAGCAAGAGTAGCAGAGATTTGCAACAAATTACTCCAATTTAAAAGCAGAAAAACACAGCAGGAGCAAGCAATGTCCAAATTATTGAAGCCCACTTCAGTTCAGTCCAGGATGGTAATCACAGTTCCATAGAGGGAAGGAAGATATGTGTCCTACCATTATAATGGGGCATTATGCTGTCAGACACTGAATAGGTATTACCATAGAGGGACTTTTCCTTCATCAAGCCCTCAATTTAAAGGGCTCTGCTGTATCAAGAAGTGCTGTTCATATCTCAGCAATGCTGCATGACTTAGATATTAGATGATATCAAATCCATTAAGGAGTATAGTTTAATAATCTGCATCTTTTCACTTCACTTTGTATTTATTGCCACAGTATGCAGTAAATGCAAGGCATTTCATGGCTAACAAGATTCACAAAGGTATTGAAAAAACACGATTGAAGATGGTTTTGTTTTGCTGGTTTCACACAGTTCATAACGGGACCCTCTGCACAGCATGAGGTTCACAGAGCTGGGCTCGTTCCAGGAGGAAAATAGTAAATGTGTAATAGGTTTATAATCTGTGAGATACAGCTCAAGTGCCCTGCTTTCACCCAATGGGTCCTGGGAAACTTTGCTTTTATTGCTATTCAGGCACACACTTACACATATGGTTCATTAAATATTTTTGCATCTTGTTAAATTACATTAAAGTGAGGGAACCAGAAAAATTTCTGTGCCTGCAGAAGGTTTAATCAGTGTTGCATCTTGGTCTATCCACCAGCAAAGGACAGTTGCAGCCCCAAAAATCCTAAGAATAAAAAGCTGTTGAAGTAAAGCGTTTCTCAGCTCTGTTTACATCTCCTCACAACTACTTATTTGTATAATGTACAGCACTTTTTGAGCCTCAGCTGAAGACATTTAAATGAGTGAGGATGAAGGGATAGGAGGAGACTAGCCTCCACACAGACCTGCCTAAGCAGTACTAATTCAGAGGAAAAAGAGGACTGGCAGGCAAATCCCTGCTTGCTTCCCTGCTCCATAGTTACCTCTGAGTAACTACTGACATCAGCAGCGTTAATCACAATTTTGCACCCTTCTGACTAAATAATTTCTGATCACTTCCTGTTGAGCTGGATTTGGTCAGGTGTCCATCAGGAGAAAGCCTCCATCCCACTGGAGCCATCAGCATCTCTGTTTCAAGCCAGCTCCTGGCAAAAGCAACTTGGAGCAGGTGGCCAGTGCGTCCCTCTGAGAGGCCAACATCTGCAGGTCAGCTGCAGCTGCCATGGCTCTTCCAAGAGCTGTAAAGCCGGGGATGCTCCTTCTCAGCCAAGTCATGCAATAAGTATATTCAGGGGGTAGTTTTGCCACCTGTTCCCATTTCCTCACCTTCAGCAGTGACATTCAAATGAAGTTTGCCATGCCCCCACAAAAAGCCTTAATAAATACCTCACTGAGCTTTGCTGCCAATAAATGGCGCATTGTAAAATGTTGACACAGAAGCCCAGACCAACAGGGAGAACAGGAGGTGTGTGTCCTCGTCACTGCACTTTACCCTCCAACCAAGCATGGCTGGGGCTGGTATTTGGCCCTCCGTCCTTGGTGGGAGTTTCAAAAGAGAAAGGGCAGTTGCAAGGTTTTTGCTGAGCTTCCAGTCTCCTGAAATGTCAAAGCTAAACAAGAAATAAATCAGTCAGTCATAAAGTACTGGGGATGCTCAAGGTGAAGAAGCTTCTTCAGCTATTGTGGCCACCTCCCCTGAAAATCCAGCCAGCAGGTTTAAATTCTGCATTTAAACATTTCCTCAACATAACAACATGCCCAAAGTTTGGTACCAAAGAGATTTTAGCACACAGAAATCTCCACAGTAAACCACTGCAGCAGGTACTTCCTTCCACTGTTATGCTGAGCCAGATCACAGGGCAGGTGAATACAGCACCATCCATCCATCCATCCATCCATCCATCCATCCATCCATCCATCCATCCATCCATCCATCCCTCCATCCATCCATCCATCCATCCATCCATCCATCCCTCCATCCCTCCATCCATCCATTTCCAACAGCCACAAACCAAGCCAAACAAGAAAGATACATTTTCCTGAGAAAATATCCCATCCCACTCAGTAGCTTCCTAATTCTTACTGGTTGTATCTGAACACTGTTTCTCAGGAGAGCCTATCCAGACAGAGCTGTTTGCCTCAGCACTCAAAGCCTTTCCTATTTGCAGTTATTTCAGTGGCTGCACCTTCATGATAGGGCTGATAAATTCAGTTCTGACTGCAGAGGGACTGGGTGACAGCTGAAAACAAAAAGTACAAGCAATCCTGACAGTGCCTCACTTCAAGGAAAAGAAAAGGCAAGGTAGGAAAATGTTCTTGAGGCAATCTGGTGAAAAGGAGCGGCTGCTGAGCCACTGCATTTTCACTGGGGTTTCCAAAGGTCACTCCCATCCTCCCTCTTTCTGCAGCGTCCCATAGATCATCTGTGGTTCAGACAGCACAGGCTTTATTGGGCTCCCCACCCATCTCAGCAAAACTTGATTACATGTATTTTCCTTTTGAGGACATTTCCTCTCCTATTCTCTTCCTTACTTATTCTTTCTTTCATCTCAAGATGGATCAAAATGTTGTACAGCCATGGGCAACTCTTATCCCAGGAACATATGAATACAATCCCACCAGAACTTTATAAACATCACTGAAATCTTTCCTTGCTGGAAACAGGACAGTGCCCTAACAATGACCTGCATAGTGGTATCTCCAGGCATCACTGCAAACAAGGTTTATGAGAACAGTAGCATACAAAGCAACAGTACTGCTTACTTGTTATTAATAGCAGCAAGAAGATTCAGCTATCATAAAATGGAAAATAGTAAAATGGCTATTACCTTGCTCGTGGTAACTCTCCTACTCACACCTTTTCATAGCCAGCCCAGCTGCTGCTTTATGGCATGTCTAAACATTAGTGGAAACGATAGTATCTGTAAAAATATTGCAGCTTGTAGCAAAATTTCACACACATTCATATATTTCCATATATTCATATTTGTATATATGAATGTGTTTTATTAACTCCCTAAAGAGTTCCCATACATTTGTATGCCTGCACAGCAGCCCTTGGTGAGGAGATTGCTGGCCTCCAAACTGGCTGGCCCTCAAACTTGGTTGAGTATGGAAAGGGTCACATAAGAGAAAGTTCAAAGTCTTTTACAAGGTAATGTCCATTTCCAACTCATAATAATATTTTAAAGTATTTTATCTAGTAAGGTATTATTTTGATAATAATAATCTATACTTCTCTTATTTCATACAGTATTGAACTCCTCCTTTGCATTTTACACACACACACACATTTTGTATGTGCACACACATACAAAATTCTAATACAAAGTTCTTTGTTGACAGCCCTTGAACTACTACTGGGTCTAGAGAAAAGAACAGCCCTGAACCAGACATCAAGCTGTCTGTCTCTCTCTCAATCTCCTATGGGAACACGAGCATTATGACCTAAAAAGTTATGCCTCTCTTTAATTCACTCAGGATTAAAAAAAAAAAAAAAAGTGGAAAAAAACACTTATACAACTAAATACTGCATCTTGTGTTTACTCCTGGTTCTCAGCATTTCAGAGAATTCTGCAGAGCCCTGGGATCCTGTTGTTGTGTTGTTACACACACAAAAAAAGCATCAGACTGAGTGCTAATGTATCTGTTAATAACAGGAATGCTGTAGGACAAAGGTGTGAAATGTTCCTTCTCTGCCCCGCTGCAGTGCTGCATCCAGGTTTGGAAACTGTTCTTTGAGAAAGATGTAATCTAGCTAACTGAAAATAATTATCAGCAGAACAAAAAGGGTCAGCAGATATCCAGAAAGTCTCACCTAATTTGGAAAGACTGGAATAAATGAAGTGATTTAAGTCCAATGATTGAAAAAGAGGCAATTAGAACAGCAGATTTTACACACACTGAAGGTAGCAGCAGAGTGAGTCATAAATAAATAAATGCATGTCTGCCGTAGATATAAGAAGGTATTGGCTTAAAAGCAGTCAAGGAGGATTTAAGTGAGACATCAGGAAAAAGCTGGCAAGGCCCAAAACAGACTGACATCTCTCAGTAGTGGTTTGGATAAATCTGATTCTGCCCTGAGGATGCATCTGGGTGAGGTGATGTGTCACTGTCCCTTCCTCCTGCATTTTTTACTATAGAAGTTGGTACTCCTTGAACTAAGTTATGTCCTAGAAATATTTTTCCATCCACATTTCCAGCATAAGTTACATTATTCCTTGGCAGTGCCAAAAGAGGCTACCCAATTTAACAGCACTGCTTTCTGCTTTCATAGGCTGGAATTTCACGGAGATCCTAAAGTTGCTCAACCTCCTTAGACTTTCAATGAGATTTGAAACTCTGGGTGCTTCTAATTCTGTGTTTGTTAAAATAAAATTCCAATTTCAGTGATAAAGGGATTAATATTAACAGCATCTTATCTAAGTAACAGAGCAGTGACCAGGCTATCCTCTACTCTGGTTGACTTTTTATCACAGGCGTGTCTCTGTGACTAGGAGAGGTCAAGGAGGGCCTTCCTCTGCCTACTCCGAGTGTGGCTATGAATGCTGAGGAGCATAACCAGCTGCCCAACCCATTGGAGAAACAGGAGACAATAGAGTTGGACACTGCAGAGTGAATGGACTCTATTTCATAGCTGTCTCTGGGGTTTATCATGACTGAAAAAGGTGTAACTTTAATACAAATTTACATCTTTTTTAATACGAAGATCTTGAGAAAGAGATGGAGAGTGGTATACAAACTATAATACAAACTTTTCCATATTATAACATAAAGCAGCAGGCTATGTTTTAGACCACTTGTCCCTGAAATATTCTCCTCTTTAATAAACTGTGTCATTTGTTTTCTACCATTCAAAACCGTCTAGAGGCATCCTCTTATGCTGAAAGAGACCTCCCTGTGCTCTTCACACAAAAAAAGTAATTGGCCTAAAGTGCAAAGAGAGAGCTACCTAAATAAAACCTCCTTTCTGGTCTGCATAGATAGGCAGGAGAAAATGGGATGGCTTTGGGGGTGAGATCTCTTGCAGAGAAAAGAAGTTTCTGGAAGGTCACTCCCAGCAGGACTAAGATGCATTAGAATAGCATGGCATTCAAGCACCACTGCTTATTTCCAAGGAGAGTGGCAATTTCACTTTGGTTGTCTTGGGAGATAATAACCTCTTTAAAATAGAATATTTCCCACTTGTCTGTAGGGTAACCACGTGGCTTCAAGGAAAATGGGCAAGCCCAAAGCAGAGGGCATCTCAGCCCTATGCAGACAGCATCCTCACCAGCAAAGGGACACAATATCTGCTGAGATGAAAAGAAGCTCTATTGCTTCTTGGCATTGGATTGTGCTCCTTTTCAGCTCTGTAACCATAGTGATCTAAGCCTGACCCTCCATTTGGCCCTCTGGTGTTTCTTTGTGGATCCAAGGTGAAAATTGTTTAGCTATCCAGTCATAAATGTCATCCTACTTAAGACCTTATTTCTGTAGCAATCAAGCTACTGAAACTATCAATATTATTAATATATTACTGTTAATACCCTGTTTCCAGGATCAAGCAGAGCCGCATATGGGTTTCTTCAGGAATAAGACACCCTCCATTGTTTTCTAAGTATCCTGTTAAAACCCTCCATGTACCTGAAGATTTTACCCAAGTTACCTCACACTGTAGGAGGGGCAAAAAGCAAGGAGACAGAGAGGGTAGGAGAATGACGGGAGAACAGTGAGAGAACAGACAGATCAAGGAAAACTGTGCAAAATCCAGGCACCCCACCAGCCCCACTTGTGTAATCTGTAGCACTGTTGGTCACAGCAAGCCAATTAGAGTTCCTCAGCACAGCGGCTATTCATGAGCCCGAATACTTCCCTTTGTTCAAGCACTGTCAACAGAGAACTTTGCTCTGAGCTGTCCAAATATTCTATCATTAAGATGAATTAGCAAGTGGAGAAGCAACTGCAGCAAGAAGAAGGAAGCAATTGTGCAGGATACTAAATTCCTTCCTCAAGCTTTTAGTCTAAACTGACAGACCTGTGCACTTTCTCCTTCGTTAGTTTTCTCTTTCTCTTCTTTTTTTCCCTTCTCTTTGCTTTGGTGACAGAAGAGTGAAAAGGACACAAATCACTAACTACTAAACTGAAGCACACATCTGGTTTTTTCCCCCTTGCTACTCTTCACAGAGCCATTTAATCTCAAAGAAATTCTCCCTGTTTCCTCTCTGGAACACTGATTTAAACCACAAGAGTCAGGAGTGGCGGGAAGCAAGCAAACAGGGGAAACATGCTCCTGACACCTAGAGCCTGAAAGCATAAGAAAGTAGATGCCCTTTCTCTTGGAGGAAGCAGAGATTTCAGTGGCTTTCAGCCTTGAATTTGAAGTGACCGTAACTATTCCGTTAGAGATAGGAATGTGAAAGTGGATCTTTCTTAGCCTAGATCTTCTGTCTTCTCACTTGGTGTCTATTGGCATGTTGTGATGTTGCTGTGTCAGACTCATGTCCAGGAGCAGCTTTTTCTTGGAATACCTGCTGCTGCATCTTCCAAGCACAGTGAAAAAGTTGAACAACCAAATGGCAGCAACAAGCTTACACGGACATACCTTTCCCTTCTTAGATGACTTTTCAGTATCACGGAGTCCTCAGCCCTCAGAAAAGGCCAAGAAATTCTCCTTCTCTAGCTATATTTGTGCTGTTGTCTGCTGGGACTGCTGCTACCCACAAATAGCAGAGCAGCAGATAAAATAGACAAGATAAATACTTTGGGTCTAATTCTGGGAAAGAGCCCATAGGTGGCATAAGCCTATGGATCTCTCCTTAAGCATTATTTGGGTGATCATGGGACTATCTGTTTTGGAACAGCTTCCTGCTTTGCCCAGGAATGTGGGCAGATGAAGACTGGTCTTCTGGCTTAAATCAGAAGGGATTGCTCAGCTTGAGCCATGAAAGTTCTCTCAGGAACTACAAAATCTAAGCAAAGAAAATCTGTGATATTAAGGCAGAAGCTGAAGTGGATACTTAAAAAGATTGCATCTCCATAGTTTGGCTCTTACTTGACCTTCCAATCATCCTTTAGGGACATAAATCCTAGGAGAGTCCATAAGCCTTTCCTAAAATGTTTTGCTAGATGTGACTGAACTGTATCGGATCATAAGGAGAGCTTTAGTAGAGGGGTTTCTGTTTACAAGAGAAACGGCAGTTCTGGAGCTGGCCTAGAGACCAGAATAGGTTTAGTTTGTTTTGCATATGCAATAATATTTAGTTTAATTTAATTTAGAAATCTAACTGTTTAGTAGAACTTTATTTCCTCTTGCTTATAGGAGGTTCAGGCTTTTTCTCCCTCTGGTGAATTTCTGCTCCTGGGATGCAGGGCACATCTTTACTCCTTGTCTAATAAAAGCTCTTCATCTGGCACATGAAATGGGCCATTAGTCTTTAAAAAGGACCATAAGATGTGGCTTTGAGGGTAAAAGACTGTAAGTAAAGGCTTGCTAGGGCAAGGTGAACCACTCAGTGTGGTTTTGCTACACATTTCTTGGTGAGAGGTGAAAGTGGAAATGGGCATAAGACAGCCCATTTTGCCAGCAAACAAGTTAGAGTCTACAAAGCTGCTCGGTCTCTTTCACCCTGGGAAAAAAAAAAACGTGACCACTTCAGTCCCCAGCAGCCTCCTTTCCCAGAGAGCTCCTGTGATCAGATTCAGCCCTTCAGAAACGCTGGCAAGTAATGGCTGCACGGGAAGATCAATATGGAAAACATTCATTTCCCAGCCACCCCTGGCCCCGAGGTTCATCATTGCGCAAATGTAGCCATGTTCCTCATTACAAGCAAGATTGATGTATTTAGTTCGCCCTGCAGCTCTCCTTAATCAGCTATCTAATTTTAGGCCCTTGCTTCGAGGCTGGGGAAGGGAGGAAGGAGGGAGGTTATTGACAGAGTTCTTAAAATACTGCAGCAAAAACCTACACTTGTTAATCTTTATCTGATTTATACCCAAAAGATATAATCCGCTCTTCCCTCCCTCAGCTCCTTTATTCCTTACAGGATTCACATTGCAAAGAGCTAAAATCAAATGGAAAAAAAAATTCATGAAGTCTCACATTGTATTTAGGTTCTTTGTGTGGGATATCTCATTGCTTAACCCTTTCTTAGCTTCTTGGTTGCCAGAGAGAGAGCCTCAGATCTCAAGCACTATTGGTCTATCCTATTGTCAGTGACAAACCCAGACCTTTCCATCCTTTGGGCTCATTGCAACCATATTTGGTGAGGGAGTTTTGTGACAGCAAATAGCCAGATGATCCTTGTGGGTCCCTTTCAATTCATAATATTTTATGATTCTATGTTGGGTAACTCCTGCTGTGAAACCCATAGACCGCAGTCCCAGAAAGCATGAGAGAATTCTGACTCCTGCAGGCTGGTGATTTATTTCTGTGTTTCTCTGGAAGAACAATGTCAATAAAAAGTTATTACAACTCTTTCTTTTCCTATAAAACCTAGTCAATAAGATATTACTGCGGTGTCTTGTTTTAAAGGAAAGCCTGGCAGCCAAAACCACACAGAGAAATAAGAAGGAGACTGGGAGGAATCCCCTAAATACAGAAGGTCTGTGTTTATCTCCCAAGTGTGTCTGAGGCAGCAGTTCAGGATCTGAATGTCATAAAGACGTACTTGATGCACCTGGGTGATCTTATTGTCCTTCACAACAGCACAATCTGTGGAAGCACAATAGCACCTCCCAGACAGAACCCTGCTGCAGCTCTTCTCCCTGTGGGTCATAGGCAAGATCCTCACAGACTGAAAATCACTGTACTAGATTATATTTCAGTGGTGGATTTGATTATTTCTAAGCCAAAAGTTACCTAACTTGATTCTTTGTTTACTGCAGATTATTCAGGTTTATGCTGAGGAGCTAGTGCAATTTGCGCTGAAATACAAACAGCAAGTAGAGCTGCAAGAAATGTGTTACATATGTTCTACTGCTTGCAAAATCTGTCAGAGATTACCCGTTTGGTGGGTGCCCCATCACCCATCTGCCTATGTCACACCCTTTTTCCACATCTTGGCATACCTGAATGCCTATCGAATAGAGCTGCTTTAACAGAGGTGCAAATCCCACGGTTTGACAGCTGTGAAAAAGGACCATCATCCAAAGATCTAATTTGTGATATCTTGTGTGTGCCCAGCAAAAATTGGATCTCATTCAAAATTGATTTACGCTGTTTGTGTTGGAAAAATCCTTCCAATGAGCACAAGTCTCTTGCACATCTCATCACCAAAATGAGATGGGTCTCCAGCTAATGCTTCTTGGACCACACATGTCCATTTTTTTACTATGATGAACCTTTACACAAATCAACAACATTTTTGGGGAGTACTGACAAGAACCTCTTCAATTTGTATCAGCAACCACAGTCACAGAAGCTTTTGTTTCTGCTGAATTTCAGAATAGATGAAGTTTGAGGCTTCACACTAGAGGTGCTCTACCAAATTGTCAATCTCTGGATCAAGCAAAGCATTTGGAAAAGGGTGGAACAGAAAGCATGAAAATTTATTTTTAAATTACTGTCCAAGGTGTATTTACAGATCCATGGTTTGCATGGACACTATAGGTATCACAGAGAGACAAAGTGATGCAGGAAGGACTGGGTCAGGAGAGGGTCTGTAACCTAGCAAGCAAATCCAGGTGACAAACTGGTGGGACTGTTCCTTCCTTTACACAGGCCAAATGAAATATACGCATTTCCCAGAGTAGTAGAGGAAAAAACTTATCAGTCTGATGTTCACTAACCTCATTACTGTATAACTGATGGCAGAAAGAAGCAGGGATGGGCTGGTTACAGCTAGTCCATTAATCAGGTCCCTGGTGAAGCATCTCAGCTAGAGTTAAAATTAACGTTGGAAAATTAATCGGGACTTCACAAAGGAAACCGCAAAGCATATGGTGTCAGCTAATGGAGAGGCTGTACGGCTGAAGCGTCTGAAACTTCGTGTCTTCCTGAAATCTAATTAGACCCTAATGGAAGGAAGACTGAGTGAAGGCTCTTAATTGAAAATTACACTTCCAGTTCAATCAAAGCCTGCTTCCGTGTTGCTATTAAAGGCCTTTTAAAAATAGCTGGATTCTACAGTGACCTTGCATACAAAGTGTTCGATTACAGAGAGGAGCTGTATAGATAATCAATGGATGCCTCAGTGATGGATTTGGACCCATTCTGTAATAATTTATGACTAGTGTGTATTGACTTGGTTACTGGGATGTTGTCTGTATGAATGAATATATGGTTTAATTTAATAGGAGCTGTCCAGAAAGAACAAACAAGCAGGTAAAAATGTCTTAAGGCAAGCCACTCCTTGGCAGACACTCAGAAGTGTTATGAGATAATTCACAGTCAGGAAACTGCCTGGAAAAAGTCATGTATATAAAAAGGAAAACTTTTTCCAAAGAGGGAATGATTGTTCTCCAGGTGGTTTATAAAGGTCTGGACTCAGCTTCACCTAACTTTGGACATGTAATGAAAGTACACAGATTAATGAGGGAAGGTACTCAAGTGCAATTGCTGTAGGCTCTGTCTGTACCTTCTGGGCCATTGCAGAGCCCAGCACCAAACAATTTATCTAAATGCCACTGGAAACCACAGGACAGAGATAGCGAGCTGCCTTCAGAACAGGTAACAGAATATCTCCATCAGGAGCAGCAGGAATTATATGGCTGTTACACTTTAAAGATCCAGGCTAGAATTTGCTCAGCAGGGGATGATTGGTAAAAGCAAGGTCAGAAGTACTGGCATCATCTCAGACCTTCAAAACTGAGGACTTTCCAACTAGTTTCCAGAGTTCTCAGCCCCATTCCGAAACTTTTCATGCCAAAGCAGCTGAAGGCAGCTCTCCTAAACTGTGTCAATCATTGCACTTTCCCCTTTTGTACACAGCCCAGAAATGCATCTCATATCTGTATATGTGTTCTGTGAAGCATCCTCTAAGTTTCTTTCCTTAGATTTAGCAGTACAGCAAGTTTGCCTTCTATTTCCCTCTCCTACAGCACAGATTATCTGTGTCAACATTCTCTGAGCCCCAGCACTCCCCACGCTCTGCCACTCCACTGCTCTGTCTTGCAGGCTTGGAGACCTCCTTGCAGCTTTCACAGCTTCTCCTGCCAGTTTAATTTTTGTGGCTTGGTTTGCTTTTACTCTCAGCAGTGGCTGCTGTGCTTCTTCTCATATCAACCAATGATAACAATGCACCCTAGGAAGTTTTGCTCTCCTGAAATAGTCTACCCTATCTGAAAGGCAATGATTCTTTCTGCATTGGGATTTTTTTCCCAAAATTGTGTTTGAAGTTCTGTGTAACTCACTCACATTTCTTTCCACTGTTCTGACTCTGACACAGCATTACATAAAGGCTCAATGTCACTGGTTGCCTCTGATGTGAATTCTCCCTTCAGGATGCTTCTGTCCCTCTCTTTGTCTTGGTCTTGAGGTAGACAGGCTGTGACAGGAGATGCACGAGCAATGATTTGTTCATGGTTTGTCTGACACTGACTCGTGACTCATTTTGGTTGGCTCAGTCTTGGAATGGAGTGGAATTGGTGTGATTTTTACATCAGCTGAGCAAGTAAAATTAACTCAGAGACAAATTCCAAACAGATGTAAAGGGAATATTTTAAGCCAAGTTTATGGCTGTTAAAGCACTAACAAATCAAAGGAAGTCATGAATCCTCCATCTCTTCATATCCTTAAGTCAAGGTTACAGAAACTTGATTCACTGGATTTCTTTTTTTCCCTAATATAGTTTCCAGGCAAAAACTAGGCAGCTCCACTCCTCTGAGTTATTTGCTGTTTTTTCTGTCTAGTCCATCTATTCTCTCTGCTACTGCTTCTTCTGAAGATGTGTTTTGGTTAATCTCATAATATTCTTTGATTTCCATATGTCTCCTTCATCTGCATGTCTAGGAAATGCCACGTGGAGCTGATTCAAAACACATAATTTCCTTTTTATTCGAGTGAATACATAACTACATGTGGGTATTTCCACATTTCTGTTAGTGGGAAGATCTTCCTACCCAGTGTTAGAATCCCTTCAGAAGTTTTTATTCTCAGAGATGTCTGGGTTTTTTCCTGTCTAGCATTTCAACAGTTTCTCACATCTCACAGAAAAAAAATATTTTATTTGAGATAACATTTAAGTGGTAAATTCTCTAGCTTGTTTTAGTGCTGTAGGTTTGTGACTAGAAAGAAAAGAGCTTTGATCTATTTCAGCATATTTGAGGAGCAAGAAGAAAAAATTCCGCAGCCTGGGTTGAACAGGATGCTAGAAAGTATGCTCTGATGATCTTTAAAATCCATGTGTCTCTTAATTACACCCCCGAAAAAAACTCTGATTTCCTAAGCTTTGTTGTAAGACTATTTCTAAGCTTCATATGATTGACCCAAACAATGCGTAATATGTCAAAGAAAATGGGATTGGCCATGACACATTGTAACTCAGATACCTCCTTCAATCCACTTCTGGGCTACCACCATCAGGTTTCAGCCTGTCTCATCACACTGCCAAGGCAGTGCCTTTTTTAGGGGCGAGATACTCTCCATCTTCACTCACAGAACCAACACCACACTGGGATCCAGTGAGAATAAATGCCTCTAAGCACAGTGGAACTTCTCGATGATTTCTGTACTTTCACAGGGCCCGCAAAATTTGGCTTCACTTCTTTCTGAAGTCAATTTTCACACTTTTTTCCTTCTGCAAAATGGAAGCTATGGAAGCAATTTCTTTTGTGAAATGCATTAAATTGTTTTCATGGATGATATGGAATAATAGATGCTTCAAAAAAACTATTTCCATATCAGCTGCAAAGAAAGATTGGAAGAAATTGAAAAAACAGCTAAAAACTAGAAATCAGAGCAAGGCTTTCACAAGAGCTAATCTCACTCTGACAATCTAAAACCACCCTCCAAAATAATCTAATCATCTGCTTTTGCCACTGCCTCTGTGAACGGAGGGAGCTTTTTCTTCATTTTAATTGTCCTGATTCCTTTCTAATTATACCCCTTCCTCTGTTCTGCTCAATGACATCAAATACTGGAAGAAGACTTTGGATTGCAGACTAATATATTTTGGCTGAATCAAAACTCATGAGTTTCAAGTTTCTTTTCCTACTCACAGACATAAAAAACCTTTCTTATTTAATGAAGTTTCATCAGAGGCCTTTTACAATTTGGGCAGCTGCTTGTTCACACAATTTGGTTTTGCAAAGTTCACAGCCTCTCTGAGGTTAACTTCCCTTCACTGCCTTAATGAGTAAAACTCAAATCTTCCAACTAATTTGACACAAGACAGAGCTCCTCAAATTGAAAATGAGCATTTTTGTCTATTGTCAGTTGATAAATTGGGAGTGAAATTACAGCTCTGCGATGGATGGAAGAGCTTTTCAAATCAGTTGTGTTGCACATTTGACATCTGGAATTCAAAACAGGCAAAGTGGCCATAATGCTTTGATTCTGGAGTGTGGGAAGTCTAAGTGGATGACAACAGTGATCCACTCAAATCTAATAAGTCTCTGACACTATGAGCTATGAATTTAACAACTGAAAAGCATTTTTGCCAAGAGCAATAAACAAATGTAAGTAAGGGTAAATAACTTCATACACATAGACTTAATCTTTTTCTTTCAATATTTGCTTTTTAATTTTTGTCTCCATACTTTGAAGTTGGATCCAAAATGGCTTATTGAAAAGTTGCTTAGTACTAACACGAGAGTGAAATGACAGCTGGATCCCCATATCTCCATCTGGACATATCTGATGATGCCTGGGACCCTGATATCTCGTGCACTCAGAAAATCAAACCTAATGTTTTAAAATGGTGTTTCTCCCACACAGACTTAGCTTTACAAATCCCACATTTCACACATCCTACGAAGTTTTATTGCCTTTCTTTCAGTTGCTCCTGAAGACACTAAGCACAAAAATCCTTGAACAGTGGAAAGAACAGATGCTCAGCAGGGAAGAGAGGTCTCAGGATTTCCAGTGCCACAGTCATGTCTGTGCTGTAAATCTCGTCTGTGCAAGAAACAAGAATTATCTCAGACTCCCACAAGACCAAGAATAATTTCAAAGTTTTTTGGAGAGTGTCAGGTATGTGTTTTCAGTCTGCTTTCCCCAAAAGGGACACGGAGTGATTGAAGCAATAAAAAGCAAGGTGAAGCTCATAAGAAGCATGCCTCTTCTCATGCTACTCTTTCCCAAAACAAGCGAAGGAAAAAGTTGAACTCACAAGGCAGATATTACAGGACTTAACACATAACTCAAGGGCATTCAGCTAGGAAATACAGGTAGGATCCTAAAAATTCATGGCTGAAAGGAGCCTGATAGGGCTTGCTCCATCCCCTTAACTAAGCGGACAGAATAGACACAGTTCATCTCCTATGAGAGGTTTGCCCCATTCTTCTTTAAATATTTTCAAGTCCAGAAATTTACAATGTTTTAATGTTATCCATCCCGTACTCATCTGTGCTTCCAGTTAGAGAGTGATACAATGTCCCAGGACAAGAAACTAGAACATAGTGTATACTGGAAATAGTTGTAAGTTTTAGTAATGTGATGCTGTACATCAGCAAATACGGTTTTCAGGAAGACTAACTCAATGTAATGAATTACAAGACCAACTCATAAAGCTTGCGGGGGAAAAAAAAAGGCAAGCTTTCAAGCACAAAAAGCATCTAATATCCTTTCATGTTGTTATTCACCATCTGTGCTCAGACCCTCAAAAATACCCATGCAGCTCCAGCATCTATACCCAACAGGAGATTGGTGAGACACAAACTCTTGCATCTCTTGGATGATTCTGAAAATACTCTTTTTTTATTAACAAATTCTTACTTTCTGTGAAGTGAAATCACAATTTCCACTTCTCCCACCATCTTCTCATTCCAGGAGCTGCCCTTGTAACAGCACTCAGTAAAGGATACTCCTCCACCAAAATAGTCTCTGTCTTCCATATGTCTCTCTCATGCATGAATAGACTAAAAAGCTGATGCTCATTTGTTTCTGAGGGAGTTAAAATTCACAGAGGCCCACTATACTGTGGAAGTTTTACAAGGATTGAAGAAGAACACAAGCAGCAGGGAGACATTGAAGCCTCTTCCTTCTTTTTAATCTAAAAATTGTTTGCAATTATGAAACAGAGACTAGACACCTCATTCACACTGTTTCTGGCAACAGTCTGATTCATTTTAGCCTATGGCAATGTCTACATATACCTCAAAATGCAGAAAAGCTTTCTGAGAAGAGATTCTTCCAAATCACATTTGTAAATGGAGTAAGCCATGCTTGACCTACATACAAACCATTTTGAGCTTCACCACTGAAATTCAAAGTGGCACCTGTCAGTTAACAACAAAATCTCCTTATTTACTTGAGCAGGAGAAAGAAATTCAATTTGATTTGCAAGTTCACTAAGGATACATCTATATTGCAGGGCTGTAGAGGGAGAGGTGAGTGACATTTTACTGATGTGTGTGAGTGCCCATGTCAACTGGTTGGCTTTTTGCAGCCCAGGCTGAATCCCGGGAAAGGCTAACCCTGAGCTCCAGCAAAGTAAAGCAATAGTCAAGTCAGGCAGCAAAATGAGAGGGGCAGGAAAGTCACATTCTGAGGTGTGGAAGAGATGGACTAGCCACAATTCTGGGCTGTCTCAAAGAGGTCTCTTGGGTGACACTCTCTCAACCAGAGAGGTCATCCGGAGCAGCCTCCCCAGCAGAGAGCCACAGCCTCAGCACACTCATGCCCTGACACAGCCAGCAAAGAGCCCAGCAAGGGACAGGCCATGCATGGAGTGACCTTCCAGCTCTGGTGGCTCTTGTCCCCCCTGCTGAGAAGCAAATGCCTGGAGCAAGTTCTTGCTGTCACAGCATTACTGGTACCCAAGAAAACTTGTTTAAAACCATTAGAGGTGCCTTCCCTCGACCTAGTCACACTTCCCAACTGTGTTGATGGCAAGGAAACAGCATTTTTCAGCTCAGAAACGGAATGCAAGATTTATCTAGCCACGTCTTATGGAGTACTCCAGTGGTATAGTGGCTGCAGCTACTTCAATAACTAGGAAAACTGAGTTACAGAGACTAAAGACATTAAAAAGCAAGTTGAGCCTTTCACTGCAAATTTTCAAGAGGTCTTGCTGTTCCACCACTTGGCATCATGGGAAGTGTAGCTGAACTCATTTCTCTTAGGAGAAAACAAGGTTTGAACTACAGCTGCCTGGAGGTTCCACAGACACATTGCTAACTTAGAAAAAAATCAGTCTTCATGGTACTCGCATTTTCATCAAAAGCTATTTTTCCCCAGCAAACTGGTACATTTATTTTTTAAAAGTTAATTTTTAAGCAGAAAAATTGACTGGCCATTATTTCTAGTGCCAGAGTCTACTCTTGCTTTGGGAGACAGAACTTCAAATTACTGTGTGTTCCACAGTCCGCCAGTGGGAACAAAACCTTGTGCATTCCCTCCTTCCTATCCTTCACAGCATGGAGAATATGAGTCATTCCCTGCTATAATGCTGGCAAACAGCAAACCAAAAAGCTATCATGAAAACTGAAACACTCTGAGGGCTTAAATCAAAAATAGTAGTCAGACCAAGGTTGGGGTGATGAGTTAAAATGGAATTCCTTATTATTTCAGCTTTCTCTCCATTAAATGAAATAGAAAAAGAACAAAGAGATTCCACTGTGGAGGAATTTCTTGTCACGTTGAGTCTGCAGGGCCAAGAAAGCTCTGTGCGCCTCAGCAAATGAGACCAGGGGAGACCAGTCCTCATTTTCTTTACAGGGAAATGGTTTGCCTTGAGAGCCTCCACAGACAGCTGCCTTCCCTCAAACATGCTCACAGAGTCCTCCAAAAGAGTGTGGTCTTTAAAGCCTGGTAAGTGACCCCACAGAAAACTACAGAGTAGGCCAAGTCAGCACGGCAGAAATTGGTGTGTGCAAACAAGAGCTCACTTATTTACCCTCCAGTTACAACAACAAATCACGACCCATTTTCATCAGACAGCTGTCCATGCTTTTGTGAAAATTAAGACCCGACCATCAGGTGTTGCCTTTTAGGGGCAGACACGACTCTCAGTAGATTTGTTTCCCATGTCTCCCTTAGTTTCATTCATACAGTTGAACTGCCCTCCTTCAGTCCTGCCACCTGAGAGAGAAGCTGTCAGCCTTCAGAGCCAAGATGGCTGAGGCAAAAGCTACTGTCTTCCTTTCCGTAATTATCCAGGAAATAATACTTGCCTAACACACTTTTCAAGTCAGTAGGTTGGTACAAAAACAATCCCACAAATAGTGACTGCAGTGAGATAACAAGAATGAAACACATAATAGTTCTGGTAATTAAGAGTTATGACTGCCTGCACTTGGGATGATTTTCTATCACTGGGAGACCTGGAATCAAGACTGGACAGCTTTTCCAGTCAAGCTGTTGATGAACCAGGAGTCAGTACAGTGAAGCAGTCTGGGCTACCAAACACAAAATATCAGAAGAGATAGTTACAGCAGGGGGTTTTTGACCTTCTGAATCAAGAAACGGTCAGACCAGAAGACTAAAAGACATAAAACAATCTGAAAATGACCCCCTTAGAGCACACATGCTCTGACGACATTAGCTCCAAGTGTTTCCATCTGTTCAGTCTTCCAAGCTAAAGGCAATGTTACTCCCAGTGTGGACATCATTTCCCTGTGCCCGTGTTAATGGAAAGCCGGCGCAAGCTGACTCATCTAGATCCACAAACCACAGACCGGCCCTGCTGGAGCCGAAGCTTCCACTCCAGCACAGCTGTCTGATGTGATGCTCCCAGCAGAGGCTGATTGCATCACACTGCTCTGTCTACCAGCAAATGCCAAACTGGTTTCCAGTAATTCATTATGCTACACTTGTATTTGAAACCCGAATGCTTTCATGTTCCCAGCACAAAGAGGAAAGCTTGGAGTCAGACATGAAATTCTGCCTGAGAAGCAAGCATCAGCTCTCTCCAGGGCTTTGCAGCTTTGCGGCTTTGCTTACCTATAGGTAGATGGCCACTGATGCCAGCTGTCAGTGAGCTTGCTGCCTCGTTCATTTTCTGTAGTTGTTCCAGTGGCTTCCTGTACCAATTGCTCCAGAAGAGTCTAAAGCTGACTTCAGATGAAATCCCAGAAAGCCCAGAGACCACCCCATTTCAAACAGCTATCCACCAATTGCAGGTATTAGTAGACTCATAGAATGGTTTGGGTCAGAAGGGATTGCTTAAAGATGATCTCGTTCCAAATCCCCTGCCACAGGCAGGGACACCTTCCACCAGAGCACATTGCTCGGGCTGCTCACACACACTTGGTGCCTACCACAATACTTTCAGTGTGGGCGTTGGCTTGGGCTTGGCAGAAAATTTTTCTCAGTGAATAGGGGACCAGAACTGTGGCCTGTTTTACTTGCAGCTTCCACGTTTTCTTTACTGTTTTGGTACGGCAGTTTTGTTCCTTGCCAAGAAGATCCCTGCCCGAGCACTTGGATCACACTGCCTTGGACACACACCCCTCCAACACAAAATCCGAGTTGTAGTTACTGAGCAGTCAATGCACTTCAGAGAGACAGCAAAGCCCACTCCTGCTGAGCCCAGCTGTGGATATGGTGTTGTTTGGGACTTTTTTTTACAGTCATACCCATAATAAACCAGGACATCTTCCTTTCTCACTTCAGAGATGACTCCAGCAAGAATTACTGAGACATTTTTTGGCCTGGCATGAGCTGGGGTATGATCACATTGTGAGCACACCTGCTTAGTGGTAACAAACCGCACCACATCGCAGAGCATGAAGCTGCCATAGTTTAGTCCTTACACATCCTTTGGCATGTTTTTCCTCCATGATGCTCCATCCCAGGGTGACTGTGAATGCAGATCCATTTCATCATCGAAGGAAGCTTCCAATTCCTTTTCTTTATTAAGCTGTTTATTTAGTAGTCTCACACTAAGTTATCATAGGGAATTGTGTTTGTGCATGGAAAAAACAAACAAACAAAATATGAGCCAGTTTTCTTTACTGCTGAAATCAACCTTAGCACTAATGACAGGAAGCTTTCTCTTATTTCCAGCCACAGTACAGTAGAAATAAGATGAACAGCATCTCCTGCAACATCACCTTAGGAAACCACTGAAGGTGGCTATTATTTTTATCTTTCAAAAGTCTAATTAACATAATTATTAATTAGGTAAATACAGCAAGTATGAATTCACAAAAGCACTCAGGTTATCACATTCTATTGGCTTACCACAACTGTGTTTTCAGTGACCTCACCTCATAATGTGAAATCATACCAGTATTTTACTTAACCTGAAAAACAAAACAAAGCTGGAAGTCAAAAAAACCTGCTTTTATGGAGTGCCTTGACTGTTTTAAATATCAAAGCATTTTTTCTTTCAACTTATTGAAACACATTCCAAGGATAATAAATTGACACATCAATTTTATTGTTATGGAGCCTACTTAGCAAAAAAATACAGACACAGGATCACAGAAAGTTTAGTGGGATGGGACCTCTGGAGGCCACCTAGTCCTACCTACTGCTGAGCACATAAGCTGTGTGTTTGGCCCCAGAATGCCTGCTCTGGCTCTGGTGCATGCCTACAAAACAGCAAGCCAGGGCAAACTCAGTGCTCCATGCTCAGGAGGATCAGCGGGGAGGACAGAGCTTAACTCCAGGCAGTGAGACGTGCCTGTGACCTGCCCCCAGTGTATCAACCTCTCCTGTACCAGACTGTCAAACCTCACTCCCCGTCCTGAGATTGTCTGAGAATTGATAGGACCAATCCTTTTCCACATCAGCAGAGATTCCACAAAGCCAGGCAATGTGTAGTGCATCTTGCCTGCTGCTAATTGTATTTTTTGGACACCAGGTCCCCCAAAAAATTTAAAAAATGCTTGAGACAGTCTTGTTGATTTGATCCACACATGCCAGAGCAGCTGTGTGTGGGCACACCATGCCTCTCAGACCATTGCAAACTAATTAAGGGTTTTCTTCACCACATGGATAATTATTATTATTCAAAATGCATTGATTCACTAAAGAATTTGGCTCAGACACAATAACTCCCTTGCTCCTGAGCAAGGAGGCTGTTGTATAGCTCAGCCTTGGCTTCTGATCCTCTCCACTAGAGTTTCAGCATCTGATTATCCTCAGGTTGCATCCTTATGAATTCTTGCTCTTAGAGGAAGCTGTGTTAGACAAGATGGACAAAAAATGGGGTTTCCAGAAGGAACAGCAGCAACTATGTCTAATTTTTCAAAAGCTTTCTACATTCAAGGAAATCAGATTTGAACTTCCCTGGGAGTCAAGCTTCCAAAAACCAAGACCCAAGTTAATAAGAAAGATTAATACTACGTAGTGCTGAATATTCCAAAGGAATGTCATGTCATCTTGTCCAACTCCCTACATAATGCAAATGAGAGAATTCCATCTAGTACTCAGAGTGGCATGAAAGCATATTGCCCAAAAGGCAGCTTGCCCTGATTTGACAACTTCAAAAGAGGCCACATCCATACAAGACTAAAAAATTCCCCTCTGTCATTTTGGAGAAAGATAGGAGATGTGGACTGAATTCTACTTCATCCTATGCTTCAATTATTCGCTTGTCACGCTTGACTGCCATTCAGTTTATCCAAGGGATTTGGCTAATTTCTTCCAGGAGGAGGAAGTCAGGGTCCACACATGGTTTATTTGCAAATACCCATAAAATCAGAGGGATGACTTGGGCAATCCTTTGTGCCTATCACCTTTTGTCCCTCTAAGAGGAGCTAATTTGGCTTCCTTCTCATTTTTACTAACATACAAGCACTAGAAATTAGACTAAAATGAAGAGCTAGACAAGACCTGTATGCTTCTACACCATCACCCACCTCTTGACCACTCTCCCACTTTCATCTTGGACCATATTCCTATACCAGTCACCTTTATGCCTATTTGAACACAGAAGTGTCAGAAGTTTTTCATCCAGACAGCAGCCTCACCTTATAGGAATCTAACTAGGAGTCCCAACAACTGTCCACATCTCCAGTTCTGAAGAGCAGTCATTTATACCAATGAGCTCAAGAACACAACATTCAGTTCCTTTACATTTTGCTCATCCTAGCAAATTCTTTGTTCCTGAAGGCACATATTTTTCCTCAATTAAACACGAAAGCTGTTCGAACCCAAAGATGACCCTTAATTACAGCTTTGAATGCACTTGTTAGAATTACCTCCTTGCTCATCTTGGGAAAGTATAATAAGAAGTAACATGATAATATGCAGTGCTGTAGTTTTGGAGTAATTGCCTAGTATGCATGAACTCTGTGAGGCCTTTTCCAATTACATTTGTAGCTTCCTAATGTTTGGGGATTTTCCAGGATAAATTACGTTAATTGTGTTCCTTGGATCTGTTTTCCACGAAAAGCCCAATAAACAGCAAGAAGAGGGAGAGAGAGAATTAAGTGGCAGAGTTAATTAGATTAGGCTTGTGTTGTAGTGAAGCAGGAAGATTCCACTAAATCCTATAATAGGCCCTAATGAGGATTTTATCATGCTTGTTAAACGGGTCATTTAGTTGTGTGATGGGGCCGCTGAGTGTAATGTAAAAACTGGTTAATAAAAAAAAAAAGGCTTTTAATTGCACACACAGGCGAAGCAGTGTCAAAAGAATCCAGCCAAATGGAATAGCCTCCAACCGAACACAGGGAAAACTCTGCAGTTCCTGAAGTGGTGAACATGTACTGTGATTAGGCCACTTAATTTTCCTTGACTGGCATAAAAATTAATGCTTCATGAGTGATTTACACTGGGGAACTCCAATAATCCAGATTTATCAAAATAAAAATTACATTTTTCTTCTTTATTTTGTTGTCTTGTTTTGGTTTTTTTTACAGAGTGTACAAAAATGAATGTAGATCTGATTGCTGTTGAACCATCTGTACCTGTCCCTTTTGCAGCGTTTGTAGAAATATCCATAACACAGTCACTGACTATTCTGACTAAGCTCCTGCCAGGGATGGGATGAGACAATCTTTGCATTTGTTTTCAGGCAGCAGACATCACACAGAAAAATGTCCAGGAAAATGCACTCCATAGAGAATTCTTCCTTATCGCTTTTATTTTTCATTTGAAGACAAAGGTCCTGGATGTCCTGCTTAGTACTGGGCACAAGAACCCATATCTGTCCTGAATTTGTCAAGGAGTGTGAACATCCAATACTCTGTTGGTTTTCTGTTCTCCCACCCTGGAGACCAACTCAAAAAGACTAACCTTAACCATGCAGACACACTTTGAGGCTATGTTTCATAAACAAGAAATAAATCTAGACTGTCAGCAAAAAGGATGAAGGATACCAAGGATACCATTTGATCCACCTGCTTGTCAAGGTTCACCAATTCAAAATGAGACATATGATAGGAGTTCTCTGAGCTTGAAGGTCTCCTGTCTCCCAGAAACCTGTAAATGGTTGTTCACTACAAACTACTTTCTTGGGTGGCATGTGGCCTGCATGTCTTCAGAGGCAGAGTACATCTCTTCCCTAGCTGTTATTTCAGCCCGAAGCTCACATAAACAATAAGGGAAGATGTGTCCTTTGCCTTGGATTATTCTTCCAATGCTCCCAGAGATGTTCTCATGTGATCATGACTTCCTTCAGCATTCAGCTCAAGCAACACAACAACCCCCCAGCTCACTGCCAGCCTGTCAGGGCTGCATCTCTGACGCTTCCTTTCTTGTACTTGAAAACATCCATTTGTTTTCTCAAGGCCCCCACTGCAGAAAGGGTTTGATTTATATCAATCTCCATGGCGTGTGGCAGGGACCAGGTGGTGACTGAGCAGAAGACCATCGTGACTCCCACCCGTCCAGCAAATGACAGCCATTACCTCGAGCACCCCACGGTGACACACCAGCTGCTGCGCCTCCAGCACAGCTTGGTGGCACCCCCAGAGGCACCGACACGGGACAGCAGGTCATCCATAAACGCCTCTCCCAGCACCCGGTGCTCGGGTGCCTCAACAACCAAACATCTGCTGGGGAAAATGAAAACAAGAAGTTCAAATCTTTCCTGTTTATTCATTCTACACTAGTGATTTTTCAACTTCTTTCGGTTTGCAGGGGTCTAAGCATATTCTAATGGCAGCATGTGAACCTCCTGCAGTGATTCAAGCCAACTGCTAATCAACTTTATTTTCTTAGTTCCCATTCCAGGAATGTTCTATATGCTCTAGGAGACCCAAAACTAGCTACAGGTAGAATATCGCTGTCCTGATTGCTTTCTAATAACATAACAAGTAAAATAAAAGTAAAAATACCTGTCCAATAAGACATGACAGGCACCAGTCCACATACTATTGGCATTGTAACCGTACACGTGTCTGAGCTTGTTTAAAATCTAAGTTTTAACTGTGACAAATACAATCCTTATAGAGCAGCTACTAGAATTTGCTAAATTTATGGCAGCTGTTTCATCTTCCTTACTTGAGTCCTTCTTACAACAATCCTGTGCCATAGAAGCTCCCCAAAACTATGTAAACATTAAGTAGCTTTCATTGCTTTGCAAGATTTGTATCTTCATTGTATTAAGTTCACATGTATCATTCTATTATCCTTTTTGTTTGCTTAGTCTGTAATCACTGAATTCCCTTCTCTGTTTCTCCAGCACTTGACACAATGGAGCCTGATCTATATCTAGATTTCCTCCACACTACAAACATGCAGATGTTAAAATTATGTTATCTTTTAGAAGTAGTTGCATTGTAGCATGGTTCCTGGGCCACACTGGGGCAAGGAAGCTCTTACAGATAAGGTGACTCCTGGGTAAATAAACTAGCACTGCAGTTTGACTTCCTTGCTTCTTTGTCTTGAGTTTTCAGAGCTATGTTCAGCCAGATTACTATGGGCCAATTCTCCTGTCCATCAAGACACCTGAACAACCATGTCAGTCAGCGTGAAAAAGTGACTCCTGTTGCTCACAGCCAGGGTCCAATGTGCAACCTGCCAGTGATCCTGCAAAAGGCTCCAGCTCCTTCCTGCTCACAGTCTATTTCCTCGAAGTCGCATTAGCAGCAAGCATAGAGATGCTGAAGAGCTGGGTGAGATAGCAGGTTAAAATCACACTGGTGGTCAAAGTCACAGCAATGCCAGCCAGACAAGTAGCCCAATGTGCTCTGAAAAGAGACTTGAGAGACCCTTAGCTTCACCAGGGACTGCTGAAATGGTTAAAGCCAAGCATAGGCTCTGTTGCTGTATCAATAACCATGCTACATCTGTCATACTGCAAGATATAACTGCTTCTAGTGGCTGGATAGCATTTTGCCCTTAATGTTTCGTTGCATTTCACATTGCACAACTCGGTCTGCCACTCCCAGCTTGCAGAATAAAGTTCACTTTACGGAATCATTTTGCCAAGGAAAGACTTCTGTTTTTCTTCATCTACTCACCAAAATTAGCTGTCTAAGGGTGCATGCACATATCTATGACAACATCCCCCAGATACACAGCTGTGGCTAATAACACAGAAAAGACCAGTAAACACAAACTAACAAATGTGACCTACAAAGAATATTCAAACAGTGGATGCCAAACTGCTTAGAGGACAGGGGAGAAGATGTGGTAATGGTATTCAAATAAGTTAACAATTGTCACCCAGGGAGAGAAAGCCTCTTGCTTTGACTTTAGAACTAGCTCTGCTTTGTTCTCTCTCTCTTGCTCCAAACATTGAAAAGGAGACTCCTCACCCAACACTGCCTAACTCTGTGCTTTAACATCCCCTTGAACCCATTAGAGACAAAGCAAAAACAGTGCGTGTAAACTGCAGCAATGGAGATTTAAATTGGATATCAGGAGAATTAGGAACTAGGTAGCTCAGGAACGTGTAATGACTCTTGGAGAAGGGTTTTATGAACCATGTAGAAAAACATCATCCTGGTGGTAGAGGGATGGGGGGGATGGATAGGGGTGGAGGGATAGGATTAGATGATCTATTGAGTCTCTGCTATACATCTGATATCTGTGATTTGACA
The DNA here is from genome assembly GCA_013397755.1 of Cnemophilus loriae. Taxonomy (NCBI): domain Eukaryota; kingdom Metazoa; phylum Chordata; class Aves; order Passeriformes; family Corvidae; genus Cnemophilus; species Cnemophilus loriae. The sequence goes on from VZTF01008853.1 coordinate 1,916,945, forward strand.
CATTTCCTAACAAAAGCTGGACAAGTAGGATGTACACGAAAGGAGTGTATTGCTTCACAGCAGAGCAGACTTCCCTTCCAGTCAATAAGGCTCCCAGAGGGCAAAGTGCTGAAATAAACTCAAGATATTTTAATTGGCGACTTTCTTTGTTTAAACAATAAAGAAGTAATGTGGGTCACTTTTGTTGTGGAGCAGCACAGACAGTCTGTCAGGCACAGAAAAGACTTGTATAACAACGAGATGGAAAATGCTGACTTTGTGTTCTCTTCTATTATACTTGTGACCTGGACTTCTCCCTTTTCTTCCTTTTTTTTTTCTCTCTCTCTTGCTTTTTTCCTCCTAATGCCAAGCCCTGAAAACATCCTAACTTGCCAAGCTGTCTTCCTACAGACAGCTGAAGCTGCTAATTGCAATCCCATTAGTAAAAAGCAGACCTGCCCCTCATCTCTCCTGTACCATTCCTGTCTTTCCCTTGCAGTTAATGAAGTGTCTCACACTGCAGAGGGAGGAGTTTGTAGACCCAGCTTTCACCAAGATACTTACAATGCTGTGCTCACAGCAAGGAATTAGAGCCAAAATTCTCTAAAAATCAAAGGAAGAAAGAACCATCCACCGTTTTGTAACCTGGGCAGGCAGTGGGCTGCAAATACAAAGTGACTGGGGATGGCTGTACTGCATGGATTGCTTTGGACGTTGCTAAGTCTCCCCTGAGACTGTTTGTTTGCTTAGGTCCTGATGCAGCACAGCAACTCCATGCTCCAAGATTCATCTCTTTGCTTTTTGTCAAAAGGTTAAGAACACTCTGTGGATACAGCACGGCTTTTCCTTGAGAAGCAGAAGAAATGTGTTTCCTGAGGAAGAGCAAAATCCTTTGGCATGAGAGTATTGTTGCACGGGGAGTTGACCTGCCTTTCAGCTCTGTTGCTGGAGGCTGGTGACTGAAGCTACACTTGTGGCACCCAGCAAACTGAGTGAGCTCCCTGACATGGCACAACAGCCTGATGCCACTCTTTGCTTCCCCAGACTTCAAGTTCCTGTGGTTTGCGGGTACAAATGTTATTTCTTTTCCAGGGTGTTGGGTTGGTTTGGAAGTCTATCTTTTCCAATAACAAGCTGTACTGAATTAACCTTAAAACTGTGACCTGAATTAAACTAACTTGGGGCACTCCCTAAAATTCCCCTCAAAAATGGTCATCAACATGTAAGGAGAACAATTGCTCATAGTCTGTCTTGAAAATCCAGTGGTGATGGAGGATGGATGTCTCACAGCAGCATCAGTTTTAGCTACTAGGAACCAGAATTGCCTCCAGATTCTTTTGCCCACTCAGTGTCACATAGAGAGTCACCTAGGAGAGGAAGAGGAGGGATGATTCCTAGGAATGAATAAATTTCTGATATGCCATGACAGCTCCCTACTTTTACGCTCGGTACTGGCTCCCAGGATCCCTGCCTCTCTCTGCTGATCCTGTCTGCCCCTGCAGCTTCTACACAAGTTCAGAGTTTATACAACATTTGGGCCCAGGGCACTGCATCCCCTCAATCAGAGTATTTATTTAAATACATAACTGATGAAACTAAAAGAAACCTAATACTGAGGCCCCAGGTGCTCTGGAGATTAATACATGGCTATATTTATGTTAGCACCTGATTTCTCCAGAGATGGAAAACTGGCTCTCATCCCTATCACAGCTGCCTCTGCTTTCTGTAAGGAGGATTGAAAGGGCCAAACCTCAAACATGATTTCTAGATCCAGGCTTGCAAACAAAGCAAAACCAACAAACATACGGGATTTTGGAAAAAAAAAATTAATAAAGATAGAGGAATATTTAATTACCATTTGCTTCCTATTGGGAAGGGTTCATTTCTAGGTCTTATCTCCAGCTATGAAAGTTGAAAGTTATTCACAGTCATCCCAAGGCTCACAGTTTAGCTACTTCCTAAGCACCTGTGAAAGGAGGCAAAGTAAAAGGTCATGTGTGCTGTACAGGAACCACACACACAGAATTTCAAAGCACCTCTTCAGTCTCCATGGGAAATGCTTAGAAATCAACAAATTGCAACTGTTTGGAAACGCTTTTGCTTTATAAAGCTGTGAGCACCTAATCCATCCTTGTATTTTTACATCCATCTATGTGCATGTTTCTGGAAAACTCTTCTCAGGTTGAAAGTTTTAAAATCTAACTGGTTTAAAGTAACAGAACTTTATGCTGAAATTGTTCCCAGCCATGGAAAGAAAGAGGCAGAATCCTTAGATGCAGCCAGGTTGGTGGGGAAAGTATGAATCTTTGCCATTCTTGTGATCACCAGGTGCTAAATGCAGTATGAGGAAAAGTGCTCCCAGCCCAAAAAAGCTTTTAATTCTCCCTCACTTATTTCTGTTGGTGTGAATTTTATATATATATATATATATATCTCTATATATATATATCTATCTATCTCACCTGCCTTAGGCAGACCCTCAATGCTAAATGTGGGCAACTATTTCCCCAAACTTCTCTCAGCCAGGGCTCATCTGCTGTCCCAGGTTCAGGGCAGTTCATGTTGCTCAGCTGCCTCTGCTGCTTCACACAGCTCTGTTCTCCAGAGGGGGACAACTGTTAATATATCCCATTGCTGCTAAAAGTACTAATAAGAACACACACACATACAGAGAAATCAAGGAATTCATCAAATTAATGGACAGCCTCTGCAGCACTGTAAATTCAAGCATATGAATTTCAACATCTTCAGGGGTTTTCATGCCATTTTTCCCTTCTGGTATCTAAGTGTTATAAAACTCTGGGCAAGTCAGTGAACCAGGGAATGAAACTGATTTGAAATAAAAGCAAAATGACTCAGGGGTTTAATTGTCCAGGCTGGGCAAAGTGAAAAAAAGTAAATAAGCACTTTGTTATACATGATGGAAAACAAATTGGAGCGAGTCCAATGCTGCAAACTTTCTTCAGGCAAAATTTTCATCAGTTTCTCTGGCAGGGGCAGATATGAGTTCCCAGAGTGGGACTCAGTGGCTGGAAATCATCAAGAGCTTCCAGAGCCACAGGGCATTTCTGAACATCAAACTGGAAACAGCCAGAAGGTGGGTGATTTTCAGAGCATTTCACCTGTATAAATCTGGGTTTTTAAAAATATCTCCACCAGGGCAATAAAAAGTCTGATGCTGAAGTTATGCTCCCTCAGATAACATGTGGGATGGTGTGTGATGTGAAGAATACTGAATTTACCACTCTACAGTAGGTTGAATTATTTTCATAAAGTACTTCCTCCGTGAAAGAAAAGAGTCTGCTTTTTTTCTTTTAATTACAGGTGATATTTTTCACAGGAAAACTTTGTTTCAACTTGATGAGCTGGTTTTTTTTAGTCAAGAAGAGTCAAATAAGAGGATTTTAGCTTTGCACTGACATTTCAAAAATGCCAAGAACATCAGCATTTGTTTAGATCAAAGATGTCACTATTCATCAATCTGATATTTCAGAATTGGGATTTTCCAGAGCAAAAGCATTCAACAAAAATTTTATTTTCATCACAGACAAAAAACACCTTTACAAAAACTACTCCCAATCTCCAGATGAAATGACTGCGTCCACCACTGGCCCTGTGTGTCAGAAGTCCCCAGGATGCCCGGGAGGGGGGCACATTCCTGCCACAGCCCCACTCCTGGGCACTTGCACGGTGCAGTAGCACCCGATCCACCACGCCTGGGCACAACACAACACCCTCTCAAGGACTCAGCTCTCATCTGAGCTGAAGAGCTCCAGCTACTGAGACCAAGAGACTCGCTTTGAGGAGTCAGAGGAGATGTGCAACATCCCCTGCATTTCATTACTGTAGACAGAACAGACAGCACAGCCCTAGCCATGAGTCTATACAGGTATCTCCAGCCTTGACTGCTCCCTGATGCCACCATGCTGGCACCTCTGCTTGCTTGTCCATTCAGGTGAGCCCTGCTGCCTGCTACCCATCCACACAAAGGGAGAGAGTCAGGAAAAGGGTCCCTCCCTGTCTGGCAGTGCTCATCCACCTCTCCAAGGCGTGGGTGTGACAGCAGAGTGGACACACCACACAACAGTCCGTAGCACTCTGCAGTCAGTGAGGGAGTGCCTGTCATAAAGTTCTCCAAAACCACGGCAAAACTGAAGGAAGAACAAGGAAACATTTCCCAGTGTTAAAGCAGGCAGGCAGAGGAGCTGGAAATTCATCTGGTTTTCCCACCCAACAACAGTTTCTCTCCCTTCTCTGGGTGGCAGCACTAAGGACGTGGTACATGATTTCCCCCAGGCCCGTTCACATCGCGAGGCTGAAAGCTCCTCCAGAATTGGCAGCACTGCTAAAATCTAATCAGGTGCTTCTGTGCAACAGACCCAGAAGCAATTGCAATCAAGCCAATTGCTGCATCTGATTACACATGAAAACCCTCGTGCCACTAAGTGTTTTTCAGTGCTTAATAAAATGTGCTGGTCTTGCCTCAAATTGCATCAGGCAGGGGGGGTTTGGGTTTTTTTAATATTAAGAATTATGTGAAAGGAGAGAAAGAGGAAGAATTGGATGAAATTTGAAAAAGCAACCAATGAAAGCAAGGTAAAACAGGCCAAAAATACACTCATTCCTTCATATGCCTTCATCATAGCAAAATGAGATCTTCAGGGTGAGCTTCATAGAAATCCCAGCAATCCCAGGAGAGAATATGGCCAGGTGCCCATAGCTCCTTTGCTGGCCTCATGACAGATAGTCACACAGGTTAATCAGGGGCAGTGATCTAATTCCCTAGAGAACAGTAGATTTTGGCTTTAACACAAAATGGATGTGGAGGCACACATCGACAAACACCCCTGAACAAAGGTACTGCACAAGACAAAATAAACAAAAACCCCAGTATTTGTACCCCTTCTGGCTGAGTTTCTATTTTTCCCAATTTTCTAGCAATCTGCACAAACGATGAAAACTCTTAACTCTGAATTTTCCTTGTTAACGCATCACTCAAAAGTCATGGATTTTGCAATTGATACATCAGCACAGCCTGTACTAGGGTCCCAAAAGTTATTCTTGATTTAAAGTGGGCCAACTGGAGAACAGAAATTGCATGCCTGTGATAACACTGGAGAAATCTGGCCTGCACTATGCTTAGTTTAATCGGAAACTCACCATTTCACAGATCCTGTGAGTCACGCATCTCCTCCAGCCAGTCCCACCATGTCCCCATCTCCCACACGTGCAGTGCAGCACCACCATCACCCCAGTCAGTATTTTCAGACCCATTGTGACCATCAAAGTGCCATCCCTTGGCTCTTTGGGCACCGACTTCCACATCTGTGCAGCTCAGACTTGCTGCCTGAGCCAAGCACCTCCAGCAGCACATGGTTTCTCCTGAGTTCAAAGGAATGTATCTGACAGACAAACAGAGATTCAGCCATTTCCAGAAAGCCCCAAAGTGAGGGAAGCCCCAAAGAGCCTGTTTGAGCATACATAAGAAACAAAGAGTGATGGAGAAGAGGAATTAATGAGCACAATGACAACCACGTGCATTTTCTTTTTTAACATAAATTTTCCCACTGTCAAATAAGGTCTCGTCATGGCAGAGGAATTTATATTGCTGCAATAATGAGTGAAAGCTTGAAGCTGCCACAAATCCTGGAGCAAGAGGCCACTCATCCCTGCTGCAGTAGTTTTCATCTGTGAAATTCAAAATTCCATAAAGAAGAGATACTGCCCCCTACCACTTTCACAAAGGCAAAAAGGGAGCAAGGAATTGCAGTGGGAGAAGAAAGCACCGAGTCAACAGCCATTCCCACACACACCCAACCTCTGCCAATTACAGCAGAGACTTGACTCTACTTCCTGGATTTCAGCAAGGGGGCCACTGGAGCTGATGAATTAATAACCTCTGAAAGTCAAACCTATTTCTTGCGATTGCTGGTCAGGGTTTGGCAGAAGTGCTGCAGAAATCTCTGTCTTGAAAGGGAACTGCAGCTGCAAGCTGGGACTTACAGACACCAGTGCACATCTTCTTCCCTTGAGGAAAGACTGAGCCCAGCAGCCAAATTCCAGGGCAGAAAGTTGTATCTTAGCACAATTAAAGAAATTAAAGTCATAAAATGTTTCATGATACAATATAGAATACTGACAACAGAGAATCATTACAAATATTATTATTTTAACATAAGGCCAAAACAACCACTAGTCAGAAGCACTACCTTCCTCTTAAAATGACTTGGCCTCCAGGAGCATGAGGAAATCTGAATGTTCTTGCTCTTCCATGCAGTTCCATAGGTCCACCACATCCAACTCATCCCTTTGGGTTCCTTGTACAGGCCCCTGCACCCTCCTTCAAAGTTCACCAAGACAATGAAGGGCGTTTCAGTGGTTTTGGAGTTGCTGTTGAAGTCCATTCAGAACCCCAAAGCAAAGGCACCAGGAGGGTTAATGAATCCTGAGTGCTGGAAAAAGCACAGCTTAAAACATTCAGCAGACGGATGAGGCTGTGCATGCCTGCTCAGAGACTCACATCAGGAATTAAGCCTGCAGTGCTCATTAATAATAATGCGAACTAAATGCTGTATTGCATGTGTCGTGATGGGAACGAACTCCTTCTGGTACAGCATGGGGCTGTCCTAAACAGATGATTTAATTAGTATGTTACAAGTATTGATTCTAGGAATAAATATGAATTCAACAAATATTGCTAATGAGCTTCCTAGCCCAGCAGTATGTCCTCCACACAAACCAGAAGCAGTTGCTAATTTAATAAATGCCATATCCCAGTACTGACAGGAAATCTTAAAACCACTCTTAATGGCAAGACCAAAAATAATCTCTGCCTCCCTGAAGTCTCTGTTTCAAGTCAGAATTTACAACTGGCCTTTCCATATTCTCATTTTACTGTGTAGGTTTCTCTTTTAAAAGATGTTATTTTTTTTTAGCAAGCAGAATGTCCACGTGAGGACTGGGAACAGGCTTCCTGAGAGGGGTCCAGGAGATAGGTGTCTCCTAATCCTTGGACTAAAACCAGATATCTACATATTATTCTTTTTGCTCTGGTCTTTTCCCTGCATAGAGGTGCTGTGAGCCTGTACAGACACTTCTGCCAGATATGAGGATCGTTTCAGACCCTACATTAAAATAATGTGTTCCGAGAAGTCCTTCTGCGCCTCCGCCGTTTCGTGCTAGCAACTCCCTTTCTTTCTGTGCTTCTTCTCATTCTGCTTCTCATTTAAAGCCTTTTGAGGGGCTGGACTCTACTGGCTGCTCACTTCTGCTGGTGCAGCACTAGAAGGATCAGCAGGATTTCAGCCAGCCATCTTTCTCCAAAATCAGGCAAAGAACCGAAGAGCCCAGTAGGACTCCCACTTGGTCCACAGAATACGAGCAGTACCAGGTCCAACTGCAAGTCATCCCCTGCTATCCATCAGGAGGCCAGACTTGCCCCAGATAACCCTACATGTCTTGATTCATATTTCTTCCTCCTGAAGACTCATTGAAGCACCAGATTTTTGCATCCATCACGCCTCAGCTGTTTGAGTAGTTCCAAATTGGGAAGAAGGGAAGAATTCTGTCCAACGAATTTGACCTTCACTTAATAGTTACTCATACAAATATATATGAACAAAAATTTTCACCTGAATTCTCTGCATTTTTGCAAAAGAGAGACTCCCAAGCTTGTATATATGGTGATTAACTGATGCTTTCCCATCTGCTCTTTGCAGGGAATATGCAGGTTTGTTGATAGTATTAGCTGTGGTAGTCCAGGGAAAAATCTCTGACTGCTGTGCATTAGCTCAGTTTTTCTCTGTTCTGGCAAGTTTGACTTATCATTAAACATCTCAGAAATGCCAGCTCTAAAAATCACTTCTACTTTGATGTTATTTTCCACCTCTGAGAAATTGCTGCTCTCTTTTGGGGATTTGATTTTTATTAGAAACTTTTTTAAAGGCCAAAAAGCTCGAAATGCATCAACAAAATCAAATGACTCCATCCCCAACTCAAGAAAAGAGCCAAAACCCTTCCACATTTTGGCCATTTTTTTGATGCACATTTTCCAATTCATCTCGCTCTCTCCCTACTTTATTACACAAATTTATGAACGGAAAATAGATTCTTCTCTAGTCAAAGTTATTATCCATTATGTTATATCAGAACTTAAGAACAGTCAGTCTGAGTATAAAAAAATGTCCAGCCCAGCATCCTTCCACAGCACAGAAGGTCAAGTGAGCTTATACAAAAACTTTCCCCCAGGCACTCCTTCCCTCCATGAGTCATTAGTAGTCATTAGCATTTTCTTTGTGTTCATTAACACTTGCACATAATAACTAATTACATGTAGTTCATGAAGCTCAAATTCAGTGTTACTTTATGATAGCTAGTTGGTGCTAATCTGTACTGGTGTTGAAAGAGCCAAGTGCCCTCTTCCCTGTTCCCATTTAACTAAATGCCAATCCATATGCACTTATAGAGAGATCCTGAGCAGATAACATTTCTCACCATTTCCAACCTCCCCAGAGAAGTGTTTTCACTGCAAATGTTCCCAGCCTTGTGTAACACTGAGTTGTTCTTATCCGGTCATGTCTCCAGAGCGAGCTGCTCACTATCAGCTGTGTGCATCTGTAGGCCAGAATCACTCTCATGAATAAATAAGAAGGCATGATCAGTTATCAGGAGCATCAACATGCTGGAGAAGAAAGCTCACTAGGGGAGGAAAAAAAAGCTTTTATTACTTTTAGATGCCCTTTTGGTCTTATTAGAATGGAAACTGTGGGACTAGAATGTGGAGGGAGATAAAGGAGGGCTGGCAATTGTGGATTTTATTAAAAAAACAAACAAACAAACAAACAAACAAAACACCAGAAAATCTGTAGACATTGTTAGGTTCCTGGTCCCACCTCGGAAATCCTGTGTGGCCTTTAAGCCCTGCTCACAGAGTGCAGGGGCAGTGTAGCAGCACCAGTTCCAGGAGGGGCTGTTAGCACAGGAACGTCCTCCCAGCTTGGTTTGTTGGGGTCCTGGAGCACCACCAAGCCTGGGTTTGGGTCCCAGGACTGCAGCTAATTTGCCTCCTTATAACCAGTCCATTACACAGCTGCTTCTGTCCCTCCTGCCCAAGCAGTGACTGATTCCACTGCACTCAGCTGAACTCCAGACAGAGAACCTGCTAAATAAGAAGCAGCAAAGGATGTAGAGCCTGGCCTTGCATGTATTTGTTATTTCTCCCCATAAGCTGGAACAAGCCTTTAAATTTTCCTATTGATTCAGGTATTCCAGTGCAAGGACTTCAGGCTTGATTGTTCTCTGCAAGCCTTTCCTATAGACCTAAATAAAGAATTGAACTATACAACAATTATGGCATGGAGACTCTGCAGACACCAATCTTGGATCATTGCTAAGAGTGCTTAATGATCCTTGAATCCATGAGGAGGAGAGAGGACCTCGCTTCTCCCACGAGTCCCTTTTGGCCACATAGGATCAGGTCCGAAGAAAAAGATGGATATTTTCTTTCAGGGATATCTCTGCAGGTTTGACTCTGCAGAGAAAATACTGAGATGAAAGGTAATTAAATGAGTTGTTCTGTTGGCTTTGTCTTTGGCTGTATTTTCAGATGTCTATTAGATTGTGAGCTCTGAAGCTTTTTCCCAAGTCCGGACAGTAATAGCTGTGCACTCTTACATGGACTGTGCTGTCTAGCAAAAGCTGTGGTCATGCACTGACAACACAGAAAAATTCTCCTTAGCCTCTTTCAGGTCTCTTCTTTTTCTAAAATACGTAGAAACTTGCTATATTTGAGATTTCCACCCTCTGCCAAATTTGGTGACAATTCAACCCTCTAAAAAAATTCATGCAGGTGGAAGATGAACACACATGCTTAAGTAGTCACGGGAAGCATGGTTATGTAAGTCAAGGACAGCATGATAGAGGATTAGCTGATCTAAGATTTTCCTTCAATGCTGATCAGTGTCAGCTATTTTAGGAAACATTAGAACATGACGAGCATTCAATGATACTTCAAGTATTTTTCCAGCCTCCAGGAAATCCTGTTAAAGGTTTTCCCAAACCAAAGGGGATACCCATCAATGGATATTTTTTTCTGATTTATTTGTCCACTTATGTTTTACATGCACGGAAACTTCTAGCATTTACAGCAACTGCAGCAAGGAACTCCACAGCCTAAGGATATGTTTTGTGAAGATGACTTCCTTTTGTTTTCTCTGAGACTGCATCATGACAGTTTCATGCCCCCATATCGAAAAAGGCATGGTGCTGTATTTCATTAGATTTAGAAATAAAAAACCATGAAACTGATAACCCCAGTCTGTACAAGAAAGTATGTGGCCTTCAGGCTGCTCCAGAGACCAACATCAGAATCTCACTAGTCACGTTAGATGTTCAAACACACACAAATCTGAAGGTTACTAATACTTAGTTTACCAATCCCTTGTGTGAAGACTTCTAAAAAAACCCCGAAACCCAGAAAAGAAAAGGTACAGGAATAAAAGTTCTCAGTCCGAACTCTCTTCCTACAAGCTATCCATCACACTGTGAAACATCAAAGATATTTGATTCTGGCTTTGGAGACTTTTGTAAGCTCTTTTCCTACATAAGTAGCTGGGCCATCTTCTCTATGTACAATATATTTAATATCATCCAGTGACTACTGGAATCAATGAAAGCCCTCCAGTTCAGCTCAAAATAGTTAATCAGGCTCCAAAAGCTGATCTTTGTTAATCTGCTTTGAAAACCTAAAAATCAAGGCTTATTTTCCCTTTTGAGGCCTCTCAACATCTTTAAAAACTACTCAATCAGACCCTCAGATTACGTTATTTATTAATCTGCTCTGCAAACCAAAAATAGAGGAAAAAACCAAGATTATCAGTGTCTCAAAGAATGATGATTGTGATTTTCACTGATTCTCTATGTAGGAAAACTTAGGGCTGCTAATACTGAATATAGGTCAATAAATCATCCTAGTAAGAGTGACCTAATTAACACTCAAGCACTGATTTGAATGCATGAAGCTCATTATCTTGACTCAAGGTTCACTCTCATAGAAAAGAAAAAAAAAAAACAACTGAAAAACTCATGGAAAACTTCGAGGAAGCAAAGTTTCTGGGCAAGATGAAAGGCAAATGCTGCTTCTGGTTCCCAGTCTTAGATTCCTCCCGAACAAGAGGAGACAATAGGAAACACTTTCAATTAGTCTGGTGCAGCACCACCGATGATGACTCTGTTTGTAAAAGCACCCATTGCCTATTTGAAAGGATCCCCAGAGCTCAAAGGATATGGAAGCACAGAGCCTGTTGCAGTACCCAAACAGCACCTCTGCAGCAACCTATCCCCATGGAATGCACAATCCCAGGCCTGGCAGGCAGTCCTGCAGCCCTCAGGGACCTTGTCTGGAGGAATCAAATCCATTGCTCTGCCTCCTCAGGGAGGATGAAGTCCAAAGAAATTTGCATGATCACCCACGTACCTAAACACAAAAATCCTTCCCTAAATTACTGTAATGGCCCAAGACTAAACCTATATAGTTTCCTTTTACGACCACTTCCTCCCCAACTCCCATCAGCTGGAATAAGAATTTTCTCATCTCTTTTGTACTAAAAGTTGAACAGTGAACAAGGGAATATACTATGGCAGATGAACAGAGTAGTATTGTTTCTGAGTATCACATGTAAATCGAGAAAGGTCTGGACCAGAAAGTGACCAAAGCCTGCTCTTCGACAGACGAGGTGGATGTGGATCCTCTATGTGATATAAGTGCCCACCATTGCACCCCCAACTATGCATCAGACATAAGTGAAGATAACCCAAACACACCCAGCTTTTGGAAAGAACTAAATATTTCTGAACAAAGTAAATACAAGGTAGTTTAATCTGGAAACTAGGAATTATTTCTAATAGATGAAGGAGAGAATTTCTAGAACAAGACAAATAGAGTTTACTAGTTTTGAAGCTGAATTTTGATGTATGACAGAGATTATACATTGTAAAAACTTAGGTATCTGCAGTGGAACAGAGCTCTTCTAAGACATGTAGTCCTGCCTTTACAATGTACGGCTGTGTATAAACTCATGTACTCTTATTCAGTCTTTGGGAAAGGTATATGAAATTGGGAAATTGAATCCATTTATCTCATTAACTGAAGAAAAACCAGAAGTGGAATCCTGTTCCATACAGCTCACTTGGCTTAATTAACTAAAGTCTCAATCAGTGCTTGTTTGCAAATACTGTCATTCTAAATCAGGAGCCAGAACCAGCAATTGTTCCTTTTCTATTAGAATAATTGAGGAGGGTGCCATTTGATTAGCCCATGGCTTTATTGATTAATTTATCATTTCTTTGTTTGGTATAGATTTTGATTGATTTTCTGTGCTCTTTGCAAATTAGTAGGTTGTCATGAATACAAAAGCACTACACACACAACCACCACCACAGCTCACCCGTCTGCTGTTTTGCTGATGTTCTAGTCACTGAAACTGCCTCCTTTTGCTGTCCATCAATTCTCACTCACAACAACTGCTGCCTGAACTAATAACTGCTCCTGGGCTACAGCTTCCAAAAAAGTATAGTGTCCTTACAAGAGACACAACAGGACAGAAGAGCAGGTAGACACAGTGCCCCTTTAGCGTGAAATTAAGGTCTGTTTAGACGTAAGTCTCATTGTACCATGACACCAGATTGCTGCAGACAGACCTATGACATTTTTAGAAATTGCTGCTGATATGCAGTAGTTAATATTTTAGGAAGAAAACAGAGATATGATGGTATTATATGGCAAGACCATACCCATATGGTCACACCAGCTTGTCCTGTTTGATTTTGTAATGGTAGAAACTCACACTGGTTTTGCAAAGGGAGCCTTGCCTCGTGAGTGGATTACAACCCCTCCATGCCTTACCGTCTTTCTTCCCATCAGCATCCATGGTCATGGACACATTTGCAAGCTTCTTCCACAGGCACAGCTAAATGTTTTAATAACCAACCAGCAGGATGGCTTGGAACTGTACTGAGCTCAGGACTCGCAGCCCTGTGCTGCAGATCATCTGGGCAGTGACAACTTGTAGAGCTGTGGTAGGTCTGGCACTGCTTTCACCTGCACCTGATCTTCTTGGCTTGAGACCAAGCACTCCTTGTTCATGCACTGCCACTTTCTGACAGAGACAGTGGGAGAAAGCTGACATATCTTTCCAGAAATCCAGTATCAGAAATCTCAGCATCATCTGTGAATGCTGGTAATTTGTAATATGAAAGGGAAATCAAGTGAAAAGGGAAATGCTCCAGACTGTCAGTTCACCACAGAGTTCGGGTTTGTTTGTTTTCTAGTAAGACAGTGACGAATTGCAGCTTAGACTAATGAACAGCACGTGGTCTTTGGGACCTGAAACCAGCACTCCTGAAAGCTTACAGTGTTCACTGAATGGAATAGCTCCAAAACACTATCTAAACATCCATGTTCTGTATCCTCCTTGGGGACTGAGATTTGTAGGCAGAACTGTTCATTTCTCCACTTTGTTTTTCAGATATCTGGTAAATTGTTTCATGTCTTTGTGCCTTTTTCACATAAAATAGATTATTTTATAGCCTGACTGTAGCTGGGACTTGTGAGGGAGAAGCATCCAATATGCTCAATGACTGGGCTTGAATGAGGAGAGAGTAAAAAAGAGTAGTAACAACCATATTGCATAACATTAGGCAGAACTTAATTAACACTTGCTACTTTGGTTAGGTTTGATTCCGCCAGATCATTGTAGAAAGTCTCGGTCCCAAACTGATCAGAGGTATCTTAATGATCTTTATTTTAAAAACAAATAACATTTTAAAAATTATAATCTGATAAAACAAAAAGCTTGCAAGCAGCTTGTTAGTCTTTCCATATCCACATATTTCTCAGACTAGCAGAGGAGCTGTTGTTACTAAAGAAATCTAATACTAAAAAAAACCCCAAAGAACCATGCCCTTTTAGAACTTAGACTAAGTAGTTCCCATAAAGCACTAGTTCATTATATTTTTAGACATATATGAAGGTTCTTCATGCACTCATTAAAAATTAATCTACATTAACAGCATATAATTTTAGTACCATTAAAGTCACAATGTTTTTTAAAATGTTTTCCCAAACTTTTTATAGCTACTTGATCTCTTCATATCTTACAAAAAACTTGACTGTCCAAACAACTAAGCCCCAACTATCTCAACAAGATTTTCTCATGCTACTGCCATCCTCTAAACATATTTCATTTCAACAAATTAACAGAATATGTAAACCTAAAGCCTTGGACATGAAAGATATAATTTGTATTTTGGGGGAAAAGCACTTGGCTAAAAGTAGTTGATTCCTATTTCTGTAATGCCAAACAATGAAATTCCTAAACAGGTAGAACCCTTCGAAGTTGAGATTCCTCCTCTTTACTGTTGTCCAAACATGCTACTCCAAAATCATAGCCAGCAGTATCAGATGGACACACAAACAGAAATTAGAGGACATGTTAAATTTAAATATAGGATACGTGAGCTATTGCAAGGAATTTGATCTTACTGATGAAAGTTCAGCAGCTAAGGGACCTAGGTTTAGCTTGTGACTCTTCCTTCTGTGTCTTTTGGAAGTCAATTAATCGCTCGGTGCATCCATTCATCATCAGCAAAAACAGGTATTGCACTCTCACCTCCTGGAAGACTTTGTCTTGAAGAGAAATACCTTAATGCTGTGTTCAGACACTGCATGGACCCACTGTCTGGGTACTTTGTGTTTAGATTTCAGAACCAGCAAGTGTTGTTTAATTACCATTCTGTCCACAACATTGCAAGAAATCAAATCCCAACTGAGAATAGCTACTCTTTTGTTGTCTCCTGCTGTACTACTGGAAAAATTAGAGGGGCTGTGCTAACAAAAAATGAAACTGACTGTTGACAAGAAACAAGCTTGAACTACTAAGACCAATTAGGAAACAAGGACAAAAAAAAAGTCAGGGAGAGGGGAGAAACTGCAGAAATAACCACTGTGCTTTTAACTAGGTGGCAGAAGCAGTGTTCATTAGAGCAGTACCATTAGGAATTGAAAATGGGAATTCTGATTTTGTATATATGTGCCTTTGTAAATGTACTTACATATAGGTATTCATGTATTTATTCACATTTGTATATTAGTAGCTCTTCAACTGACAGTCATGAGTTTTTTATCTGTCCCTGAAACACAGTTCACTGAAACAGAATGTACTATAAGATAGTCTCTTACTAGTAATGGTTTGAAAATATAGAACAACAGACAGCTTGAAGTGGAACCAATTCATCTGTGATGAAAAGCAGAACAAAGACAACATTTACAGAGTATAGAGAGAGAAGGCATAAATGTGGTGCAGATCAAGTGTCTGAAGGTTTTTCCATTTACCCCCATAAAATTCCGTATTAAATTGAAAGGGTTACACTGAATTTTAACAGCATGGCATAGCACTGTTCTATTGTTACTTCACTAAAACTTAATAGTAAGCAAACCACAGAGATACAGAGAGGCACAACTCAGGGTTTCATCCCTGATTAAAAGACTTTGGAGTGTGATAAAAAGCACAGAAGCTACTGGAAAGTTGGGTATCCAGATACTATCTTTTAAAGTTTGTTGCTTGACGGGTTTCTGATGTACCCAGGATGATTCTTAGAAGCCAGGTAAGTAACCCTTCTAGCCCTTTTCAATAAAAGACTACACAGCAATGAATGTAAGGTACTGGAGAAACAGAGAAAGTGGGATACTCTCCTTTTCACCTCATGAAATAAGCTATAATGATAACAATCCTGGAACATCGATCTGTGCTGCCTTGCATCATAGAAACCTCATCAAAAACTAATTAAGAGCCAAATACCGTGATATCTACTTCAAGATATATTTATAAAAGTATTTTGTGGCCCTCTTGAGCTAATTCTGTGATCTTATGAAAATAAAGCACTCATCATTACTCCCAGACACACAACGACACAGGTAGGACCTGAGCAGCCCGTTTTGCCTGACTACTAAAATAGCACTTTGCTTCCAGGTTTAGATCTGATGCACAAGAGAAAAAGTCAGAAGGTCAACAAACACAATTAGATTCAAAGCACAGACAAGCAGATCTTCACTTCAGGCCACATCTCCAAACAGCAGCCAGTTGGCAGAGAGAAGCTCAGCAGGTTAGCCTTGTCCTCTCTGCCCACTTGCCAGAACAAATGGTGCTATTTCAGTCTGCCGCCGCTGCAGGCAACCTATTAACTCTCAGGCTGATGAATTGAGAGCAGGACTAAATGGAGCAACCCAATTTTTCCATGGGGTTCTCTAATCACAATTCACCACCTAGTAGGAAGAAGTGTAATCTTGGATTTTTGCAGCCTTTCTGCTGGGTAACATGATTATATTGTAAAGCCATAATACAGTGTAATGGTGTATACCTTTATGGAGCCTGAGATGGCTGCAGCATTTTAGCAGCATTGTAATACAAAATGCAACCCACATTACACAGAATATATTTAGCCTCTGTTACAGAGAAGTTGAGAAGATAAGACTAAGCTGATCAATAAAGAGTCTACAAAACTTCCCTGCAATGAAGCAAAGTACGAAAGATGAACTCAAGATGTGACAAAATCCAAAAGCAGGACAGAAATCCTAAAATTAAAGAGAAATAAGGAGGAGTCATCATCTGTGAGGTGAAAAAAACTATATAGGCAGGCTTAAGGCTGACCAGGATATGGGCAAGGTGTAAAAGGATTTCCAGCAGACTGGACTGAAGCTAGTATAGAGAAGCTGTGGGGATGAGAGGAGAAGGCAGGTACTCCTGCCTGTCCCAAAGAAAGGGACAAGAATGGTTGAAGTGGAGAGTCAGTAGAGAAAGCCTGAGATAGCCAATATGGGGTAAGAAAAGAAGGACTGAGAAATTTCAAAAGAGAGAGAAGTGAATTCCAGTGGAAAGACAGAGAAGAGCTGAACGAAACAAAGAAATGTGTGCAAAGAAAAAGAAATTCATTATATCCCAGGAGATGGGATCCTTTGGGAAAGCCAAGGGAGCATACTGAGGCATTCACACCTTAGCTCATTTTCGGTTCTGGCTTTGACAAGAGGTTCTGCCTTTGCTTCATCCATAACCTTAGAGAAAAAGTCAAAACAGTCATTAAGATGTCAGACATTTTCCCAGCTTACTTTCTCTGGGACAGAACAGCAGGAACATTGCTCCTAGGAAGGAGCCTCTGACTGTCCAAGTCCTCTGACTCAGAGGTACCTCCTCCTCTCAAGAAGTCCAAACCCCACAGCCCTGGCAGCTGCCCATGACAGGATGCATAGAGCTGGGTAAACCCACGACTCCTCAGATCTGCCTGGTTTGCCTTCTCTGTGATTATGTCACTTTGCCTGGCTCAGAGCAGCTGGCAGGAACAAGCCTGGTGGATATGTTCACATTGCTCACCTTTAACCTCACCCCAAACTAAGCTCCTCGCACCCATCCATTAACACCTCCCAGCCTGGAGAGAGGGCAGAGATTCTTCTTTCTTGCTGTTTGGCTGTTAATAGCAAACAGCACTGGATGGGAAGCCTGCAGACTCCCTGGTGCTCAAAGGAAAGAATTCTCTCTGGCCTGTCTGACCACCTTTCTGCAGGCTGGTTTTCAGCTGACTCTTTGGCTGCCCTGCTGAGCTGTGCTCACGGAATGGACAAGCCTGTTCTTGCACACAGGTCTTTCATGTCTATCTAGGCAAGCTAGAAATGAAAGACTAGGCCACAGCATTCAACTAAGGTTTCTAAAGCAATTGGCTTCCCATTCCCCATGGATAGCCTGAGATTACACCTAGAAATAGTAATTGCTACGAGTTTGTTATGATCAAGAAAAAGGACTACTAATACACATTCTCCAGCCACTGCAGTATGTGCAGATTGTGTCTAGAGGCAAACTGCTACCAAATTTAAAATAAGGTCCCCAGACCACACAGCTAAAAGCCTTGTGGTTTTATCATTTATATTTCACACAGAAGCTCCTGAGGGAACAGAGCTGGTTTAATCCCTCCTGCCAGCAGCACTCCCTAAAGCATGAACGACTCCCTTGGAAGTACCTCTCACCCTCTCACCGCTAAGGGAGGCCAAACAGACAGGCTGATGTAGACGTCTGCAGTCCAGGTGGCTAAATGAGCTCCAGTAACTGCAAAACGAAGAAAGAAAACAAACAAACAAAACAAAACATCAGCAACAAAACCAAACAAAAACCACAAACAAACAAAAAACCCCAACAAAACTCTTTGGAATTAACTCTTATGATCATTATAGTGCTGATTCCACTGGTCTTTACTGCAAGGCTTTATCACAAGCCATTTTAAAAAGAGGGGGTGGGAGTAAGAGGGTTATTTTTGCTTTAATTGCCTTACCCAGGTGATCAGCTCTTTGAGGTGATCTAGAATAAATGTCGAGGAGAGGGAGTGTATACACACAGAAGGGAATCTTCCACCTTAAGAACTAATCAAACCTCTGTAGAAGTTCAGAAACTTTCCAAAAGCCTTTCCCGGTTTTTTATCACTCCAGAGATCTTGTTTGCAGAAATACACTGCAAGTTTGATCTTTAGAGTGGATTGTTATACACCCTTTTCACTGCCTCAAAACAAAGAAAGATGCAACCCTGTAGCAGTCTGCAATGTACTCAATGTGAAATATCTGAGCATTAGCAGAACTTGCTCTGCAAAGGCAGATCTTTTGGGAGCTCGTGGGAGCACCTGAACCATCAGTAATCTGGAGCAGCCTGGCAAAACACAGATTCACAATTGCTACTAAGATGGTTTATCACAGTTTTCTATTGAAAGTTTTATAAGCTCAACACACACATTAGTATGAAAATTGGACTCACTCACATCTGCTCAAAAGCAGGCTGGGGCCAAGTTGAAAAGGCGTTCTGTGCATTACACCTCTGCTTGGAAACCAAGGCTTATTGGTAAAATCCATTTTGCAATAGGAAAGGAATATAAAGAGAAAAATTCCTTCCTCAAAGTCCCTACATGGCCTCTGCCAGTTACACATAGTAACCCCTCCAAAGAACAAAAAAGTTCACACCTTCTCCTAAGACAATGCTCAAGAAAGGTAGGCTTTAGTTCATATTTGCTTTTCTCTCCCACATCTTTTTTTACAGTTAACATATTAAAATCAGAACTGGAAATGTAACAAACATTTCTTCTCAAAGAGAGCAGAGATTTGAGAATATTGTCAAAGTCGGTTCATAAATTCAAACAAGTCCCTTAAATTTTACTAGGATTATTTAGGTCTTGTGTGTGCATCTGCATCATCATGCTTGAGACATAGGGCCTCACACTCGATTGTAACACTTTTAACATGATTTGTCATGTGACCTGGCAGAAAAAATACCTTGTTGTGTTAATTTCGACACCCTTTCCTTTGCTCTTATTCCTGTAAGGACTTTATTCCTTACTTCCTACTAAGCAGACAACATAGCACGGAGGTGTCAGTCTTATGCCAGGACATGGAAGTTTTCAATGCCTCTAAGGTGGCCATGGCCCTGGGAAATTGGGAAAGGACCTGAGAGGAAGAGGGCAGAGACTCATTCTTCTCTTTTAAAAGTGCAGCCTCAAGGCCTGGCACACAGCATGCTCAGATCCTCGGAGGTGGGATGCAGCGCTACCAGAGCTTTCGAGGAAGGGGAGGGCTTTGAAATATACGGGAAAGAAGCCCCCCTGCATTACCAGCACCAAGTAGAGCACTGTTCTCAGCAGGCAGGTAATGAGATCACACCACATTGAAAGTCAATGAAGACTTTGAAGTTCTGACTTGACAAAGACAAACTGATTCTTACATTTTTTGCCTTTCCCAAGCTAGCAGTTCTGGCAGACACCTGAAAAGAAATGGTAACTAGATGTAGAGTAAATATAAACAATTACTGTGTTTTACCCCTGTGTTATCCCAGTGGTACTTGGCATTTTAAGAGTTTAAAGTTTAATTACATTTTTGCTTTTGGTACATTGGATAGCCATTCACCTATGAAGAAAAGCATCTGAGAGGGTTTCAAGCTCATTTAAAACACTCAGAAGCAAAAACTGCTGAAGCGTGTGAGGCTGGCTCTGTGTTTTGATGTGCTATAGAATAATGTATGGAATTATTTATACATTCCCTAAGTGGTACATTTTCATTGTGCTTTCAGCTAACTTGCAAACTCCACTGGTCCCATCTCAGAAAAGCTCTTTCTCCACACTTGTTAATGCTTCAAGTAATATGCTGAATTTTTCCTTGCCCCACAGCACTATTGTGGGGAAGGAGATATTTGAAAGTCTGCCCAGATCGCAGTGTTACAAGAAAGAAGGAAAGAGATGATCAAGAACATTTCAGTCACTTCATTGCTCACAGAATTTCTTATTTATTCAGATTACCCATTCCCAGCTTCCTTCAATCACCTTGGTTTCTGATGCCTTTCTTGCCATTACCTCACGAGACAGGAGCTGGGGACCCTTCATCTTGAATGTCTTTGAATGTGTTCATCAATAAGGAACACCTGTTACAACATTAAGCTCCAAAGGTCATGTCCACAAGGTCATAATGTGCTCCCCACAAAAAGCCTGTCAGGTCAGGCTCTTTTGAGGGACAGAAATGGCCCTGTAGAAGGCAGCTTTTGATCATCATCAGGCAGGCAAGGAGCCGGGGGAATGGCCGTCACCAGAACCACTGCAGAGGTTTCCTACTTGCCTAGTTACATCCTGAGTCCCACCACCCTCATGTGCTTGCCTGCTCCATCTCTCTCATGCTGTCCTGAGCATCCACCTGCTGCCAGGGGCACGGAGTCCCTGCTGTGCTCAGCTCCACCAGCCTGCGCTCCGGAGAGGGGGAATTGATTTTGCTAGCACACGTCTGAAAACACAGCTTCTTCTGCTGTGGTAAATCAACACAGCGCCACAGGATCGGAACAATAAAACACATAGCAAGCTGGGGGTCTATTTCCTCTGCCTGAAGGGCGCTCCATCATGCCAAGCTATGATTACTACAGCCCCACACCAGCAATCTCCTCCATTTCTCAGGTCCAGTCCCGGTAGTTGGGTATAGAAGTGCATAGCTGTTTGTTTTAATCTAATCACTATTTATTTTCAATTATCCAGGAAAATGAGAAAATCTTTCACAAACACAAAGCCCTGTATTTCTTTACCTCTGGCTCTGAGTGGGCTGGTTGCAGAAAGACAGGACCTGGCCACACAAGCTCTGATTTGGGGAAAAGACGGAAAATGTGTTAGTGGACAACAAAAGCATTTTAAAAAGCGTAAAGAAGCAGAGGGAAATATATGATCAAAAAAAAACTGCTAAGTAGATGGTCTAAGATTTCTTATACATACATGTATACATATATGACCATATTTATATTTGTAGTCGCTGTGTACTTATGTATAAAAATATGCATGTATGTATAGAAAATGCCTCCCTCACCACATGTGGGCTTCACTAGAAAACTCATTATTTTCATTCTAATCTGTGAGGGAAGTACATAACCTGGTGTGATTTTTCAAAGAAAGAAGGGGGAGCATTTGATGATGCTGCCTCCTACACTGCCTCCTGCCACTTCCAGTGAGGTTTTTTTCCTCGCTCGTAACTGTCCAAAGGATTCACACATGCACACATACACATATGCTTATGTCTTTGCTCAGATGCTTGAATGATTCTTCTGGCCAGCAGTTACTCTCTCAGTCACAGGAAAAGCTCGTCTTTCACCAGCAAATTTTGTGAGAAGGCTCTGGACTTCCTCACTCCTGTTTCAGGTTTTGTTACCCTTTCTTATTTAGCTGCAGAAAATTGTTAAAGAGAAGAGGTCCAGCTCCCCACAGTGCTTTTCAAAACCATTTCAAATGTACCTTACTGGGCTGAGACAGCTGTTTTTCTCTTCTTAGGGGAAAAAAAAAAGGAGAGAAAGAAAGACAGAGAAAGAGCCCTTTTGCTCCTTTTTTCCCACCCTACAGACTCTCTTTTAAAAGGCACGTGTATTTCCACTTCTGACCAAGGTTTCACAGCAGGAAGACAGCATCTGTCCTACCACCAGCAGCCTCCAAGCCTCACTCTGCAGCCTTTCCCTTCCTCATGGAAAGGCTGCAGAGCTTAAGGCGTTACCTCTGTTTCTCTCTGCAGTAACTGGGCACAAATCCCAGGGTAGCACCACACCATGTTGCTCCTTGTCACTGAAGAAGAGAGGTTACAATAGCACTATCATTTCAAGATCACAAAGTGCACCATGCACCAGGACCAGTTGTTGCAGACTCTTTGGAAAACTCTCTGGTAACTCGTGGTGCCTGGGCTCCTAATCTATACATCCTAAGCCACACCATGACTCCACGTGATCCTGCAGAACTGCTCCAGAGAAACACCCAGGGTTAGGGGAGCACAGAGACCACCTGCACTCCTAATCTGGACAGTCCTACCAGGTCCTGCCTCAGGGACCCGCTAGGCATCAACACAAAGTTTTTCACAGGTTTGCAGAAGAAATCAGGTTGTCTGCAAGATGGAGTTGTGTGCAGGCCACCTGGACCTTGGGCAGGGCTGGATTAGACTGTGGCAGCTATTCAGGCTGCTGAACCTGAAAACATTTACAGAACCAGGAATCTATCACCTCACACAGGACTACCACGTCAATGAGCAAGCTATCTTCCTGCTATCCAGCTTTCTTTTCTGAGGACTCACTTATCACTGGCGTGGGATGTCCCCAGCTCACACCAGGGAGAAGAAACTCAATAATTATGGTTTAGTCAATTAACCTTTTGGACTCCAGCTCTAATGGGGCTACTACTGACATCAAGAAAAGGGATAAGGGGTGTTCTGGGATCAAGCTTGCTAAACCAAGGGCCAGATGAGCAGAATTTTAAGGCATTGGAAAATTATATCAAATATGATTTATAATCATACGTGTTACAGAGCAGATCCAATGAAAAAAAGACCAAATCCTTTGACAAAAATAAAGGCAGCTACAAAATAACCTTTCTGAGGCACTAGCATTCCCATGTAAGAGTCTGAAACCAAATCTATACTGCAAAGAAATAGTTTTCTGCAAAACCACGCTGTAGTCCATTGGCTAGGTCATGCACATGAGCTGAACTGTGACTCTGGGACCCAAAGGCATCAGTCACTTCTGTCATAGCAGTGTTAGTAGTTGTGAAGCAGGAACCAGGATCTGATCTCTGCAAAGGGACATAGACAAGTTCAGTCAATATATTATTTGCTGTGTCTACACTGACAGCTGGATTGGATCCAAGCCCCCTGGCCACCCTCTGATTTACTGGAGCCTTTTAGTAACTCCATTTCTGCTTCAACTCAGTGGTGAGCCAGAATTAGCAAGTCCTGCTGAGATCCTCAAAGAAGGGTTGTGGTAGGTCAGAGCAGCTGTAGCCATGGGGAGAAAATGGCAGGTTTCTGTCAGTGTCCAGTCAGGGATTGTAGCAGCTCTGTGGGAACATTTTCCTAAGATAAACTAGGTAAACATCTCATTAACACCCTTTCCTCTTGGCCATTAGTGGATACTCACTTTCTCATCTTCTCAGAGAAACTCCTATACTGGATTGCCATAGGACCAACATCGAGTTCACCCGCGTCATTCCTGCTGAGACCTGTCTTGGTTCATCATGTCACAGTCAGCGTGGCTCTCCTGCAGGCTCTCACATCCTCCAGTTTGGAAAAAGCACAGAGTCAGGGCAGCAAGAAAACAGATATGTACTAGAAAGTCCTCCTCAAGCTTAAGTAAAATACAGTGAGCTGTGAACCCACCCGGGGGACACTCAGACCGAATCACACTCAAAGCTCAGGCTCAAAATCAGGCTGGAGCAGATCATGTTGATGATCAGTACATTATTACACAGCAGCTAGGCTACAATAATTGTACTCCTCCTCAGCCATGGTAACATCCCAGATAATACAGCATGGCTTATCCACAGGAAAAAGAAAGGTTACATCATGCTGCTCCTGTCTCAGATTAAACCCATGTGAACAGAGAGGCAGTCAGCAGTGCCCAACTGCCTCCCAGTAACATACTGAGACACTTTAATTTGGAAAATTGTCTAAGCCACATATTTCATGGTATTTCTTTTAATATGCATGCTGGAGTCTGTTTGTCATGTTAGGCTGTGTAGCTTAGGGTTGTTCTGTGGTCTCTTATGGAGCACAGTTTGTTAAGATTCCTGTGTGGGTGCTGGGGAAGATCACAGTCATCACCCTCCATGCCAGGGACACAAGCACCACTCCTCTCAGCCCATCTCACCAGCCTCTCCAATTGTACAGGAGTGATCCCTGTGCTGTTTTATACATTTTAAAGTCCATTAAGGCCGACACTTATGCAAATGTAAGTGTCTCATCTTTATTAAAAGGGGTGTTTAACTTTGAGCTCCTATAAGAAGAATAAGTGTGTGCTGTAGCCATCCAGGAGCCTCTCATACCTTCTGCCTACTGAGACAAATGGGTCATTTCAAGCAGCCACCCATCTTCTTCCCTGTGAGACCACGAGCTGTTGGCACAAGGGGCTGAGGAAAGCCAGAGCCATACTGACACTGACTGACTTGTTCTATACCTGCACCAAGGAAGGTCGGACAGACCTTTTAATCTTCACTAGCACAAAGCCCCGCATCTGAAAAGGAAAAATCAAGCACAAGGAAAGAGCAGAAGAAGCCGGAAAAATTAACACAGGGCCACCTTCCCACACCTGTCTTTTCATATGAGGAAAGGATACTCTATCAGGACTGTAAATGGAGCCCCCAGTCGTGAGAGATGCTGAGATGTGCAATTTTCCTCCATGCTCTGCCTCTCACAGATGTCACTAAATGTTAGTCATAGAAAGCTAAGCTGTCATCTCTTTCCTGGAGTGATTTCCAGTTACTTTGCCTACATGTGGCACTTAGGGACATGGTTGGCAGTGTTAGGCTAATGATTGGAATTCCAACCTAAATGGTTCTACAGCTGTATTTGGTCACATTGCACTGTTTGTTAAGTGATCTCGAAAACCTTTTCGAAAGGTGACTCCTGGCACTGACATCCTTGCAGAGAGGGCGAATTGAAGTGTATCATGGTGAGGGACCTTGCCTGGGGGATTAGGAGTAATTGGAGATGGTTTTAAAGCCTCAGATTAATTCAGGCTGCATAGTCCAGGCTGGTGCTAGGTTGCTGCTGGCACTGTCAGTTTTTGTTCCTGCAAGGAAATAATTATTTGATCATGAGATTTCTCATACACATATATCTGGCATGTTCACATGAAATTAGTTATAACTGCCTCAATTCTAAGCCACATGAAGTAGTTAAAATTCATTCCAATTAATAGCAATGAGCCAAAACCAAACCCAGCACCTGCAAGCCGGAGAGAAATCAGCAGTTACAATACTTTACATATGTCACCCTACCTTGGAACTTTTGCTGGAGCTTTATATGCAGGCTGTGAATTGAAAATGAGAATTTCTTTGCTTAGACAGATCTTTCCAGCTAAGGAGTTGAGAAGGTTAGGGAAGACAGTGTGCAATTAACCTCATTGTGGCACTCTGCATGCAGCTGGTCCAGAACTACCTGCTTGCAGATGTTTGGAAATCTTTCCCTCATCTTATAGCTGAGGAAAGTGAAGCACAGAAGGAAAGGCACAATGGCACTAGAATTGGTCTCTTCTGAGTCCCACCTCTAGGAAGAACATGCACGCAGGTTTTGACCTGATCAGGGTTGAACAAGAGGCAGAGTCTGCAGTTCCACTAGCCCATGCTGCTTCATCAAGGAGCTGGGAGACAGGAGTATCCTAGAAAGTTGTCTGCCAAAAGCAGGGACATGCTGGTGGTGAGAACAGCCTGACAAGCTGCTGAGGTCCAGCTGCAGCTGCCAGCCTCTGACCGAGACCTCTGTCAATCAATTACAGCCCTCCGGGTAGGGAAGAGAGCTTGAAAGCAGAAGAGGACACAAGTTATTTTCAACAGCCCAAAATATCACAGCCTCTCCCAGCTCTGCATCTGTGCAAGAGGAGATAGAGCTGAGTCCCCTCCACAAAACCATTTCCCTTCCAAGGGTGCTCTACAGTTCTAGAAAAGTTTACTCATGGGGACTTCACTTTATTCTCACACACAGGAATATGCAAATTGCAATGAAAGTACTGTTTCTTTGTGTCACACATTATCTGGGCTGATGGAGCTTCTGGGGCAGGAAGCAAGAAAAGAAAGAAAAGATAAAAACTTCTGAAATTCATGTGAACTATTTCCCGTGCTTTTGTAACGCAGCAGCACTTCAGAGACAGAGCGCACATTGTGTTTGTTCCCTCTTCTATCTGCAGTGTTGATATTTGCTTTAATGATTTTTTTTTCCATTTCTTCTCTAGGTGTTCAATGGGAATTGTCAGCATCTCTTTTTCTCTACCAGGAGTGAATGAACCACAAGTGCATTTTGTACTCAACTTAACAAACTGATTGACTTTAGACTAAGTTTCACTATTTCCCATCTGACTTTCATTACCTAGAATAAGATGGTAAGTCAACCTGAACTGAAAGTAATTAAGGGAGTTTTGGAAGGGGAGGGTAAAAAAATAAAAGAAGAAAAAAATCATTCTCTCTTCAAACACATAATTGTACGAAAATAACACAAAATGCAAATGACTTATAGATGTGCCAATCTGGCTCATTTATTGTCGCTTTGAAGAAAGTAACTACAAAGGGCTAATATTTGTAATCCACTGACACAGTAGTACTGCTAAAGTGTGCTACTTAGCATCTTCCAAAAACACCTCCTGGGTTTGTCTAAAAGTATCTGAAGGAAGCTTAGAAGTCACTTCTCATTCAGATATTCCCCAAAATCTCAAATCAGGCAGAATATGGGATAGACTCATGTGAGTGAACATTCCACTTTTTGGATTTCACACAAAGTACAGCCCCTTTGTCAGCATGACTGGCTGCAAGCTCAAGAGTATATCGTTTTAAGAGCTCTGTTCAAGGCCAAAATATTTCAGATGTACCTTGTCCAAACTTGGATCTGCACATGAAAGGGAGGGTTTCTTGTGTAGCCATAACCAGTAGTAGGAGCTTTGAGCACTGGAAGATGAAAAAGGTGAAATCCCAAAGAGCTATAAGGGACATCACACAGTCATGTTGGAAATTATCTAAATGTATTCCAGTTTGCTTCGGAAAAAAAAACGAACAGACTCATAGGGACAACATGCATTGAGAACGACACTTTGTAGCTCTAACTATTTCATCCAATAAAATTTCTCTTTTCGACATGTGCCATCGAAACTCTGGTATTTGATGGCAAACCAGGAATTATTTTGGATCAGGATCAGGGAGAGGGCAGACAGCAGGGCATGGTACACTTTGCCTCTAACCTAGTATAAATTACAATCCTTCAAAAAATCACCTAATGGTGATTTCAGCCTTATGCTGCTTAAACCACAGGAAGAGATAACAGGCTCCATATATGGCCCATCAGTCACATTAACAGTGAGAAGAAGCAGAAAAGACAAGTAGTAATGACAGGAATGAGGCAAGGACCAGCAGTGCAGGAGGAGGGATGCACGGCACCAGATTGTTCAAGTCCTTACCCCTAACAGCTGATAAATTCCTGCCATTGAATCAGCTTTTGGTTGCTCATCTAAATAATGCTCCCCATAGAGCAGAAGGTTTCAGTGAGACAAGAAGAACTAATCTGTGACATGAAAGTCTTTCTTCATCTCAGCAGCACAACAAATGAATTAAAGATAAAGATTGGGTCAGGGCTTTACTTCAGGGCAGGTCAAAAGCACAAAGCACAAAGGTTGTCCATTCCCCAAAACTTATAGGGTGAACAACAGCTGTGAGATGTCCATGAAAGCAAAAGATTTCTGGCCCCTGTATTTCCCCCTTGGTGCATGGACTGGAACTACATTGGATGTGTGTCCATAGACTTTGTGGGCTTTCGGATGAATGACCATGAAAAAATATTTTCTCTCATTTCCAGGTAAGTGTGCACTGCAGGGGATTTATCCTCTAAGCAAGAGATTTATCCTCTAAATAAGCTTCTCTGTCACATTAAAAATAGTGAAACCTCTTATAACAAAGAAGAATGCAGCTTTGAGTAGTGTGTTTAAGCATGCAACGTCATAAAAGGGGATAATTTATGCATCGAATAAGGAGCTGTCACTTTGTTCTGTGATGGTGAACAGTGTGAAATTCATCACTGATGCTACCTCCAGCAGGAACTGTAGGGAAAATGGATGTGAGTAGAGTGCCCTGGGTAGCTGGAGTCTGCAACCAGCATCCTCTACCAGTTTTCTGTCAGGCTATGAGACTCTAGCATGTCCTTTGGAAATTTACAAGCAAGAATTTCCATAGATGAGAAACAGGCAGGGGATACAGGTGTAGAGCTGTCTGCTCACCTAGCTTGTTTATAGGCTCTGAGTCTGTGTTTGCTGCTGGTATCCACATGCCTTCCTGTCAGGTGAGAAATAGTCTGAACCCCTCCCATGCTGGATCGTTCCTCGGTGCTTAAGAAAGAAATTTATCCAAAGTCTTGCTTCATCAGGAATGTGTTTTCTTCTGAGTTTCAGCAGAAGTGCAAGATCTGGTTTATCAAAGCTGCTGCAATATGGTAAGACCCTGTTATCCTCATGGCACATCTGGCTTCCAGTGATCCCAAAACCATTTATGAAAATTGAGTCTCTCACAATTACATGGGGGGCCATTATTCTTCAACTCTAACAAAGCAAATAGTTACAGTCTATCCTAAACCCTACCCACACGCACTAAATTTATCTATTTGTCTACCATCCACCATTAAAAGTCCTCCTGTCTTCAGGCTCTTTCTAGGGCACAGCTCGAGTTCCAGCTCACGTGACAAACAGCCTTTGGACAGCGTGCCACAAGACTGTGTGTTCTATGTGCATTGACAGTGGCCAGACAACCTTTTCCCACTGCCTGCTAATTTCTAGTGATGCCAGGTCCAGCTGAGCCAAATAGACATCAGCTGTCCATAGCAGTAGTTCTGGAAGCAGTGGGGACATGGGTTGAAATTTTTAGCAAAGACTGTCCTTTCCTTCTACCTCTACAGCTGTCCTGTGACCTAAAGGATGAAAAAGCTTAAATTTTTTTCATTAATTGTTTTTTAATTCACTCCGTTCTCTGATCCTGTTCCAACACCTTTGGACAGACAGTGCTGTCTGTGCAGCAAATGTAAGACCAGGAACAGCAAGAGGAAGGAAAGGTTTGAATACCTCACTGTCATCATGAATGCTTGACTTGGGAAATCAAACCTGAATGTTCCCACCTGCTTCTGAGATTTTAGCAACCCTTTTCACTCTAATCATTTCACTGATTCCTGTAATTAAATCAAAGTACGGCAATTGTCCCCAGCATTTATTTATCTGGAAGCTGGCTGCTCGTGCTTTGCGTCCAAAGAAAGGCTGTTGTGCCCACCAGTTCCTCCAGTTTTTAATTTTTTTCTAGGTATGGCTCTTGATCTAATAAGAAAAGATACTGTGCCTGTCTGCCAATCTTATCTCAAATATTTATGGTGATTATGCTACTAGGGGCTGTACAGTTACTTATTTGTCAATATATGCTCACTAATTTATATGTTCATAATATTTTTTTTAATTTACCTGGAAGGCTGATTTTTCCTTCTTCTTTTTAGATCTATTTAGCAATAGATCTTCTTTTATGACAATGTTTCCAAGCACCAGGAAGAGAAAAGAAGGCTCACACCATAAAAGCCTTAGGTTTTGGCTGCTTTCATAATGCAAGGCCAGAAGATGAGATGTTTCTTTTGCTTTTTCTAGTACAGTAGTTTTTGTGGGTCTGTGCCCCCCTTTCCCTTGCATACCTGTGGTGTTCACTGACTGCTGCAACCACCCACATCTCTCACTGGGCACTCTTCTATGGGGAAATGTGATTTCCTCGGGATTTCAACTTACAACACTTACCAGAGTTGGTAAGTGTGTTAAACTTAACTTAATCTAGAGAGGCCAGGTTTGGTGCAGAAGCAGAGATCCCTCCTCCTCACATTCCCTCTAGACTGTGTAAGTGCAAACACATAACGGCTGCAGAACTACATTTACACAGCTGGTCCCATACACCAGGTGGTGGCTCCTACCTTCAGAGAGCTGACCCCAAGTCCAGCGGTGGGGAGAAGCCCACTGCAGATCACCTTCCGAGCAGGACAGACACAGCTGGCAACCACAGTGGTCTCCTCACAGAGAGTTATCTTCATAAAGGACAACTTCAAAGTAATTCCAGGCTAGATAATTAGAAAAAACAAAAAAAAAACAAAAAACAGGCTGAAAGCACAGCTGGGATTAAAGGCAAAGGCAAAATAAGAATCCTGTGGGAATCTGGTAAGGACGAACACAAAGCCCTTGGGATAATAATGGAGGGTCTCCTATCAGATCTACCAGGAATCACCTATTTGACATTACGCAAATCTTATAAAATCCTGAAAGATTAGGTTTATCAAGGTGTAGTCAAAAGGCCTTTCTTTTTTTCTACCCTTTTGTGCTGTCTCTGTCACACAAGGAACTCACAGGTCGATCGTAGGCCCTATACAGGCTTGAGCATAATCTCTAGCTGGAGTTTTATAGACTAGAAAAGGTGTAAGGGAGGGGGATATCACCCTTTCAAGCTGCCTCAATTGTGCTCATGCAAGCAGACAGCTCTTGGCCACTGGGAGCTTTACCTTCCATTCAGCTCCTTCATGCTCCTGGGGAGCTGGTCACCCTTTTCCCACTCATCCTGTTTCACAGTCTGATGGCCAGTTTGGTCATTTGGGGGATGTATCAGCACCCTTTCAGGTTCTTCCAGCTGAGATAAAGACAGAGAGACTTTCAGGGAAAAAAAAAACAGCTCAACAAAAACACTGTCCTCTTTATTTTCGTAAACACAAAGGCTCCCCAAACCTTTGATTTGGATTTGCTTTTAGAGGACACTTGCATGTCTGCGAAGCGCTGCCGGAACACCAGAGCTGAGCAGAATGGACCCACGTGCTGGGCAATTACCCAACTGCTAATTACCACGAACAGAGCAGCCTCTGATCTGGAATGTGCTGGAAGGACAGGAGCTGCCAACCACTTTGGGTGCATGTGGGAGCTTTGTTCCTTTAACTTCAGAGGAGACATTTCATCTGGGCACCCCAGCAGCGAGCGAGTGGGGGAGCCCTGTCAAATGCAAAATAGAAATGAGCAATGCCTGTAAAAGAGAGATATCATGAGAACCTGCCACTTGGGAATAATGAAAGGCTCGGGCAGGTTGCACTGATTGTGCAACCTACCTGGGGCCTGTCAGCTCTGATAACAATGGCAGCCATCAATTCCTGCAAAAATGGCAACAGCGTGAATTGGAAATTGTGAAGAACCATTTAGGGTCGAAATGAGATTTTCTTCAGAATGCATTTGTCGGCGTGTTCCCATTCACATGAAAAGCTCTGGACGGATCAGAAGGAACATGAAGTAACCAGGGTTGGGAGCTTTTTTATTATTATTATTCCTCCTCCTCCTTACAAAGCAGTTTTAAATGCCAAGAGCTTTCACAAAACAACAGTGGTTTCAAAGCTGCCAAAGGGCAATTTGAAAGTGAAAGGTATTCTCTTCAAATTACCTTGAAAAATGATACGTATTATGAAAGGGGTTTACTTTTTGGAGTGTTAAAGAGATACCAAAAATCCAATTTTATTGTCAGATTATGGAGGCAGGCAGTGGGGGACTATGTAAAATTGCCAGAGCTCCTCTTTAGATTCCACAGATGTCTATTTGCCTTTCACAGACACCTACAATGAGGTATCACACAGGACTGAAAGGGACAAAAGATTTGTGGTTGTTTGGAAAATCTGTTTTGTAAGAATATTAACAAAAAGAGTCAGTGCTTACACAATTGTTACCTATTAATAGTGAGGAAAGCACAGCTTGAGACAATGCTGGTCAAACTCCCTGGAGAGACAGGAGCTACAAGAAATTTTTGTATTTGCTAAAGAAAGGTTGAGCTTGAAGAAGAAAATAAGTCTGTGACTCTCTTTGTCAGCTTTAGATTACAGTATTTAGAATTCAGGTTTTTAATGGGGTTTTCTCCCCACACCCTTTGGTGCATGGAAAGGGGTTTTTTTCCTTTTCATTTTTCTAAACAGCATGACATCTATTATTCCCCAAGAGAAAGAGCAAATCAAGTCAGCTTCCCAAATGTACGTTTTCCAACCATAAGAATGGATGGATGGAAAATAACAGCACAGGCCATTGAAAAAGGAAAATTGAATCTGAAATCTGAATAGGACTAACATAATCGCTGTGTTCAGTGCAGAGAAGGCAAACCTCAGGATTGAATTTTGCCCCAAGATGAGCAGGGAAATGTAAACCTGAGGATGGGTTCAGTCCTGCTATACAATAGACTCCTTTTGCTTATAAGTCCCAGTTCTATTTTCCCTCTTTCTTGTTCTTGAATTGTTTTTTATCCTTATAGAAAAAGATGAATCAGTAAAAAAAAGGCTACTTTTTGAAGAGCCTAGCACACTTAGTTTCCAGAGAGTAGGTATTTCTTTCTCTGAAATCACAGATTTCTTTTCTCTTCTGGTCCAGACTGACCAGTGACAGCTTCATCCCTGTGGACATAGAAGACGCTCATTGATCCAAACCCAAACATGACAGTAATGGATGATGCCCTCTGACAGTTTCTAGGAGACAAATTCTAACTCAACTAAGTCAGAGCAGTCAAATCCAGCTCCCACTGGAGTCAGGTGCTCCACATTGTGGTTTAAGTCCCTCAACCAACACCAAGCAGTCAGACAAGGAGGTAAGACTGATGAGAACTGGGAAGCCTTTTCCATCTCTGTGCTCCTTGAAAACAGAAAGCAGCAAGTTGCTTCCTCTTCCCAGAGGGTCCCTTTTCACGTGGAACCAAATCTGGTGGACCCTTCCCAGATGACTGTCCCCCTGGATCCCCCAGCTGTGACCTTTTGCCTGTGCTAAGTCACAAGCCCCATTGGGAGCTTTTTAAAGCTGGAGTCTGTGACTGCATAGAATTTAAGATGCACTAGCACTTGCTTTGTATAACAGGCAAGGAGCCACAGCCTGGGTTAGTGCTCGCTGTGAGCCCAGTGGAAGCAGGGGCTGAAAGCATATTCACCTCTAACTTGCTGCTCCATCTGTGACCCTTAAAGGCACATCTGCAATATGGGAGCAGAGCTGGATTTGTGATTTCTTTGAGCTCCAACACTTGCCTTTGAGGGAGGAAGACTGCAGCGTGAGCCTGTGTGAAACACACTGTCTTCATACAATCCAGGGTATTGCAAAGAATCATCAGGAATAGAAACAAGCTTCCAACAGCAGCTCACTGCTTTACTTCTGACTTGTCCTTTCCAGGCCAACTAAGCTTCTTCAAATGCAAGAGGATTCACTGGAGAATTTCTTTATGAATCAGAAAGGCCAAAAGAGAAAAAAGGGGAAAAAATATTTCACAATTCCCATTGTTGCTTGCTTTGCTATTGAAGCTTCAAAGCAGGCTTCCAAGAGGGTGGCAGATCTGTTTTTTGTGAGGCTGAAATGTACATGGGTGCACACACACACACACACACACACACACACACGCTCTCTCACAAAATATCAATCCCTATCTGTCAGCTGCAATGGACTCTCTCCTCCTGTTCTTCAGAGAAGGCTGAAAACAATGTTCCTCAGCCCATGCTGAAGTGCACTGTTTTGCAGCTGAGACAACAGCCTCAGATTAAGGAGGATTGAAAGCTTTTTGAGGGAATTTGCTACCTTAGAAAGTTTTGTTACGTTTACAAAGCCAAATACACCAAAATCAGGAGCTAAGTCCTTTTGGAAAACAAGCCCTAATTTGTTTGTAAATAACATCTGTGCATATATGTATGCACATGGACATCCTCCCACCACCAGAAGATCTGATTGTACCTGCTCTTTGAAAGCCAAAGTTTGTTCCTTCATAACTGTTTCATGAAGTTTCTAAGGAGAAACACAACTTGCTTTGGGAAAATGGCATTCACGATTCACATTTGTGGCCAAATTATTTCAGCTTGAGGGGCTGGGGGCATAGAGGGCCCATTTTTTCAGGTAGGATACTAAAAAGCAAGTCACTTGACCATTTGTGGCAAGCATAGTTTGCCAGAGACCTTAACCAGAGAAGGCCTAAGGGCTGGTGTTCCTCTGGCTGGTCCTCAGCCTCCCTGATTACATGCTGCTTCCCACTGGCAGCTGCAACTGGAGCAATTTTTTTCCCTTCCTATTTTATCCTCAGATGCTGGCTCTTCATTCTTACCATGTGTAGGCAACAGATGCTTTGCTTTACAGTGAATAACAGGTAGAGAAGACAGCCTGGGGGAAAGAGCAGCTGCTTTTCCAACCAGAGTCTTTGTGGAGCATTTGTTTGGAGCTGGTTAAAACCTTGGGTACCCACCTCATAGGAAAGCCTGAAGACACTCAAATGGCAGAGCTGGATCTTGGTGACACCCACAAGTGAGTGGCATTGGGCTGCCAGTGCAGCAGTCGGGGCAGGAGCCAGGGTCCTCTGCTCCTGCCTCTCTGGTGGAACTTGCACACAGCAGTTCCCTTCCAAGACAAGCCTGGGAGTCCTGTGACGTGCTTTGGTTGTCCTCTTCAGATCATGGAGTGATGCAAATTCTGCTTCTTTCCTCTGCCAGAGGATTTCTATTCATTTTTATCAATATCATAAACCATCTTTCAGTGATTCATTCCTGCTGGAACCAAAAGGTTTAACCCTTCCTCCTGCCCTTGCTTCCCCATCCGTCACCTGCGGTGGCACAGTGATAAAGAATGCATTAGAGACTGGGAGATGCTCACAAGCTAGCAGGATGCAGGAGAAGGCTGGCACATCTTATTTTGGCCAGCTGGGAAAGTAAGGCCTTAAAAACAGCTTAGGGCTTAGCATGTGCTTCCAGAACAGCAAGAGCATGTGCTACACTATTCACTCATCTTCGATATTCCACTCCATCATCATCACAAAGAAGTAATCGATTAAAAATTAATATCCCAGCTCTGAGGTAGCAGTATTATTTCCTAATAAGTTTCTTGCCAGCCACTGCAAGGCAGTAAATCTGACGTGGCATGGTCCTAAGAGCAAACATATAATATTTCACCCTTTTTGAAAATATCTACTCAAAATTCATCCCCATGCTTGTAGAAGTTTCCAGGTATAGGGAACCTTGTCCTTCCTTCTTGAACAACATAAGGAGCAGTAGTTAACAATAGTTAATTGTAATATTTGGCTTGATGAAACCTCTTGCAGTGTTTGGCAACATTATCATCATGAGAGATCTCTCTTCCCCCTGGGGTGCTTAAGCATCACCACCTACCCACTGTCCAACAATTATTTTTGTGTCAACTCGTGGCAGTCCTAGAAGGCTAAAGAGTGAGAAAAGTCTCATACCTTGAGTTACTAGTAGTAGTAGGACCTCCATTCAACTACTCTTCTTTAAAATTTCTTGTCCAGAACATTCATAACCCATAACACAGAATTTCATCCCCTTATTTATCATCCCTAAGGTCTCATCCTTCCCACAACAAAAGGATGCTGGGAGCCAATCCATTCCTGCCCCAAATCCTGGTGCTAAGAGCTAGAGCAGGGGTATTATCACTCATTAACCCAATACCTCCCCAAATCTAGCCTCTGCAGTGCTCAGACTGAGTCATGTGCCCCATGCACTCAACACTCAGTGTTCTCAGGCCATTTGCTAGATACAAGCAGGCTCTGTTCAAAACAGGGTATTTCTAGGCAGAGAGGGGATTTAACAATCAAAGGAGGAAACAGCAGCAGTCAAAAGAAAAAAATATTGACTTGTCCATTGTGAGCTGAAAAGTCTAATAATAACCAATAAAATTCCTCTACTTTCCTCTACTCCCCAGCCTAAAAAATGTCTGCTTTTCAGATTAACTCATTGCTACTCAGACTCCCTGCCTTCATTCCTTTAATGTTTAACACAATATATTAAAGCAGAAAACAATGCCCTCAGCTCCATTTCAGGAAGCACTATGAAGTAAAGTATATCATAATCTGCCTCCTTATCTTTTCTCCAAAGGAATCTTTGCTGTCCTTCCCTCATAAACCTTCCCGGTAAACTGGTGCTGCTGATTATCTCCTGCTCTCTGTTGGACTGGCTCTTCCATTTGCTTCCATTTAATCTCTGTTTTTGCTTTGACCTTTTTGCTCTGAGGTTCAGTCCCCAGAGTCCCAACAACCAATAAAAAACCACCAGGGCACTTGGGGTTTGGACAGGGCACATTGTATGAAGTCTCTTTCCTTCCAGACAAGTGCTGGAGACCTTCACTCACCTCCAACTTCTGGACAGAGAGTGAGATGGGAGAGCAGGAACCACACACGGGGATAGACCTGTCCCTTGCACAAGTGTGTGCATGCATCTGGTGAAATCCTTCATCCAGCAGTGCGGGTTCCTCCAGGTGCTCCTGGCCTCAGCCGCTGTCTGACAGTCCCACAAGAAACTGGATTCCGTTTTACACTGGAAAGTGGCAAAGCTGAAAGCAAAGATGACCAAGGGCAGAGTGAGGATCCAGCCTCCCGCGTGACAGCCAGGCTGCAGCACAGCAGCACACAGAGCCCAGACCCCCTGTCTCTCAGCCCTCTGCCTAAACCACAGGGCTATTAAGCTAATAGGCATTAGTGTACAATTTTTCCCATAGGAGCATTTATTTCCTTGTGTGGTTAGCTGCCTTGTCTTGTATTTCTCACTGTCATTGCTGTGTTGGCATTCTGCAAACCTCCTTATTTGCTATTCTTTGCCCTTCTCTCCTGGGTTTCTGTCTGCACTGGGACTGAGGTAGACTGAGGCGTATTTCATCTCACCTGCTGAAGTAATGATGTTTGCCATGAGAGAAAGGGTTTGATCACGGAGAATGAGGGGGAGGATTTAGAAGGAGAGAAACAGTGAAAGGAACATGAAGGAAAAGTAAGTCAGGCAGAGAGAAGAGATTGAAAATGTTGATGTGACATCTTATGCTTTAGAGAAATCCTTGGCCATATCTACTAAGCCACAGCCTTTGTGCTCCCTTTCCAGCAGCAGCAGATACCTGTGCTGCAGACAGTCAACAGAATATCTCATCCTCCAAGAAAGCACCTGCTGTCCCTGTTCTGAGGGATAAAATGCCCTGCCTGGATTTTGTGGGGTTTGCAAATCCTGGAAAACTGTATTTGGCTCCATTTTACATATTGCTACTTCTCTTTATTCTTTGTGCTTTGCCTTTTCCCGGTTCCAGCCAAAGAGTCTCTATAGCCTCAGTAAAATACCCCTGCTGGTTTATGCTTAGGGGAGGTCAACACAGGAACAAAAAGAAAATCTTCTTTCTGATGGAAATATTTCCCCTTAGGCAACTCCGAGTCTGATTCTACACAGCCATAGAGACATGGAAACCAGATCTGGAAACAAGTGGAGATGGTCATCTACCACTGTGACCTGCTCTGCCCGAGCACTGCTGACACTCTGCTGTATCAGCACGGCTAACTCACATATGGCTCAGAGTTATTTCTTCAGTGTACAAGGAGCAGATCCAGAGCATAGCAAGGGGAAAGGAGCTGGTGAGGGAAACCTCGAGCTGGATGAGGAGAAGAAGTCATGATGCAAAATCCAGCTAGCTGCCCTGGGTGATACCAAAGCTTGGGGGAAACCCTGATGCTATCTAGAACAAGTGGAGATGCTTTGCTTCCCAAATCAACAAAGATTCAAGGATATTTCAGGCCTTAAATCTGCCATTTCACCAGGAGGGGATGTTACCTCTGAGGCCAGGATAACCCTGAGTGGTATATCAAAGAGAAGAAGCATGCAGATATATACATGTACTCACTCATCTGTACGCTGTGCAACCCAGCAGGCTGCCTCTGACAGGACACCTCTCTGCCAGGGCTCCTGAAATTCTCCACTGCAAAGGTGACAGAAAGACACTGTGAACAGCAGTGGGTGGATTTATGATTCATAAATAGACATGTAAATGTATTTCTATATCTCTTTATACATTGTGAGGGCTGCCTTATTTCTGTCGGGGAGCTCCTGGACAGAAATACATGCTTTTAGGCACATGGGCCACAGGTTTCACATAAAAAGCACAGAGCATCCACACAGCAGATGTGTTGTCAGGGAAAAGGTAACAGTATAGCTTAGGTACCTTATGTCAGACTACACTGGATATCCAGGAAAAACAAGGAAAAATCTTAACATCAAACTGAACAATGATTTTTGGGAATAAAAGGGACATGTCTGGAAAAAATGTAATGTTCCATTGCCTTGATATTTGTTTATACAACTGTGTCTAATTAGGTAGGTACATAGGTTATATGGGATAAATAGATTTGACAGGTAACAAATTGCATAGGAAAATAACTGAAACATATTTGGTAGGTAGATTTTACATCCATATACCAGCTGCTTGAAGTTTCTCAAACTCATGAAATGCTGTCAATCATCCCCAGGAGACAGGTCAGTGCTGAGAGCACAAATGCAACAGCAACCAGCGCACCACGAGGCTGTGTCTGCTCCAGATTCATGTGCCACTGCTCCCTCTCAACCAGATGATGTCAGGATGAAGAGCTGTCACTCAAAGGTGACACTTTCCTTTAGGACTAGACAGTGCTAAAGATCAATGGCATGGCATTTTATAGTGCTCCTTTCCAATACTTTCTACAGAGGTTACACACTTTTCCTTTCTATTGCTTGCAGCAGAAATATGCGTCTGGCACACGTGGTCACCTGAAATGCAAAAAATAGAGAAAATAGAATTAACCTTCTCTTCCTACACAGCAGTGATTTAATATCGCCAGATGTGAGCCCAAACTCAGTCTTGCCATAAAGCCACTTGAATTCCAACACTTTGTGACTGGAGAAAGAGAGATGTTACCAAACAGGGACTTTTCCAGGGTGCCCTTAATTAAACCCAGCATGCCAGGACACAGATTTCTGCAGTTTGCATCTGTGGACTTTTTTGTATGAAACCCCTGATGCTCCCTCTGGGGATACAACTCCCCGTGTGTCAGCAAGAAAATGGAATGGGCACAGAGAACAGTGCAAACCACGGGGCAGCACTGCCACCCTGAGCTGCTCCTGCAGAGGTGCACAGCAGCAAGGCAGAGCAAGTAGTTCAGCTGCATAAGGCAACGGGATCTTTGTGTTGCCTGGTTTAGGCAGCAGCTCCCATAGCCATGAAGAAAGCTCTCAAACTGCTTTTGGCTTCAGCCAGACAAGTTACCAAAGTGGAATAGATGTATCTCATTCCTAAAGTCCAAATAATATGTTAACCAG
This sequence comes from Cnemophilus loriae, assembly GCA_013397755.1. NCBI lineage: Eukaryota > Metazoa > Chordata > Aves > Passeriformes > Corvidae > Cnemophilus > Cnemophilus loriae. The sequence continues at coordinate 1,956,126 of VZTF01008853.1, forward strand.
GCATGGCACTCATAGCTGTGCTGTCTAGATAAAAGCCTGTCAGGTGTCAGCTGTGACACCAATCCATCAATCCAGATTCCCTGCGACACAGCCATTGCTGAGCCTCCCAGCCTTCCTCACTGGGAGAAATTCTGCGGTTCAAAAAAAAAAAAAAAGGCAACATGAAGTGTTTGAGGGACAGAGACTTTGCTTGGCATCATGATAAAGGCCCCTACCTGGGCGTTTATTTGCAGACTGTGGCAGTGTTTCAACCCTACTGTAGGATGTCCTCTCTCTCCCCACAGTGTACTATTCCTCTTCTGCCAGGGCCACCCTTCAAGCGTCCTTCCTTGCTCATAACCTGCAACTTTCCAATGGTTGAGGGGTCATGCTGCTCCCAGAGGACCTGACCACATAACAGGAACTCTTTTGTTTCCTCACAGGAGCTGAGCCATCTTGAAGGAGGAAATGTGCCCTTGCACAAGCGTGTCAGTAACACACAGCAGTCCCCTGAAGCGTTCGTGGAGATACCCTGTCTGCAGCGCTCTGTGAAACACTCAGCACACTGACTCTCTAACATTAGGCTGAATTTAGGAGCAAAAAGTGTGCTATTCTTTATAATGCACAGGTCAGTGCTGTAAATCTGGCTTTTATAAGTGCCTGGTGTGATCAGTGCTTTCACCACCTTTCAGCGTGGCTATAACCAGTCCTGTGGCTTTCACTCACCACAGGGTGTTGCAAATGGAGTACTTTGGTCCGGCAGCCCAGGAACTTTTACATCACTGAAATTTGCTTTGTCACAGAGTCCATTAAGGGGAAATGGTGCTGCGCTACAAAGCAACTCTTCTGTACCCCTGTAAAATCATATAAATCTACCAGTCTCACTGCTGGGAGTGACTGCAAACAGGCTGAGGGAGTTCTGCAGAGAGCCAGGGCTATTAAGTGCTATTGACTGGACTTTAAAACACAGGGAGTTGGTGGTTCTTTTAAAGTCCATGTTAATAACTATAACACACACCCCCCCCAGCTCCTCATCAGAGAAGCTGGCCTTGTCTTCTATTTGCTGCTGAAAAATCTGCCCATCTGTCATTATGTTCTGCCCTTCTCTATCTGATGGCTGGACCACACTCCTGGGTGTGATCCATCCTCAGACAACAGAACTTTTATCCTCTGAAGAGTGGGTGATACAACTTGCTCCCAATAGTAAGAAAGCAGAAAAGAAATTACAACTCTGGCAGCTGTAGGGCTTTATCCTAATTACAAAACTCTTTTCCCCAGCCGAGATGGGTCCTATTAGCTTTCTTCCATCCCATCCCACCCCATCCCACAGACCACTGACACCCACAAGACAATTTCCAGCCACAGCATGAGACAGGATGCAAGGCGTGTGCCTCTTGCTGGGGCTCCGCAGCCTCCCTCGCACTCTGATTTTTTTCCACCTAAACTCAGAGCCAGGCTGCAACACTGCAGGGCTGAGGTCTTTGTGAGCTGTTTCTGCTGAATAAAAGCAACTGCTGCATAGTGGCAGGGTTATAGCAAAAGCCCCAAACGCCACAGCAGCAAGTCCTACAAGAGCTGTAAAGGAATGGTTTGCAAGCAAGGACTCACCCCTGTCAAAGCCAGCTCCTGAGCCAGCCAGGACCCTGGTTGTAGCAGGAAAGCAAGATCTGAATGTCATAAGGAAGAATTAAGTCTGAAAGAAGGCATAAGAGGAGGGCATTACTTGTTCTCATATCCAACAGCTGGTGGCCTGGTGCCATGTAGTCTTGAATTTGTAGAAGCGAAGTCATGCAGTGCTGTCTCTAGTAACACTGAAAGACGCTTTGTCCCTTCTGCAATGGCTTTTATAAGAGAGACATGTTCCTTCCAGGCTGTCACAGAAAGAAAATCAACCCCTAGGAGACATATCATGCTACCCTACCATGATACTGGACTTTTGTGACAGGTTTCCTGCTGAGAAAACATGAATAATATTACTTCTGGAGATGAGAAGAAGTCCATCTCCTCCCACAGGAAGCCAAATATGTTAGTGATTTCTGACAGAAACTGGACACAGTGGCCATCAAAACCTGTTCAGGGACTAAACAGGACATGGGGTGAAAGACCTATAAACCAGCCTCAGCTGCTATGTTCTTAAGAGCCTGGAACTCCATGACCTCCTGTGATTATGCAGCAAGTCTGGGGCAGGGCAAGGACTGAAGCCAGCTCTCCTGAAGACTGTTGCAGGTGAGATTACTTTCCTGATCCACCTACCCTTATTTAGAGATGATCTTTAATGTTCCAGAGGCAATCTTTTATCAATGGCAAGGACACTAAATTATACATTTATATTGTTTACTCTACCTTGGCATTGGGTATTTTTGGAGCTGCCTTCTCTCCGTTACACGTGACCAACGTTTCTTCTTGAAAACAAGACTTCTCAGAAGCATCTTGGCATCTCTGACAGCAAAACACCCATGATTTCAGTAGGATTTAGGCATGGAGGCTTCTCAGCCAGTCCCCACAAGTATTTATCTGAATTCTCCAGCACCTAAACACCTTAGAAAATCCAGCCCAAACATCACACTGTAACCTCCCACTAGGATGTCTGAATAGTTGCATAATTGACATGAAAACCCAGCAGCCTCAGTGCAATTTCCCAGCTGACAGCTGCTTCCACTACAGCACTGCCCGTGTTTGTGTGAGTGAGTATCAAAGCGGGACAGCTTTTGTACATCATCACATTTGGCCAGAAGATAACTAAGCCGCTATCAAAGCTGAGACATGTAACAACACAGATAACAGAAGATGGTTTCAAAGTACAACACAATTCACCCCTTTTTTCGCTCATTTTCTTTGCTTATTTTTCCCTTTTTTTCCACTCAAGCAACTGCCTAGTGACTACCTCACACCTGAATACAGGTGAAGCAGAGGTGCTTTAGGAGTGCTGCTGCTGTGAGACATTCCACGTGTCACAAAGGCTTGGCCTGGCTACCTGTCCTGTAGAGAAGGGCCCCTGAAACATTGCTCTCTGTGCTACTGTTGTGCCAATGTGTCCCTTCACCTTTAGCCATGGAGAGCCCAACTTTGTTTTCTGCAGCTCGAGATCTTTCTGCTCAGCAAGTGTGACGGTTGGCACCAGCCCTTAGCACAAAACCAACCCCTCAGTTTTAAAAACTAGGCTGGGTCCAGTCCTTCCTGGAAGGCTGGCATGGTTTGTTGAAGCATCCACGTTCCTAAGATGTGAAAACTGCTTGGATGAACAGTGCTGTGCACAGGGAGGGCAGATGGAGGAATGACTTCAGTGCTGTACACACAGCAGTGTCTGTTACACACACACACGCAGAGGCTGCAGCTCTGTTGCTACAGACTCCTCAAAGAATGGTGCAGCCACAACACCAAACACCTTGGGAGGTTAGGTCTTCTTCAAGCTACATTTAATCCCTTCAGCAGCAGCACCACTTATAAACCTACACTTTAATAAAAGGGGGTATTGGAAGAACCATTCATGTCCCAGTGCAAGTGTTTCAACAGAATATAAATGAGGCCTTGCAGGAGTTAAAAAGCACCAGAACAGCAGAAAGTTCAAGTGGAAACAAAAAAAAGTCATTACAGATTAAACCAGCTGTGTAAAACCCCCAAAGCTTAGAATTAAAAGCTTTTAAAAAGCCTTGCATGGACTCACTGACTCATCAAAATTTAAAGGCAGAATTATTCCAAAGGAGATGTTTAACAGACCTTTAACTCAATGATGGAGAAAGACGTGGAGCAGGAGAGGATTTTAAAAAATAAAGAAAAATAATTTCTTTAAAGGCCATGAAAGATTTGGGCTGGTCAAGCTACTGATAGCAGCCCTGCTGAGTGGCTGTAAAGCCCATCTTCATTGTGGAGCATGAGGCAAATGCACAACTGGAAACTGCACGGGAAGTTGCTGCAAAAGGCTTGAGCATGTTGGATCCCTCACACCACCTTCTTCCAAGCAGCTCACCTCTCAAGGGCTTGCAGCCATCAGCGCCTGAGGTAGAGGTCCTGGAAGGTCTTTAATCCAAAGGTATTCAGCCTATATCCTGTGCTGTATCCACAGCTGCATCCAGTCACAGCAGCCAACAGGACTGCTGCTGGTTGTGACTCTGAACATTGGCTTTCATCAATTTCCCCTGTGCCTTCGTGCTCTTTAGCCTAATAACTAAAAGGACTGTTGCATTTCAGGTCTGGGTACACACTTCTTGAGATTCAGAAACAGAGCTCAGAGAGAAACAGAGGTACAGACAGCCCAACTTTGACACCTGAAAAGCCTCCATAGGACATTTCTTTTTGGGCATCTTGATTCCTATTGAAAAGCTTGGGGTTTAGCTCTTTCTTTTTCTGGATATTTTAATAAGATCACAGCAGTTGCACTTTCTTTCCCCTCTTAACACACACTAAGATCTACAGGGTTCCCTCCTGCTGCTGGAGACAAAAATACTGCAAACCAAGGGCTCTGCTTAGGAGTGCTCCATATATAAGCTAAACAAAGCTGGTCAACACTCCAGCTGTATCACCTTACATTAAAAAAAAAAAAAAAAAAAAAAGCTTAATTAACAAAACTGTAAAATTTTGTAGAATATTTGTAGTAGAAATATTATGTTCTAGTGCTTTGATTTTCTACTTTTCACTTCCACAATAGCATTGTGTAATTAAAATCAGGAAATAGATGTTTATAATAAAAATGTGAAAGTTGGAACAGGAAAATACAGAAAATAGGAGTTCTGTGTTTGGCAGAGTGGTATTGTGCAGCAGCTCATTGAAACCGAGCTTTAACTTTTAATCTCAAATTGCTTTCAAGGCAAATTTGGAAGTCTCAGGCTAGCCCAGAAAAAGAAAATCAAAGTTTTGTTTTAATTCCAGTCCACATTCATTCCTGCACCACCTTCATCACCCAGAATTTATTGTATCAGAACAATAATGGCAGAGGAAGATCCCATTCTTGGCTTTTGTCCAAATTTCCAGCATTAAGAGGCAGTTCTTGAGAAAGCTGCAATTCCTACAAAGGGACTTGGAAAATACACACAGAGCCCTCCGAGTCTGCTGCAGTGGCCTCTTCATGTAGTCCAGGTCCTTTAAATTGTACCTAACCCTGCTGCAGATCCCACAAGAAGCCTTCTTAAGATAATGCTGCTTATAAAGAGCTTGAGTATCACAATGAATCACAATCAAGCAACGGGCCACAAGAATGACACCTGGAAGGAGGAAGCCAAAAACATAGTCTAATTTCAGGCAGAGAAGACTTTCCTGGCTGTCTCACACACTCATCAGGAAGCCATTTGTTTATTCATTATTATTATTATTTATGATAAATGGAGTGTGCTGCAAACCCAAGGCCGGAAGAAGCTGTGCAGCTGGAATAAGATGCTCCTCAGATGGCAGCTCTGGGGAGACTGAAATGTTTTTGCAGAGCTAATTGCCTCATAAATTGGTTTTATTCTCCTGGCTGAGGCTAATGTCTTCTTTTAAAGTTAATAAAAAGAACTCAATTTGCTGATTGTTCTGGACTGGTACTAGCAAAAAGAGCTGCTCAGGGACTCTGGAAGGGCCTAGACAATTCCTCAAAGCCATTGCAGCTTGGATGCTAAGTGGTGACAAGGAAGGTGTTCCCTGTCTGCTATTTAATCTGCTTTCCAGTGACGCTGTCACGTTGTGTGCCTTGGGTATCCCCAAAAACATCTGAGGGGGAGAGATTATAACTGACAGCCTCCTGTAGCAGACTCCAGGGCTTGGGGCTAGAGAGAACAGAGCACATGTTTATGCCAAAGGAGCATGTTATCAGCAGGCATGATGTGAGCTCACGTCCCAGCAGTGCTCTCACACACACCAGCCTCGTGCAGCACCGTGGCCTCCTCACACCCACCCATTTCATGGGTCAGAGCCACCAGCCCATTAACACACCACTTACAACCCTCTGCAGATCAGTCTGAGCAACTCTGCTAAGGTTTGTCAAACGGGGTCCGTAGGGTTCCATCTAAAACTGGTGCACACTGACAAACCCCCTCACAGGCAGGTACCGTGTCCTGCCCCACCAGCCCCACAGAGCCCGGGGCATGTGGAAGAGCACCAGCACGTACATTTTTGCCCTGGTCAGGCAAGAAACAAGCTATTCCCAGCCGCTGATCCTTACCCTGACATCCAGAGAGAAGTGTGAGCCCCTCACAACACAAACTCCCTGCCTTTCCAGTCAGGAAGTAAAGGAAAACCCTATCCATTACTATGCCACATGTGGTGCCTGGATGCTGTACGCAATCATTGCAGACACACCAGCTGCAGCCACCACGCCCACGGGATCTCTTCAATAATCTGAGATAACTGAGAAGGTCACAAACCTACAGCTTCTTACATGGACACAGATTTCTCAGGAGTTAAGCAGGGACTGACTCTGGGAGGAAAGCTTTAGCAGATATCCAAGGAGGCTGCTTAAAACTTGGTGCCCCTCAGCCCCTCAGGCATTGAAAGGATCAAATCCTCTGCTAGCGCTGAGCACAGGGAATTCAGCTCTGATGCTGAGCTTAATTAAATAGAAATATGAAGTAAGAAAGAAAGGCTAATTAGATAGAAATTCAGAGTTACAGGATGTGAATGCTGATTAACCTAATAATAGACAATAATGCTGTTAAAAGGAGTTAAATTGATTGTTTAATGGATGGAATGATCTATAGTATATAATATATAAAGTACTTAACAGTAAACATTTAATTACCTCTTCAGTTGCATTTTTCTTTACTGTGTAGACAAAAAGTGCTTCATAAAAGAGTTACTGGATGGGAGTAATTTACAGTCCTCCAAAAACATCTGTATTGTATGGGAAAGAGCAACAATTTGTCAGAGCCACAGCAGAAAGCCTGAGACACAGTGAGCAATGCTGAGAGCTGCCAGATAGTGCAGAGCAAAGCAAATGAAATACCTGTCCTGCTAGTATGGTACATCACTGCCTCTGTGGGGCAAGAGGCACAGCCTTCCCTGATGTGACTCCCACAGGAAAGAGGGCTTAAGGCAGAAGATGGACGTGACACTTCACAAGATGGCTCCAGGTGAAACTTGCTGAGGATTTAGGAAGATGGCCACTTGTCACAGAAGAGCAAAGCCAGCTTCTGCTGTGAGTTATGGTGAAAGTTCTTAGAGGGCTGGAAACATCTCTGGTTAATGAGATCATCAAGTGCAAAGCCACAGCCCAGCCACTAAAACACCCTGACTGCTCCCAGCACAGATGCTCTCAGCTTGAGCTTTCCTCAGATTTCCCCAGAGGAGCCAGCCAGAAGTCTGGTGTATGGAAGGTGTTTTTCAGACCTTCGGGAGGTCTGGCACTGAGACAGGGAGCTCATGGATGTCACGAGTGCCTCCGTGTGGCCAGCTCACTCCTAAGGCAGCATCGCCTTCAGCAGCAAATACAGCACTTTGTGCAAAATCAATAGTCAGGTCTCTCCTGGAGGCCTCTAACAGAGATGTACAGAGGCAATCCTGGACATTAGAGAGGGGAAGTCACTCCAGGAGGCTCTCACAGGTCTCTGAATTGGAGATAGGAGAAATTACAGTCTGTGGCACAGGGGTTTCTGAACATGCTTCACTTCTGCCATAATAGCCAACATCATGACCGTCATCAATGTGCCCTAAAGGGGCACATGATTCCCTTTGGGACACAGAACAAGGCTTGCACTCCTTACTGGCACAGCAGCAGTCTCAGTCCTATCACAATCATTTCACACCCTGGGGCTGTGTCATGCTGCTCAAATGATGCAAATGTGTGCAATTTAATTTTTATACCTTGCACTCCTGCTAGAGCTTTTCTTTCTCCTATCTTACTACCAAACAGCTGGGACAGAGGCGACCATCTGCACTTGGTGGAGCTCAGCCCTCTCCCTGGCAGGGTCACGTGTGGAGCGGATTGCTTCCTCATCACTTGGATTTCAAAAAGCAGCCTTGCTTTCATGGCCTCGTTACTGCATAGCTCTGTCCTCTCCGGTGCCTGATGCAGCACAGGTGGCACCTGAATTTCGATATATTAATTCATGAGGAAGTGCTGAGACAAGCAAGAGCACGTGTGAAGAAGTCAGCCTTGATAGTGCTGAGGGAGCACGAGCAAGACGTGAGATAACGCCAGTGCTAGGAAAAGGAAAGCTGATATTAGATTGGGGCTGTGCCAGAGTTGCCTACCTGAATTTGATAACAAGTTCCCCTACAGATCTATTCCCCCAGCATCCAAAAAATGATCTCACCCAATACCTCTCAGCAGCACATCAGAACAGCTCACAGAGTCTGCCCATCGCTCCTGGCAGGGGGCTACGCCTCATCCAGTGAGAAGCGATGCTTATTCCATCACCTGCACCATGGGGCCAAGGAGAGCAGCCTGGCCATTAACTGCCCGTGATGAGCTAATTAATCACGGGCACTTGCTGAATTCCTGTTCCCACACCATTATTAATGGCTCTGTGGATTGGGCCGCGCAACAGAGGCTCCTTCACCTGCTGAAGCAGCAATTCTGCTCTGCAAAGGGCACCAGCTTCACCCAGCCAGCAAACAAGAGAAATTGCTGAGTGCTGCCCCAAACTCCCATCTTCTCCTCTTCAGCATTGCAGACTGACTCCTAGCTCCATACTGGGGCTCAAGCTCCCTGTCATGGGCTCCTCCTGAAGGACAGCCCTGGTACCAAGTTGTCCCTTCATGTGCGCACGTCATGGAGTGACTGACACCAGTCACTGCCAGTCCCTGGCAGCACATAATGCCCTGGCTTTCACCTTGCCCACTCCCAGACACTCCAGCCTCACCTGGTGCCACATATGTCTCCTCCATCTTAGAGGCTTCCTTCTCCAGCTGTGTTCCCGGAGGGAAGCCCAGTCTTCCCTCAATGTGATGAGGGCTCTAAAGCTTGGACCAGGGACCCATAAGCCTGATCTTGTTCCAGACGTGCTGCCAGGGCTTATGTGGCCGCAGCCTGCACATGGCCAATGAGACCAACTGCTGCTTGTTTGGAGCAACAAAACATCACTGGGAATAATTTATGCAGCTGAGCAGAGACTCTGACAATGAATTATTCACTGCTCTCACTCATCTGTCTTCTCCCTTCCCGTTTCCTTTGTATTTCTAGGTGATGGGAATAAAACTGTGTGAGGCAGGACAAGAAGGCATGCACAGGGTGCCTCTGGGTCTTGCTCCTGCCCTGTGAGCTTCCATCTGCAGCAGAGCTGGCCTGGCTTAGCCTCATGGGAGGCACCATGCCAAGGCAGAGCCTGAGTCACCAACTGCAGTGATAGTTCCACGTACAGCCTGCTTCTTGCTCTCCCTCTGCCACAAGATGTGACTCAGGTCCATCCCAGTGCCATAAGGGTGAGAGGCTAAAAGGCACTAAAGCCTCCAGGCTGTCTGGAAGCAAAGGAATGGTGCAAGCACAGCCTGGCCAGCTCCCTGAGCTGGCTCCGGGGCTTGTGGAGCTGCATCCTAAAGCAGTGGACTCTGGCAGTCCATCCATCAAAGTGCTAACTGGCACCAATTTACATCAGACCCCAGTCTGGCCTTTGGCCAGCACTTGCCATTTACACACCGAGTGCCACATGCAGCTGTGCTATGGACAGTGAATCCCTCTAATCCTACCCCTCATAGGTCCCCAGTCCCCGTGGTTGACAGGCACAAACACTCCCTTTCTACCTACAAAGGAAACATCCCATTTAAAGAGCCAACCCCAAAGCCAGCCTGGGAACTGAGCTCATGCAGGTGTGGCAGCAGGCCAGAGGGAGCTGAGAGAAGTTTGGCCAGGTGGAGCAGAGTGCCCTTGAGGTGTCATACTCCCACCAACAGACTTGCCTTAGAGGATGAAGGTCACATGACTTTGGGGTCAGCAGCTAATAAAAAGGAAAGATCTCAGATCCTTCCTTACACTACATTCATTTGGTGTCACAATCAACTGGAGCAGAGATGGCTGCTACAAGAGCTTACTCTGCTGTTGTAAGGACCAGCATCACCCTCTCCATCCCAGGTGTTTGTAAGAACTCCCAATATTAAAGGTGCCTGGACACCAAACATCAATGAAGCTACCCACCTCTGTGGGGAGAAAAATGTCCTGAATTGTTTCAGCTTCGTAATATAAAGGTAGGAAAAAAATAGAGAAACTGACACAGGACTTAGGATGACACAAATTATATTTCTGAACATCACCAAGAAACAAGATGGGACAAATTCATCTAGTACTTGTGGAACTGGGCATCACAGCTCTAAATACAATGGGAATTGTTCAGCTTTGTTTAAACAAAACAAAAATTAATTAAAAAACCACTCAACCCCCAAACATTTCTCAGGTCATTGTGATTAAACTCAGAGACTGAATTAACAGAAGGAAAAGAGATTGCTAATACATTGCCAAAGTCGCTCCCACTTAGTTCAGCTAAAGAGAAGCAGTAAGCCCAGGACTGCATCTGGCAAGTTTCAAGTAGGGACCTTCTACATAAAATGCAGACTAGGGTCACGATTAGCGAATAAGATGCAAAAAGAGGTGAAGGAATTATAGCCATAGGACACATCAAAGTACAAGCTTATACAGATCAGTCTTCATAGCTGTAGTTTCTCCATTTAGTTTCATAAGCAAAATTTCCAGAAGAGCCTTCTAATTCTCAGTCCCCATGTGTCAACCAGACCTGATGCTTTGTGAGGGCTGGTGACACAATCCAGCTCAGGGCACCACCCAGGACTCATTTCCAACAGGAGTTATGCAAAAAGGTGTGAACCAGAGCATGCAAGCAGAGAGTACCAGAGCAGACCAGTACCAGGTCTGACGGTACCTGTGTGGCATAGGGTAGCTTCCCTTTGGTGGCCCGGAGAAGAAAAGTTGTTGCTTGTGTTCCTGATATCAGCACTATCAAGCTGCACTGTGTAGGATTTGCTGATGGACATGTTTGTGCATCTTCTAGCTTTGCACTTTTGGCTGGTGGGATGTGCCTGATGCTGCCATCATCCTCAAAAAGCATGGGAGAGGCTGGGAAGTGAGAGGAGCTGGAGAGTGGGGCCAGTGCTGAAAGACACACAGAGTACTGAAATCAGAGGCGACTGCGTTAGATGCACACAGACCTTGTCTGTGGGAGATCCACAGGTCTTCCTAGAAAGGGCTGAGAGACACCTCTGCATCCTCCAGACAAGGACATTCACTGGTTTGGGGCATTGACTGCACAGCATCCAAAATATCGGTGGCAGAGCATTGCATCTGCCTGGCACAGAGCAGGAAGCAGGAAGCTCTGAACTCAGTGCCACTGGCATGCAAGAAGCACCTGTTATCAGACTGAACATACACATCTTGGCCATTCATATTTTGTTCTCAGCCCTATACAGTTTCTCCCTGGAACTAAGAACTGAGGGAGTCAGTGCATCAACCTAAAATGAAAAAGATGATGGATAATCCCTCCATCCTCCCCCATCTCCTTAGCCTTGGGCCTTTTCCCTCCAAGAGGCCACTGCAAAACTTAATTGAGCTGACATCCCAGTTCCAGGCAGAATATGGAGACCTCACTCCTGCTCCAGGTCCCCTTTGACTTGGGGCTGTCTGCCTTGCCCACAGTCTTAGGATAGTGGGACAGGAAAGGGTTCTGCAGCTGTGAACAAAGCTTCAAGGATTGTGGCACGATTCACACCATGCAGGATCAGCTTTGAGCAGCTGGAAATGAACCTGCACAACCCCTTTTACTGCATCACCTCAACAGCCAAGAAAAACAAAGGTGATAAAAGCAGACAGCTGAGGAGTGCCCATGGAAAACAGCACAGAGTATGTGGGAGTCTCACCTGGAACACCACACTCATCTTTATCCTGGGACCTTTCCTTAATTCTATCTAATAGATACTGACACTGCTAAGATAGAAAAAGGGGGGAAAGCAATGCCTTATTTCTTTCTTATCAGTTGGGTAAATATTAATTCCCACTTCATACTAGGATTAGGCTCAAATTGGAGTAGTATCATAAATCTGTAACCAAACTGAAGACAACAGAGCAAGAATGTCTTTCTAAGCCCAGCTACAAAACCAGTCAGTGGCACCGGATGAGAGATGCTTTTATTGTTCACCCAGTAGAACAATCAAGTGGAAGATTATTAAATGGGGAAAACAGCAGCTTTGATGAGCCAGATACCAAGTAATCCCTGAAATGTGTCCAGTGTATCTGTCAGAGGAGCAGAACTGGGCTTCTTTGGGTTCTCTTCAGTGGATAATGTATTTGCAAAAAAATACAGTTTAGGGTTAACTGAAACCAGTCATCAGATTAAGAAAAAAGGCAAAGGCAAAAAGACTATTAACATTAAAACATTTTCTCTTAGCATTTTCAAAACAGAAGGTTTCACATTTTTGCTTCAAAGCAACTTGTTACAGCCCAAGACATAATGTTTGTTAAAAAGTCAAAATGCAACCCTATAAATGAAGGTTTCATTTTGGTGTGAAAGGATTTATTTGTTTGTTTCAATTTTTCCCTTTTTCATTCCACTGAGAAAATGGGAAAAAAAACTGTCTCAGGTCACCCTTATATTTTTTCTCAGATTTTTCAGTTCAGCCTGCAAACTGAAAAACCACGTGGGCACAGCCTACTTGGGAGCTTACTGTCCCTCTTTCTATTTGAATCAGACCTAAACCAAAGAAAAGGGGAAGTTCATTTCACCAGGTAATACCAACCAGAATCAAGGTATTTAGGAGATGTAAAAACACTGAAAATGGGAAGAGCCATGGCTGTTTACAAGGGGCTGAACACGACCCAGGAGACAGATCTCCTGGCTCTAAAGAACACTGCCATCTACAAGTTTCCTGCTATGCCATCCTACTTTCACATAAGGCAATTAATAAACTGTGGGTCTGATCCCGCATTTTCAGAACCTGACTGAGATGTGCTGACACCACTTATCTGTGAGCAATGCAAGATCCAGGTAACCCACCCTAACCTGCTCTGAGCAAGGGGGCTTGGGGGTTTTGGGGTTGGGGGAAGCAAATGGAGAGAGACACAACACTCTCCCCATCAGGAACACTGGAGCATCACTCACGTAACCTGAAAACAACATCCCTTTTTCGCAGAGTGCTACCACTCCTGCAGGGACAATACAGTACTGGATAGTTGCTCTGCAAGCTCAATAAAATGAAAAGGCCTTGCAAGGATCTCTGTTGGGACAGTCATCTGGTTCAAGCACAGCAGAGGACAACAGCAAAAAAACCCCACAATAAATTAGGTATCAGCACAGCTTTCTAAATGGTCTAGAACAGTTACTACAAGACAAAAATCACAGCTCTGGTACTTAGAATCTTGTCCTTTTTTAAAAAAAACAAAGCTATTATCCACAGGTTTTGCATAAAAATAAACATTTTAAGCTGACAGCATTGTGTTAATTGGATCAACCCGCTTTTTTATATATATATATTTCTATGTATATTTAAATGTATATTTTTATATGAATAATCTTTAAAGGAGTAATGGGAGTCACAAATGCATAAAAATAGATATTTTGGGGGGAAAAAAGAGTAATAATAAAGACAACCCTGATGAAAAAGGAAAAAAAAAGTCAAACAGGGCAGTATTCTAAAGCAACAGCTCACCATACTATAACTTGTGGAGTCCAGTCCTTCTGTATTGTGAGCAGTTACTCCTAAATACTATTGGGGTTTCTAACAGTGATGTAAAAAAAATTCCTGCACATTTTTTCTTTTAAAAAGGAGAAGGGACTTGGGTATATAGGACAGATTTAATGCCTGTTACATTGCTGGAAATAACTAGCATGGATCATCTCCCAAGCTGAAAGCAAGAGGAACTCCAACAATGCTTGCATTTATAAGAATATATTTTCTAATCAAAATCAGATCTGTTCCTCCAAACTAAGTTTTTTTTAAAAAAAACACAATTTTTGCCCTACTATGTTTTTCTGTTGTTCTACAAATAATCCAAACAGATTGGAAAAGGTGAGATTTTCAGTACTCTGTCAGCATTTTGTGCAGCTTTGACAAAAGCCAACTCCTACCAGCCTGGAAGATTATTTCAGAGTGATCCTGAGCACAGCGTAACCTCACTGTTAAAAATCCCTCCAGGGCAAAACGATCATGGGGGAGGAGGGGAAGCTGTAAAAAATTAAAATAGCCTGACTTGCTTGCCAGCTGCATCAGTATTCAAGTAAAGTTTATAAAGTACCTTTGTGGGACTTTAGAGTCTTGGAGAGTCAGACCGGCTTATATTAACAAGTGTAATATGCACTTAGAAACAGCCTTGTCATCTGCTTGTCTAAACTAAAAAAAAAACAAAATTCAAAAACAAACAGAAGCAAAGGAAAGGTAAAGGAAAGGACTCAGCATCAGTATTAAACTGCAGAGTGTCTTCTTGACACTGACACTTTGATATCCTTGCCGTCCTTTCTAATGCATTACAATAGCATGAAGTCACACAGCCATTTTTAAACTAGCATTTCAAGAGTCCAGTTTTCATAGAGGTTAACTTGATCATCAGCACAGCACTGGAGAAAGCTGATCTAACGATATTTCACTTACAGAACTCTTCAAAGGAAAATAAGAAATACAATTCCACAAAAAACAATGCCAATGAAAAGCACAGAAAGCAATTTGTTTTTTCTCAGTGTTTTCTCTTTGATATTCTTACAGAAAAAAAAATTCTTCCCTTATCTCTGTCTTTAAAAGCAAATTTTCTAACCAGTAGATTTTAGAGCTATTTTCCATCTACATGAATCTAAGCTTTTCTGAAACCACCAATAGGTTTGGGATTTTTGAGGGGGTAGGGGGTAGGGATGCGTGTGGTAGAGGATTCCTTCTCCTAAATTTCAGAGACATCCAAATGGCATCTGTTTGTTTTGTCTTGTTTCTCCTCTTGAATTTGTCCATTCCCCTTGGGATTTCACAGGCCAACACTACTGTGAGAATTTAGGTGTCTGCATTTGAAAGAACTTTGGACTGAGCACAGCTTCACACATTTCACCTTCTTCATGCCCTTTCCATGTAGTTTCTTTTATCTCTACACGTATAAAATCACAGTTTATGTAACACTGTTTTAAAGAAGAAAATAAAATACACACACACACACACATACATTGTATTGGTGAACACTATACACTAAAATTTTTTTCAACAGCATAACAGAAAGTTTGGCCTACTGTAGGTTGAAGATGTAGGGAAGGCTGAATTTTAATGGTTGCCATGCAAGCCACCTTCAAGACAACACAGATTAACCCACCCAAGAGCAAATGCAGCTTCTACTCTCAAGCCATTCGACAAATACTGCCTTTCCAGGAATCAGACTGACATCTGACAATGCAGTCAATGCAGTACTTGGAGAACCTCACTGAGTTGCTTCTGCATCAGTCCTTTGAATCCAAATGCTGTTTAAACCAAAGGGGAAGAGGGTATCTGAATCACCTTATTATCATTAATATGTATATATTTCAATAACACTTTGAATTTCAATTAACTTCTGAAACCTTGCCCTTTGAGAAGAACACATCCTTTAAGTTGACTTTTTTTCCAGGCTTCTATTCCTTTAAAATTCTCTCTTCTTTTCCTTTCGTTGTTCTTTTTCAATTATCTACTAGAAAACTTGCTTTCTTCCAGCAGAAATGCATCTGGTGGGCTTGGACTTTCACTGCACCCGTTCTGTGAAATTCTCAGGGAAAACTCCTCGGCATTGGTCAAGTTCCTTATGCTGGATCCAGTCAGACTCCTTCACGCCCATCAGCCATCCTTCATCCTGGAGGAGAAGACAGAGATCAGATGCTAAGGGACAGATGTGAGCAGGGATTTTTCTTACACAGTGCAGGCCAAGGAGGTGTCAAGGCATTACCAAAGCCATGCTCTTATTTGGCTTGGAGACAATCCAGGAAGAGTAAGTGGGAGAAGGAAAAAATGCTTTTGTTTCCTTTTAAACAGAAAAAAGTCCCACCAGAATTCGTACCAAAGCTCCTATCTGACCCAGACTGTGCAGACACAGTAAAAAATTAGCAAGTGTAACAGAAACATGTCATAATCTACACCCACTGAAGGAGAAATTCTGCCAAAAGAGACTCCAGAGCTACAAGGTGGAAATCACCTATCTCACTCTTCACAATCCAAACATGAGGATACAATCCATAGCAATAAAAGAGACGGGCACCTCCAGCCTGTAATTCACCTCATTCATCTCAGGCACAAGTCTTTGGAAAGGATGGATCAGCCCCAGGAGGTGCTCATCCCTGCTCCAGTCAGAGCACCCCGATGATTGGCATTTTAGAGGTGGTACAGGCAAAATTAGTCTTATTTGCTACGCTGCAATCCTGATCTATGGGAATTGGGAGCTGAAGAGCCCAACCCATCTTCCCAAAACTCACCAGCCTGTTTGGTTTGATGCAAGGTAAGGTTAGCAAAACTCCCAAATTTTGGCTATATGTGATTTAGGTCTCTCAATAAGGTCTTCCGCAGCCTCCAACCTATGCATCTATAAACACAGATGAATTTTCACTCAGGCAAAAGAAGCCCTGCTTGGTAGAACCTGCTCATGAGCAGAACCAGACTTCCCACCCTCTGCCTGCAGGCTGTCTAGCATTGAGATTTCTGCTCCATCCTAGGCACATGAGGGAGACATTCAAGGTATTCAAGATATTCAAGGTGGGAGGGCTGCACTGAGCTTGCAGCTCAGGTGTACAACCATTCTATTCCCTGCATGCCTTGGAGCTGCCACCATGGAAGCTCCCCTTCAGCACGCACATACCCCACTCATTTGCAGTGGGGCAGCCCATGGGTTAAGAGTGCAGAATGAGGCATGAGAGCTGCACAGCTCCCAGAGCCTGCAGGCTCACTTAGCCCTGACTGCTGCCTTGGAGTGGAACACTCAGGAGACGTCCTGGGAATGACACGAGATGGGAGCCCATCTGCAGCAGCCAGCTGCAGGGGCTGTGGAAGGATTGACATGCCATAAATCAGGAAGACAAACAACAAGGCAGAAGACACTGGGCCCAAGTGTCTAGAAGGCAGCTTCCAGCTCACAGCACATCAGGCACAAAAGCTCATCCATTTGCACACAGTGCTGTGCCATACAGCATGCATGCATCACTCCCACCACATCCTGCTATGAAGGGTCTCCTCGGCTGCAAGGATTAGACACGAGGACCCATATTGGGCCTTGACAATTTTAAACCACATCCCTTGAAGTGCCAGCTTAGAAGCGTTGCTGCCCTCAACCCTTTCTTTTATCAAGAGAGGCCTGGATGATGCACCCACAAACTGACATCTAAGCTGCAAGTTGGGGACATGAATAGACCTATTCATCCTAAGCTCCCTCCACTCACGTGCACAGTTCATGCACATGTTAACAGCCAGCAATTCCTGGCTGGGTATGGTTGGGGTTAGGGAAATGAGCTGTAGCACAGGATACACTGTAGAAGGGTTAGAGGGCTTCAGTGCAGCTAGAGTCATGTTAGCAACACTCAGAGCTCACCCTCTGCAGCTTGGAGAGTCTCGAGTTCATGGCTGTTGCACCCACATCCAGCTAAAGTGCAAACACAGGGCATTGAAAAGCTCTGATCCAAAACCGCCATCTGCTCCACAAATGCCATCTCCTACCACAGAAACTGGGGGAGCTGACACTCATTTCCCATACAGAAAGCTTTCTGAGAAAAGAAATGCTCACAAATGCTTGTGCAGGGCAGTCCCACCCAGTGGGGAGTCTTGTCTCCAGAAGGAATCACTGCCTGTTCCCCAAAAACCTTTCCTCCCCTAGCTGTGTGGGAACTGCCGGCATTTTATAGCTCCATTTCACAAGCATCAGCATGATCTGCCTCCACAATTCACAAAGCCAATAACTGGGACACAAAGAGGATCCACATTTTCTGAGGTAGTGAACTACCTCACCTTTCCTCTACCTCTTGTGGAATCCAGATCTTATCTGAACTTGGTGAAACCCAATGAGCTGATGACTGCTGAATCTATGTGGAGAATTCTCTGTCTTTTCCAAACAGAAACCTGGAGATGTGAGCGTAAACTTTATAAACTCACCACCTCTCTCAGTCAAAGTAGTAAAACTGCTGCAGATTGTCAGCTGGGTGCCCTTAAACACAGAAAGTGAGGAGGACTTACTCAAGGCTTCTAGAAATAGCTCAAATTAAAGAAAAACATTCCCAGTAAATTCAGGTTGAAGATGGGCAGCAAGATTTGTTCTCTGGAGCCGAGACCTGCTCTAGCCTTTGATTCTGCTGCCATCTCCTGACCAAACACGGTCATTTGGAAACAGCCACTGCTGTGCTGAAATGCAAGACACCATCCATCACTAGCTGCTTTCTCAGAGCTCCAACATTTCTCGAAAGAGAAGAAAACATCATAAGGTGTGAGTCACTTCTTTCAATGCCACAGTCTGCAGTGGTCATAGCGAATGTGCATCAAGTTTAGGAGTAGTGAGGAGGCAAAGTATGGTCTCTGTTGGGCTCCCTGATCAAGAGAGCCACTGTATTGGCTCAAATATTCTGATAGGGACAAGAACCCACGGCTACTCCATATGCTTTATGCAGGATAATGTCTCCACTTTCCAATAACAAGCAGAGTCCTCCCCTCTGTTGCAGGAAGCCAATCTCAAGCTCAAGGACAATCGGCTCGGCTCTCTTGCTAGCTCCCAGCCACAAACTAATGGCTCAGCATCCAGCCAGCCAACTGTTAGTGAAGAAAGAAGCAGCTCAGGAAACCCCCTTGGCTCCACCTGGCCCAGGATCACATCCTGTCTCCCCCACTCACCTGCTCCTCAGGGTTCTCAAATGGAATCACAAGCACCACGTCCCCAGCCTTCAGCTGCAGCTCGTCAGTGTCGGTGGCCGTGTAATCGTGCATGGCCTGGACCTGCAGGGACAGGAGAGGAGCACTTCAAGCACTACAGCCTATAATGCCACCCGGAACCAGACTAAATGTTATGAGCCTCCTGTCGTTCTTCTGGGCTTTGCCATTCTTCTGCTTTCAGCAGAACTCACAGAAAAAAAATGGGCATGACTAAAGCACAGAAAAGTGTTCTATAGTTAGATGTTGTAAATTCTCACTTTCAGGGCATGATACATCTGTGCTGTCTTGCTACCACACTCCCTCATGCACATTCAATTTGTGGCTTACTCTCACCCAAAATCACACCTTCCTCCACACCTTTGCTGCAAGTGATCTTTGGCACGTTCAGAATGCCCATCCAACTTCCCTGTCTAGTCCTATACTTTTCTCTGTTAATCCTGGCTTTCTAGCTTCCCCAAACACAGAGTCCTCTGTTCTTGCTGGTGTTCCCAACCCTTCTCATTTTGCCACTTGCACCAAAGTTTAACTTTTCCTCTCAGGAGCACAACTTTTTATCCACTATCCAGAGTCTGTGACCAACACTATCACACCACCAAGACAGAAACCACTGCAGCAGAGAGAACAGGTTTTGCTGCACAATACAGGCAAAACCTTTAGATCCTGATGCTCCTACACAATCCTTTGAAACACCTGGAACTGCATGAAGCTGCGCTGCTGGAGAGGAAAGTTTGTCTCTCCTTCAACTTCTTTTCTGCCTTTCTATGTGGCCTAGCTGATGGCCATGCTGAGTGAAAGCAGTTAATGCCTCACAGAGGAGAAAAAACCACCTCACCAGGAACTCGATGCCCCACAGCCACACACTCACCTTGAACAGAAATCCTGGGGGCATGTCAGCTCTCTCAGATGAAGCACCTCCTTCCACAGCGCCATTGACGGTTGCAGGGAAAGTTTCCACAACAACAGCAGGCAGAGAGCTCTGGTAGGCAGTGGCAGCCAAGAAAGGGAAGAAAAAGCCATTGAGGAAAAAGAATCCAAAACTAAAGCTCCAAGTCCACCCTGGAGGATCCAGACCCCAACCATCCCATGGGCTTCAGTGGGTTTTCCCAGCACACCAGTCAGCAACAAAAACACCCCAAGGGACAGCAGAGGCAGCAGTGAGAAGGCAGGATTGGTGACTGCTGTCTTCCTCTGCCTAAGGCTGCAGAAAGGCAGGGATGAGTTATAGGTCTCCTGACACCATAATGCCCGGCATTTCCCAGTTGCTGTGGTCACAACGCATTCTCACAGAGCCCTCCTAGAACAGACAACTCAAATATGACAGCCTGTAGGAACCAAGCTGCTGTGAGATGGGACCTACCATAGTCCCCTAAAAGGGCAGCAGTGTCACAAAAAAAACAGGAAGCCTGGATATTCAGGAGACACAGCCAGAGCACAGAGGACAGGGTAGGTAAAGTAAATGGCAAGCAAGGGCGAATCCAGCTGACAACACAGCTTAGGACAGCATGTGCTGTGGGCTGACTTCATAACACGGGTGAAGGGACAATTCCTTTACTGAATTTTCCAGCAGAACTTCTCCCTAAGCATTACACAGATAAAATGCAACAACTAAGTCTGGTCCCTGAATAAGAGCATTGTAACTCCTCCAGTGGCAGGGATGTGTCTTTCCAAGCAGCTACATAGCTCTTTTCCCAGCCCAGCCTCCCACATGTGCTGTATAACAAAGGGATGTGATGGAGAAAAGGGATTGCTGTCCCTTGAGGTGTTTACCGATCCTGAGTCAGCTTCAGTTTTAGATGCTTCAGCTCCAGCTGCTGCTTCTGATCCAGCTGCCTCACCTCCTGCATGGGCTGCTTCTGCAGGCTGCAATACAAAAGTCATCCCGGCGGGAAGTTACTCTCATTCCAGCTACACGTGTGTGCAGCAAAGTGCAGCCCAGCCTGCTCAAGTGCTCTGTGCCACTGCCTGAGCCATCTGCTGACTAACAGGTGAGACACTGTAGGGTCTGGCTACATTTCTGTCTCCCTCTTTCTCTGCAACTCATGGAAATCACAACAAAGCCAGAATCCCTCAACTCCATCCATGCAGTAGGCAACAATTCAGAGGAAATCAATGAAATGCCAAAAATTCAGTGTGCCTCTTTCTCTTCATGATCTAAACTGCAGACCGACTTTACACACACACAGCATCTATTATTAGATCTAGGTTGCCCACTTGTAAGAGAATACAAGTTCTCCTGCACGCCAAAGAACAAGGATCACTCCACAGTCTACTTCCAAGGATCAACAATCACAGAGTATTTAAGTACTCACCTACTCCCAGAAACAGAAGAGCACGGTAATAATGTGTCCAGATATGGAATTTAGTCTGGACTCAGCATCAACATGACATTAGCACTGAATCAAACAGGACACTGTGCTAACTTTTACTCCCTTTGATTTTGGACAGGCACAAAGAGTTGTGAGTTTGGATTCTGTTGTGACTATTCTATTCCTAAGAATTTTCTATGAATATTCCAGATGGGGTGTGTAACACATTTGTGTTGATGGAAAGTTTCTACTGTACAAAAGCTGCCACCACCAAGGAGATTCAGTATCACCCACAAATCACTGCCTGGCAAAGACTGTTCTAAAAAGCCTGGAGACAGGGGTTTCTGTGCACAACAAAAGACCAACCAAACACCTATAACAGGCTCTCAGTGGTTCAAGTTTTTATTCTCCCTTGTCTGGA
This sequence comes from Cnemophilus loriae, assembly GCA_013397755.1. Classification (NCBI taxonomy): domain Eukaryota; kingdom Metazoa; phylum Chordata; class Aves; order Passeriformes; family Corvidae; genus Cnemophilus; species Cnemophilus loriae. The sequence goes on from VZTF01008853.1 coordinate 1,977,576, forward strand.
GTCAGGTTAACTCTTTTTAACACAAAATTAAACATATTCACTTGCCCCTCCCAGAAACTGCAACGATGTAGGAAGTATGTTGGATCTAGTAGCATCAAGGCTGCAAATCAGCCCTTTGGGAGACTGGCCAGGCAGCATCAGGGAAGACTTCTAAGATTTGCCATTTTTAATACATGGGAATACCCAGCTTTAGCATGCCTACACGCCTCATATATTTGATAAACACATGTTGTCCTGCTTCAGCTGGGATAGTTGATTTGCTTCCTAATAGCTGGTACAGGGCTGTGTTTTGGATTTAGGATGAGAATAACATTGCCAACACTGATGATGTAGTTGTTGTTGAGCAGTGCTTACACCAAGTCAAGAACTTTTCAGCTTTTCATGCTGTCCTGCCAGCAAAGAGGCTGGAGGGCACACGGATCTGGGAGGGGACACAGCCAGGACAGCTGACTCCAATGGACCACAGTGCTATCCCAAATGTCATCATGCTCAGTGTATAAACTAGGGGAGAAGCTGATCAGGCACCGCTGCTCAGGAATGAGCTGGGCATCAGTCGGCTGGTGTTGAGCAATTGTTTTTCATTTACCTCACTTGGGTTTTTTTGGGTTTCATTCATCTCTGTTATTTTCCTTTTCATGACAATTGATTATTATTATTATTTCATTTGAATTAAGATGGTCTCATCTCAATCCACAAGTTTTCTTACTTTTACCCTTCCAACTTTCTCCTCCATCCCACCAATGGAAGGGAAATGAGTGAGTGGCTGTGTGGTGCTTAGCTGCCAGTTGGAGTTAAACCAAGACACATGTACCCCTGAATACCATCATATTCAAAACAATTCATTGCCCAGATTCCTTAATATTGCAGTTCTCATAGTCCCAACCTCACACAAGCCCAAAGTAAAGCAATGACCATGGTGAACCTTAAATGTACACCCCCCTCTGGCCACTTGCCATGCGCTAGCATAATGCTCCAAGCAGCATTCCAATAACAGCAGCAATAACAAAGAAATAAATCCTTGATTTAATAAAAATCCATTATTTTACCTTTAGCTGCTCCAGTGGTGTCATCTAACACACACTTTCCTCCTCTATCACATCCTTCCTCATGTCTCCCCATCACCATGTCCACAGGCCTTTACTGCCAGAAGATATTATAAAGAGCAGAGCTGTTCCCATCCTACAGAGGATTCCTTTAGCAGCTTTGGTAGAGCTAAGGTAAATATATGCATATGAAATGCTACAAAGGATTCCCCTGTTTAATTGGATTCACTCCCAGGTTTTCATCTGTGTTCAGTGAAACTGGAACTGGGACAGATGCCAGACCAGCTCTGTCTGACCAAGCATGGGTTTTATATGGACAAGTGAAAAGGACCTCAAGGTGAGGGTTTTGGGTTTTTTTTGAAGCAGCTAATTTGCAAATATATTTTTAATAATCAGAGAAAATGAATCTAAATTAATCTCCTGGATTTCAACAAAGGGCATTTTTATGTCAGCTACTAATTTTTCTATTTTATATACCTGTGGGGCATCCCAAGGGCTATAAAAACATTTACAGTCATGCAAAGATAGTACAGGGAGAGGAAGAACTGCTCACTGCTGTTACCAGGTTTGAAAGCTTTGCTTATTCCAACAGCAGCATCATGCACACCAAATGCACATTTCCCAGTCTGCAGAACTAAGCCTGCTCTGCTGCACTCAAGTTTCTAGGCAGTTGTTAACCTCATGGCCCATGGGACTAAGGAACCACAAAAAAAGTCTCTTCTCATCAACAGCTAAGAACATTTGTAACAAAAACACTTCTGAAAACTTGAAGAGAAGGATTCCCCAGCTTTAGGGAGCTCTGCTCTTTGTATGGTACGCCAAGGTGAGAATTGGTACAGTGAGAACATCTTGACTAGTAGCAAGTTGAGCAAATTCTCCTTTGGGTAAAATCAGTGTGCAGGATGAGAGAAGTGGTCCAAAAAACTTTTTACAGCAAGACTGTAAGCACAGCTCCATCAGATACAGTCATATCTCACGCCTGCCCATTCACCTGAATGGAATGAGATTTTTCCTAGCTAAACCAGTCTCTTCTTCCCTACAAAGACAGACTGACAAAGCACATACAGGAGAATGACAGATGTTAAACACTGATGGCTGATAAAACACACAGGGGAAACCTTCTTCCTTGATATCACCCAAGCTCATGTGAAGGAGAGTAGAGGCCACAGTGAGTCCTCAGGCCAGGGCTAAGTCAAGTCCTCCCAAGTACCCACTCTAGGGGGTGATCTGGCCCTTGGGAACAGGAAAGTTGGCAGGACTCAATTCCCCAGCATGAGCCGAGGCCATGAGCTTACACAGTGAATACAGCCAGCTCCAGCAGCAGGCCTGAGTACCCAGATCAAGCATTTTCTGTCCACACTGCTGGCTGTCATTCCAGAGGGACTCAAAAGTAGTTGTGCTTGAAATATCTCTCAAGGGGCTAGTCTGCAGCAACCTGAGACCTGCCCGGGCCAGATATATAGAGAAGGCATAAATGAGGGTCAGGTTTTTGTTCAGATGAAGGGCATATGCAGGGTCTCCCTGTCAGCAAGCTCCAAAGCTGAGGTTGAGGCAGATGCAAGGCAAGTCTTGGGCCTGCACTTAACTTCCAGTGTAGACACAGGGTGAGCTAATTCACATCAGCCTTTCTGGCAAGGATGGTCGATGAGCAGCAAACACCACAGACAATTCCAGATGTGTATGTATCTAATGGTACAGGCAGTAATGATGCAGGGCAGCTGAGATACTTACGCATTGCACACGAAACCAACAGGATGCAGAGAGTTTAGGAAATACTGTGTTGTGGAGAGTGAGGATGATGCCACAGCGTTAAGTATGAGGTGAAGGTCACAGCATTATGCCAAGGGAAAGATGAGTGGGTTAGCAGGGAAAGGCAATAGGCTTGTGCACTGGTAGGATCGTAAGTCTCAGAGTGCCAGACCTGACTTGCAAACATGTGGTTGGCCCTGGGGCTTCATACAAGGTGCTTAAGTGGGTTCAGAAGCACAAAGAGCAACTTTGGTCTGGGGTGTGCAGGAAGGAAAAGCAGCGAAGGAAAGGAGACAGGTATGTGAACAGAGATGGCACTGGCACGTGAACAGTACATGATGAGAGACAAAAGCCATGAGTTTCTTACCTCCCATAAATCCCAAGGTAAAGACTAAGCATGTCAAAGAGCAACAAAAATAGAACATGTTTATACATGATTATTTCAGTGAGTACAAACATTACAGACACTGATCAGACTGAAGCAGACATACACATTCAACAGCACTTATCCCTGCATGTTTTGAAATATCTGTTAGTACCTGAATTTATACATCCCTCCCCATTGCATATTCAAGCCTAAGAATCAAGGCATTTGAGTAACCATTTTTTCTACCTCTGCTGTGAAGGGAGACAGTCAAGCCACATTCAGGTATCAGTGGCAGATAATAGTCAGAAAAACAAGAAAAGGAAAAGAAAAAAACCAAACCAAACCAAACTCATGCGTTTGTGGTCCATTAGGTTAAATATGTTCCCATATACCCACACCCAGCAGAGTTAACATGATTTCAGAATAAAACATCAACATCTGCCCTAATCCTGGCAGTTTTCAAGGCCAGATTAGATTAGGCCTTGAGCAACCTAGTCTAGTAGGAAATATCCCTGCCCATAGCATGGAGAGCTGGGAACAGAAGATCTTCAAGGTCCCTTCCAACCCCTTAACATTCTATGATTGTGTGGTGTCTTTGGATCAGTAGTAAAATACCTTAACCACTTGGCCATACTGCCCACTCTACAGGAAATAAATCTGACTGCTTTGATAACCAGGTGGTTTTCACTGTGTTTTGTACTTTGGTTACCAGTACAAATTATTGATTTTCCACTCTCTTTTAATGACTTCTGAAGCTAATAATAATTAGGTTAGAACACTAAATATGCTATTGCTGAGCACTTTTGAAAAACCCACTTAGTGTAATACTTGTTGCCTGCTGGAAAGATAATAATTCCATTTTAAGTCAAATTTATACTTGCATCCTACGTCAGTATAACCAGTTATCTGAGTTCTAACTGGTGATTTGGAAAAATAAATAGTAAATATTTTTTATTTTAAAAAAACCTTATCCTGATAGGCAGCTTGTCCTGGAAGGCAGGTAGACACAAAATGCCCACATACCCACATAAAGTTCCAAAAAAGGATAGCTTTGCCATATTAGTTGTATCAAATTATGATAATAACTAGTATCTTGCAGATACAGTATTTTAATTTAGGAGAATCAAATGCCTAATGTTTGATCTCTCTGATAAGAGAAGTCTTATTCCTACAAAAATCTGTGCCATACAGACCTACTTAACATGATTATAATGGAGATGTACTATAAACAACCCAATTACGTTTATTACAAATTTTAATGGCATCCACAGGCAAAAAATAACCAAAAAAATAAGTCTCAGTGAGGACAACAACCATATTCAGGATGCACTTCAAAGCCTCCAGTCATTTAGACATAAAATGAGGCACAGTCCACCTGCCTCTGACAGAGGACAGGACCAGGTACAGGCCAGAACAGAATTAGGCATCTTCCTTTTTGATATCACACTGTGACAGGCAGGAAGCTGCTTCTCAACTGTGAACGCAGGCTGTGTCATACACAGAAAAAGAAGGGCTTCACATCACTTGAATATCCATTTACAGCTTTATTCATCTTAAGTAACTGCAGATTATCCAAGTGTCTGTCAATTAAAAATCCATTTGAGAGCCATTTATAGCAGGAGCACAGAGCTCAGGCTGAATTCCCATCCACAGAGTAACAGCTTAAATACATCCAGCATACAGAGGATGCTGCTCTAGGGAAGGACATATATTAAGTGGATCATCAGAGCAAAGCCCAAGCACCCCACGAACACCTAGTACCTGACTGTGGCCAGGCCAGCAGCCACCTGATTCTTTCTGGACTTGCACATCCAGCAGAGAAGACCAAGGTTCCCATCTGCAAGGCCCAGGTCTGGGCACCCACACCCAAGGCCCAGCCACCCACAGCTCAGATCCACGTAATCATTCAGGTGGGTGCAAGTCACACCACACGTGGCAAAGAGTCAGTTATGAAGGGAGAAGGAACGGCGATATGAACCAACCTGGGAGGCAGGTGTGGGGGTCTTCCCCACAGTGGCATCTGGTTTAATGGGATCAAAATCCAGATCCAACAGGCTGGCTCCCTCCTGGAAGGGCCCAGGGGCATCAAACTTGGCAGCAGTGAGGGAGAAAAGCAGTAGGAGCATTAGACACGCGCGCGTGCACGGTGGAGGGAGGGCATGTTATATCCCGGAGCTGAGGCTGCAAGCGCAGAAGAAATGGTGGCAGCGCAAACACTGGATGTGACTCCTGACTGCCTGGTGCCCACAGTCACAGGCAGCTCACATGGGGGCCCTGTAAATCAAATCCAAGCCTTTTCCACAGCACTCATTCATCTTCCCATCTGGCCAAACGAGGTGACATGATGTGAGCACCTGATCTGCTGTGGTCAAAAGGATCACTGCCACTGGCAAGTGAGAAGTGCTGCTCTTCTATGTTTATCTATTCCCCACAGCTCATCCAGCTGCCTTTATACTGACAGACCAAGACTGACTTCCTCAGCTACATATAAAAGAGCTGCCATCCATACAACCTATCTCGGGAACACAAATCCAGGCAGAAAACCATTCAAACTGCTGGAAGGGAAGTCTGAGAGACCCCAAAGCTTCTAATTTCCTCCTGCCTTCTGAGTCAGAAACACAAAATACAGCAGCTCACCCTAGCTGAGGGATTTGAATCCCTACCTAATGCAAAAATGCTGTTTTCAATAATTTTCATTTCTAGGCATCCCATAAACTTACACACACAAGTCTTCTAAAAAAAACATGAATTTGAGAAGCTTTGCTACTTTCTTCAAAGTCAGCCGAATAACTCCCTTAGAGTGATTAATGCTCTACCTAAAGACAATGATCCCACATTTGCTGATTACCATTAATAAGAAGTCACTACAAAGGACACAAGTTATTAGTGTTTAAAACTGGACTATCACTTTGGTGGTTTAGATTTCATCTAACCACAAGAAGACACTGCTTTCTACTCAGCTTCAGAGGAAGCTGCTGTCTCTGGGAAGTCAGGAAGATTTGCCCCTCTTTCCTATGACCTCCCAGCTCACTGGCCCTACTGCCTCAGCTACCTTTTCAATAACATAAAATTTGGCAGGTTGCTCTCCACAGTTATATCAAAATCCCACAATGGAAAAGCTTCTGGAAAGTAGCAAGAGACATCATTTAAGGTAAGTCCTCTGAATACCACTGACATCACTATCATTTTCACCTCTTCTAATCTTCTCTTACCCCAGTTATCTCACAGATTTTTCTCTGCCTTATGAACATGTTTTTTTGAGATCCACAAGGATGAGGACAAGGAACCAAGCCCTCTCATCTCACAATAATGAGCCCTGACCAGCATGCAAAAACCAACTGGCATTCTAGTAATTCTAGTATGCTCTTCCAGCACATCCAGGCCACCCATTAGAGAGGTTACAACTCCAATCTTTAGCTTTGTTTGGTAGTGAGACATTAAAGGTTGCAGCCATGGAATAGTCTTACCTGTCATTCAAGACTTGAATGCAAGGCCTAACACTCCTTGCCTTTACCCAAATCTCCCACAAGACAGCTCACTGGAACTAAGACACCTGACAGGAACAGCCCTGGGCAACACACTGAGTGCCAGGGGCTGTTGGGCCCTTCAGTGAAGATTGTTCTGGAAACCAGAGTCCTCCCTCAGAACTCCCATCTGGTCAAAAGTCACAGCAGATCCCATCCGGGGTCAGAGCACTGATCAGGTGCAGAAGAATATGCCTTAGGGCTGGCATTCACATGGGAATACATGATATAGATCATGGGGCAGACAGAGCTGTCCATTACAATACAGGAAAAGGAAGCACAGAAAATGATAAAGAGTAGCTCAGCTGCCTGCAGTCCCCGCCTTCCAACACTGACGTCAAATCATCTCTCCACTCTGCAAGTTTTATGTATTGCAATGCCAAATCTGACATGGACTTCCTTCCATCCCCACTTCATCTCTGCCCTCAGCAGCTGGGTGGAAGGTGGCAAACCAGAGGCAATGGAGCAGCGTGATGCAAGGAGGAATTAGGGAATGAGTCACAAATGAGCACTAATAGAGATATGATTTGTGGAAGGATTTAGGTAAAATATATATACACATGTATATGTATGTGTATATATATATATATTTAAATAAAGCTGATGCAGGTATCTCATGATGCAGCCAGAAATCTGGTCAGGCTCCTATATACATAAGGACTGCCATTCTCCTAGCTCCAACAGAGAACTTTCCACCTGGACAGCCTCTCTGGCAGTGACGTAAATCAAAGGAAAAGTGAAGAGGAAAATCTATAATTTGAAAATGTTTTTCCTTTTTCAGGGCTTCAGAAAGTGCCACTTGACAGTACTGACAGGGTCAGCAGTCTTACTGCAGGCACAGACCTGCCCATCTAACTGCAGCTACTCTTTGCAAAGAGAACTTTGGCAATTCCTTTTGGCCCTTCCTGTGCAGACGTGGGCTTTAAACCACAAAGCCCATTGGTAAAGAGACAGAGAGCACAAAACTGTCTTCTCCCAGAATTGGCAGAGATGCCAAGGTCACCAGTTAGGGATGTATATGAGCAGAAAAAAACATGCTTCATCCACACTCAGGATCAGTGTGTTTGGAGAGAGCATATCACAGGATATGAAGAGAGTCATAATCCATGTGCACCGCTGCTGAACAAATGCAGTGATTACTTTCTGGCATCTTGAACCAGATGCATTTCTCCTGTTTCTTCTACGAATGAAAGCTCTCAAAGGGCAACATGTTACTGCCTTTTAGGTACTCTCCCCTTTAAGTGAGCTCCTAAGTAATCCTTTGCCTTCTGAGGTCCAATGCCGAGCTTGCTTTCCTCCTTCACCTGACCAGGTTTCATGGCTTGACACCAAAGAGAAGAAGGGTCTGAAGGAAGAGTTCAGAGGCAGAGAAAAATTAGGCAGGGCATAGCAGCTAACCTGCGAAGGGGTTGTCACACTTATCTCGGGGACAAAATTGTCATCAAACAGACTGATGATGTTCTCCTGCTTGATCTCCTTGGAGGGTGTGACTTTTGGAGGCGGCGGCACCGGAGGCCCTTTCCTCAACTGCATGCAAGTGAGCACACGGCCACAGCACAGACGGCGACACCCAAAAAAACCAAAGACAGGAACCAGGTTAGTCACAAAAACTGAAGGTGAGGGAAATCACAACCACTGGCACAGAGCAGGGTCTAATCAACTCCATTTGAAGAGAGAGGGGAAGGGGTGAAGGGATGAACTGAAACAAAACAAAATAAGTAACCACACGCCTCCAGAGAAGGTTTGGCATCATTAGTTACACTTCAGCCGTGGGCAAGTTTCCCTCTGCAGAGGAGAAGCGTAACACAATTAATATGCATTGACAGGACATGCATACATAATTAAAGCATGTGCAACCTTCAAAAGAACCACTGGGAAGGGAGCAGATCAATTACTGAGAACAAGATCCAACAGAACAGGCCAGCGCTGCCTCCCTTTGCTGTACTTACCGTACCTAAGGGAATGAGAGAACAGACTCCACTTGTCCTACAATGGGCAGGTGGCCATGAGGACAGACTGATCTGCCCAGTACTGGCTCCTTGGTGCACTGGTTCTCAGTGAGCTGTAAGAAAGGTCTGCAGGAGTTCTTGATGACATCTCAGCTTTAGGCAAGCACAACTCAAACTCCTGAGAAGCCATGACTGCTGTGAGCCCAATTCTGCTCTCAGTTTCACCAGTGAGCACTGACAGTAATGAAGTCATGTTTCCCAAACGGAGATCCCAGTGAATACATAAAACCACCTCACCCTGTAACTCTAACCCATTCTAATACCCCTCATCATGCTAAAGATTCAGCCTGACACTGCATCTGCAACCCCATGGAAGTTGTGATAGACCCTGCCTAGATCAACCCATCCACATACTTTTCATATTTTGCTGTGCACAAGGCTTAATGATCATTTCTAGATCAAATCAGACCTTGAGGAGCTGCTGCTGGGTTGGAACAAATCAGCCATACAAGTTCCCAGCACCACAGCAATGCTCAGCAATGACAATGCCTTCCATTTACAATGAAGTTTTACAGCTACTTGATCTTCTCACTGCATCAAAGGCAGCAAGACTCAGAGACCTGACAACGTGCACCCAGTGTATCAGTGACAAGCCCAGATATGAAACACAGAAATCCATTACTCCTAGGCCTGTGTTCATACTCCTCCAGCACGTAACTGAGTTCTACGAGGCCTTTATTCAGATTTTTAAGGACATGCCCAGTTTTCTACCAGATTCACCTACTTTAGAGAGAGTGATTGTGTATGAAAACACACTTTTTTTTTCCCTGAAGAGCTAGCTAGGGGAAATAATGGAAGTAAGTGTGTTCAGTTCCAACTTTTCACTGGTTGCAGAAGGTGGTGTATCCATATTCCCTGAGAGCAATCCCTTCCTGGAAACCCCCTGCCTGCCAGTTGCAAGATGGGACCAGAAATTTCAGAGAAATGCTGTTCTCAGAACAGAACCACCCTCTGCAGAAATGGAAGGCTCCAATTACTAACTCTCAAATCAAAAATATCACAACTCTTCTACTATTTATTCCTCTAATATAGTCAGTCTCCTTCATTCCAATGCAATAGACAACTTTGTTGCCTAGAATAAAACAAATCCTCCAAAATTCTTCTGCTGACTTGGATCTCACAGAGCTTTATCTGCCCAAATTCAACACAGTTGCACTGATTTCAAAAGTCTCATTACAGAGTTTCAGTCGTGTAACTGAGAGCAGAAGTCTGACCTTTCAAGTTTCACAGATCCCCTGAAGTCTTGTGTCATCGTCAAATTATTCTGCAGAGAGCTGAGAGCACTCACTTCTTCCAAAAGACAGAAATAAACTCATTTTAAAAATTAAAGGACAGTAAAGGAGTTTGGGATCGGTGGTGTTTTTGGTTTCTTTTGTATAGGTAACAGTTCAAAATTTAGTTAGCATTTATTTGATCACTCCTGGTTTTGTCTTTCTCTCCACAGCCTTTGCTTACACTCTGCATTGGTATTTCAGACACAAAGAGGCCACAGAATTGTTCTTGCTTGTTGCTTTATGCTCCATCCTCCCAGAGAGGGTGAGGCCCCTCAGCCTCCCTTGGAGGACCACTGAACAAATCACTTACCCATAGGTCAAAAGTAATGACACCTGTGAAGATTTCAGTGTTAAAGTCAGGCACTGTTGAGAGAGCAGACACTTGTGTTCCCAGCTGGCTGGCAAGCTGACACACACTTGGATTCTAGATTTTATCCACACAGACACCAGGCTCGGCTCTGAAACTCCTGCCTTTGTCTTCCCTCCCTCTGGAGCCACCTCCATCTCTTAGCAGCTACTGTGAATACCGGGTGGAGCTCTCGCTCTTCCCCGTAGTGACACCTGGGGGGATGAATTCAACACAGACTGGGAAAGAGCTGCCAGGCGGTGGCAGCATTGGCTGCAAATATCATTTCAGTCTTGCCCGTGGCCCATCCAAGCCAGGGCTGTGCTGGAATATCCTGCTTGCTCGTCAAGGGGTGCCTCCAGCCTCATTCCTGTGGGCAGGCAGGCAGCAAGTGAAGGAGGAAGCACTTGCAGGCTGGCAAAAACAAGGGTTATGAGTGCTATTTAAAGGAAAGGGAAGAAGCCAAAGACGAGTCCACAGGCGGGGTGAGTGAAGTCTGCTGTGAATGGCTTAATAAATCTGTATGATTTCTAGTTCCAAATATTAGTCAAGTTCTGGAAATCTCTGGAGGGAAGAAAAAAAAAAAAACCGAAATGAAGAAACCTGAAACAGAAGGGCAATTCTGGATATCCTATCTTCTCTTCCCCATACACACAGCCTGCTCCAAACCTGGTCCTAAGCAGGTTGGTGGCGAAGCCACTGTTAGGCTCTGCACTGCCGAGCTGTTCAGAGACCCTGGAGAAGTCCTGAAAAGACACTGCCAGGCATCCACACATCTCACAGGGCTGGAAAAGAAATTTTGCCACACATCCCCTTCCTGTCCCTCAATAACCCTAAAAATTAAATATGCAGAGGAGAGAAAAATATTGTGAGAAGCTACCCAGAAACAGGAGAAAAACTACCCCACAGGCTTGGATTTGGAATCACACTGCTGTGCATAGGAACAGCAAGGAAGTTCTGGGTTGCACCCATCTCTTTTCAGAGGCAGTGGTTTTTCTTATCAGTTTGGCCAGAACTCCTCTTAGCTTTAATTCTTCCTGGAAGACTACTCCTAGTGTCCCACCTACTGAGATATAAGGATTGGAACCCAACATAAATTTGGCCTAGTTACTACTTCTCCCTACTAAGATTTTCCCCCACTCAGCAACAGAAGGACAGGAAGACAAAGTAAATGTGTTATCTTCCCAAAGTAAAACATATATGCTATGATATGCTGAGTAGCTACATCTACTGTTTTGAACATGCTGCTGGATATTTCCTGTGTAAGGAAAGGCCTAATGACGGCCATATGGAAGGTATCAGACTCCATACAATGGACTATCTTCTTCCTGGAACCCACCTAATTTCTTCACAGCATAAAAATATAATCCCTTTTTTTTTCAGCATAATATTTTATCTTGATAGTAAAGTGAAACCTCACCCAAAGTACAGATGTTTTCCTTAACAATATTGAGCTTTTTTATTTTAACCTTCCTCAGCTGTAGAAATTCTTGAGAAGAAACTGGACCACTGAATTCCACAGGTTAATTCAAATGTAAAGAACAAACTTCCTTGCCTAGCTACAACTCCATCCTCCCTGGATCTTCTTGGTCATCATATCAGCAAAATGTATTACTGGCCTTCCCCCTGTGAAGCTATTCAAAGATACTCAGTTCTTATAATATAAAGATAGCCAATAAGCAACTTGCATTCTTAGGAACTTTCTCAGGAACCAGTGAAAGAGAACAACCATCATGTCATATACTGCGTGCTCAGTAGCAGGATGAGGTCTAAAAAAACAGCTGATGGATGTCTTTGACTCACAGAGCTTGTGCCATCAGCAGAGACATGGTCAATGTCATGGGGACACTACCTGAGACGGTGACTTTGGGATGCTTGCCCCAGGTGCTTCCAAAGTGGATGGTTCCAGCTCATGGTTGACAGTCTTGGTCTCAGGGCTGGTGACAGGAGATCCATCTGGTGGAGGCGAGGGGCTTTTATTTGCTTTCGCTGGGGTGCTGTCACTGAAGGAAGTGGAGAGAGAAAGGGGGAGAGAGGGGGAGAGAGAGGGAAAGAGAAAGAGAGAGAAGTCTGAGCCAGGCCTAGGAGGAGTTGTGCTAACCAGCACAGATCAGTGGCCTCCATTATCTCTTTGCTTCACTGCCTAGACACGCGAAGAAGACATTTGGAACTTCTGAGAAGCATCTTTGCTGAGTCACTCGTAGTCCAACACACTGCAGCAGCATTACTTTGCAGCAGGCTACTCACTAAATGCCTACAGAATTTATTTACTTGCCTCAAACACAGAAAAACAAAAACAAAACAACCAGACATCCTTAATTTTGCTAGATTTTAATCTAAGTGCCTGATGTTAAGTTATAGTCTTTAATACTGGGGAAGCAGATGAGGAAAGGAGTTCAGTGCTGCACATTTAGTTTTAAATTCCACAGATTAGAATATTTCTGTGTGGTGGTCTGTGGACACCTGCATGGGTTATGACTAATAGATTCACAGCACCCGAACTAAGGCTGTAATCACAGAATATCTTATTCCTTGATGTGGTACGAAGTGGCTAAGCTAGAAGAGAGGCAAAGTAGCCAGAGGTTTCACAGATCACTTCAGCCAGCAAAGGAACAGTGAGGTTCTGGCTACTAATAGAGATTTCTCTGTTATGAAAAGTCTCCCCAGTTGGTCTTTATTCCAAGACTGTTTCTGACACACAGTCAAGAGTTCAGGGAATTAAGATGCAAGAAGCATATTATGTCAATGGCATTTGTTGGTTCACGGCTTGGACAGTTTTGAGCAGATTTTCCAAAGCAATGGCAAGAGGCACATGCCTTTCCCTACAGGCGTGCCCTGGCTGGGTGTCAAGTCTCTGCTTCAAAATACAGAATCATGAGAGATTTAGTAAAAAGTTGGTGACCAGAGAATTTCAGCAGGGAAAGTTCACTGCTGGGGGATATTTTAGCAGAAGTGGTTACAGTTTGGCAAAACCATACACAGATGAAAATATAATATCACAGCATATTGCAAAAGGGCTGTACAACCTCATCTACAGGGAGTGATATTTGACTTCACTTATAAAGTCACAGTTCCTGTGAAATTCAAGGCCTTGAGAGAAGCTGAAAGAAACAGATCCTTTCCTACAACTTGAGACACTAAATCCTGGCATAGAGCCAGGACTAAAGCACGGCAGATCTGATTCTGCAGGGAGATAGTATAATTTATTACTTCGCTCTGTCCCAAGAGAGCCCAGAGCCTCAGACATGTACATCCACTCACACTTGGATGCCTGAGTGGTGGTGGTCACTGGCCAACATGCATGATGGCCTCATTCCTAAACATTCGTTTACAAGTGGGGGATAGCAAGAGGAAGAAGGGACAGCAAGGCATTTCAACAAACCTCCTCTTACAAGCAAGCATCTCACCCTGCTCAGCATTCCAGCTTTCAAGCTCCCCATCCCATTCCCTCTTTGCCCTCACCCATTCCCCAACTTTCTCCCCCCATATCCACACCCCACACGCACATTTCCCCACAAAGCACTTTTTCTCAGGTCTACATGCAGGTTGGATACTTCTGATGACACTGATGCCAACAGCACACCAACATGATGCAACAAACCCAGTGACATTCTCTGCCAGCAGCTCTCAACCAGGGGCACACACACCAAGGGAGAAAGAGGGAAATGAAGAAGGAAAAGGGAAGACGAGAGACTAAAGAACATGTATGTCAACCCTGGCAGCTCTTCAGTCTGACTGAACAGGGTCCTCCCTCAGAAGTTCCCAGAAATCGCTTCAGTACATGGGTTCTGTAAAGAATTCTGCAAAATTTACAAAGTTGTGCTACAGATTAAAAGTAGTAATGGTTGGAGGGTGAAGGTAAAGTCGTGATCCAAACAGGAGTCACCAGGAAATGTCAAAAAACATCCTCTAATGCTAGAGTTGGGGGAAAAAAAAGTACATGTTACCTCCCCTGGAGCTGAAAGCACTTGGAGAAGATGGGGGACACAGTGATCTGCATCTAGGACTTCCCAAATGCCCAGACTACACTGGGAATACTGGGACTACCGGCTATCACATGGCCTACCAAGACAAGGATAGACTTTTCCTTTTAGGGACTTGAAAAGGCCAGTTCTCCCAGTGAGAAGGGAGTTCAGGCTTATTTTCTAAAGGCTATGGAACAGTTCTGTAGGGACTTATTTCCAGTGCCTGGCAGTGACTTATTTTGGAGATATATTGGTAAAAGTCTCCCATGTGAGTCAGCCCCAGCAGGACGAGGGGAAGAAATTGGGCTGTGAGGGCCCCACACTAAAGCCTTCATTAAGTCACTACTATTTACAGCTTGTTTGATGTGTTGGCCAGCCCCCCTAGGAAAATGCCAGTGCTAATTTTGGCTGAGCCTTTTTCAGCCCCCTAAACAGCACCTTCATTCCTGCACTTGTTGCTTTGCAACTTTGCTGAATTTAGCCAGTGCAACCAGCGTCAAGTGAGATGGTCACCAGGATCCTCTGTCCTTCACATGCCCCTAGGGAGCACACACTGCTCACACAGAGCAAAGTCTTGTCTCCAGCTAACTGCTTGCTCCAGGAAACACAGGAAAAAGCAAGACTGTGGGGACTCTACCCACTGACCAAATACGAGCACCACAGTAAATGCAAGCCAAAACAACAAGGTCATTGCTCTGTCTTTTTCCTTCCCATGAGCAACTGAGAAGTGATGCCAAATCCAGGAATATCAGGCAAGGAAGGGAAAGGGGTGTCAACTTTCTTCTGCAAACAGAGAGCTGGAAAGAGAGCTGGGTCTAATGCAGCTGAAGGGAAAGTCAAAATCCTCCAGCCTCTTTTAGTGCTGCTGAGCTCTCAGACACTCCAAGGTGCTGCCTCATTTGTTCTGGAAGGGCAGAGTAACATTTGCAGATGATTTTCCCTTGCACTTGTAACAATCCTCCATCAGAGGATAAAACCTACTTTCTGATACGGTAAAAACAGACTAGTCACCTCCTGCCAAGTTCTCAAGTTAAAAAAGAAAAAAAAGTTAGCATCTCATTTAAGGCTCACACTGAGCCTTCTAGCCAAAGGTAATTAATTTTTTTACCACCAGGGCATGCTGGAGAACTATTTAGAAATTAAAAAAAACATTTGAAAAGAGTGGGTGGGAGAAAGAAGCAAAAAGGAACCTACACACCCAAACATATGGTAGCACAAACGTACATTCTTGCTGCAGATCAAAGACTGACGAAGTTCCAGATCCTCCTTCCCTGTACCAGGGATCGCACATCTCTCTGTGACCCCAGCAGCTGCTCTAACAGCAGAAACCCCCAGCAGAGCCCAGGTCAGGCACCTTAACTGCTGGGGCAGTTGGACTTTACCAAGGCAGAGCAGGAGCCCATTGTGAGTAGAGCTCATCAACGGGAGATTTACTAGCTCTCCTTCTGTTGTATAATCCATCCATTCTCAGTGACCGCAAGTATTAGACCTCCTGCCTGGTACAGATACAACACCAGTCCAACCAAGACCAGAGACAGACATCCCGAGAAATACTCCCGTGAAGCCTCCTTTTCCTACAGCAGAAAACCTCAGACTAGTAACAACACAATATATTGCTTTACTACTTTTCATTTGAGGATACAAATATCTAAGTTTGCCCATCAGCTTCCCTGTGAAATTACCATTCTTCACCCTCCAACCTCCCACTTTACAAAGTATGCATAGCAGAGACTAAGGGAAGGGCTGCATGACTTGCCAGAGTCAGCAGGAAACCAGATCAGAAAGACAAGGATCCCAATCCACCAGCACTTTCTTTTATTGCTGGCAGGACACTATCTTGACGACTGTATTTTTTTTTTCTTCCTATAAAGATCCCATGGAGGGAGAATCAACACAAAGAGTAAGAAAAACAAAAAATTAGAGGAATTTTCCATGCCACTATGCAGCAATTCCCACTTTGCTCCAAAGCATGTTCTTGTCAGAGTCCTTGACCTACGGTAACTTCAGGCATTGCAGCGATCCAGTCAATCAATGCCATCGCTGTTTTGAACGGCAGGATGCAGACATTAGTCTTCATACAAGAGGCTTCCTTTTCCTCCAGCCCTGCACAAAATTTTAAATGGACGGAACAAGATAGTGAGGATCCCCAAGAACAGAGCAAGTAAGGAGCAAAGCTGGAAGTATCCTTCTCCCACCTCGTCATTCTCCCAATTACAACAGGTAGATAGGACAGCACTTCTGAGTGTGAAAGACCTGCCTACTGGTCCTCCCTGGCCAGGCAGGGGATGAGAATGCAGCATTTCAGACCTGTTCAAAAGGACAAACCCACTAGGTAAAACTAGAAGCTGTTAAACACCCAAATTGATTATATTTCCCATGGAAAACCCAGCACTGCATTTTCCATCACACAAAAACAACTAGACAGACAATGCCTGAGTTTTCACACTGCCTTCTTAGATAGGAAAAGAAGCAAGGATTCAAACCAGGCACACAAGCAGTTAATGGGATTATCCAGACACAGAGAGATCTCAGCAGGACCCAGCAGGCCACGAACACATCGCATCATGCAAAGGACCCCTCTCCCACCACAGGGTTAACACGTGCCAGGCTGTTAGAGTCCAGCAACAGCCTCTCCAGTTTTAGGAACTAAATCAAACATGTATCGAAATGCTGCTCTCCGTACCGGTACCTGCTCATCTTTTTCCTCAGCCTGGCGAACAGTTTAGTTTTCTTTCTGTTGAGGATGGCACGCAAATCATTTCAGTTACAGGATGGCACAGTCAAACCAGAGAGGAAAAGTTAAGCTTCCAAGCACCCATTTAGTTGGTGCCACAAAACTCGCTGTAATTAAGATGATAGGATCTCCTCTCTCTCTCTGTCACACACAAATGAAGATACACATACACACTTCCCTTCATTCCTAGAAAGCTGTGGCCTGGTTTGGAGAAAGTGGAAGAAGTTTCTTTATACCTGTCAAAGATATATATATATATAAGCAAACTAGACCTTTCCCCGCACTTCGGAATATGGGGCCAGGGTGCACATGGAGAAGAAGGAAAAGGAAACTATAGACCACCAGAGTACTGTAAATATCTTTTCACAGCTCCTCACTCTCCCCTGTGAATACTGCTGGAAAAGAAGCAAGCTCCCCATTCTTCTTTCCTTATGCAGTCTGTGCAGTCTTATACATGGATCCTAATCAGCAGCTTTCCTATCATGTTTTTTTCCAGTTTGCCCAGTCATACTAGGATAGTCCCACAGATCTCCTCCGTCTTCTAGGCATCTGAGCCCTGAATGTTCAAACTCTTTCAGAAACAAATCCCAAACATACGTCTGAGGTTCCCAGAAATATACCAGCTGTTCTGTGCTACTGTGCTACACTGCCAGCACCAGATACATCAGCCACAGCAGTACTTCTGTAGGGCCTCACATGAATGCCATAATGACGTGCACAGATAACTGCCTCTCTTCTCACACCTCCTCATTCATTTCCTGCCATTGTATCAATCTCCAATCCCCTTCCAAGTAGAAAAGGGTTAGGGAAGCATCTGCTCCTACTGCAACCCACAATAAGCCATCAGATGAGTGAGGGCTATTTCCTCCTGCACACTCACTTCAGCCCTGCACCAGATGTGCAGCAGAGACAAAAGTGCCTCACAGCATTTCCTGGTCACTGCAAAACCACCCTGGCAAACCTTTGCTACATCTTCTCACAACACCCTGCTCCACTGTGCTCAGGAGGAAGAGAATCGCTCTGGGACAGCTCTGGCATCTCAGCTGAGATACAGCGAGTAGGTGATGAACCAGCAGCACTCAGACTGCTGCCCACACAGGGACCTCTGTGCATGCCCTCAGTTTTGGGTTTTAGGGCCATGTAGTCTCCTTGCCAGCCAAAGGGCACAGAACTGCAGCTGAGACACCCACTACGGCCCCAGAGGAAGCTAGCAGTTTGAGGGAGGGCAGAAACTGTACAGAGATGAGGCAGGAATTGTAAAGACAGGTAATTTGCTCACTGAAAGCTCTTTAAGGCCAGAAACTTCCTGCCACAACAGCAATGAACATCTCTGGGCCAGGTTGTCACTACTGCCTACAATCAGTTCCTCGAGGAATTGAGAAAGGAGGAAGAAGGAGCTGGGCAAAGCAATAGCTACAGCCTTTATCTGTCCTATTACCTCATCCTCCTCCAAGGACCCTGGAGGATGCTGCTAACGGAGACAACACAGCCCACGGCAGCAAGAGGACAGGCACCACGGCCTCCTCACAAGGTTTCAGTCTGGTTGGGTTGTGATGATCAACAGACACCACATGCTAACTTGGGAAGAAGACATTATTTTCACAAGTAGCATTCCAACTAGCATTACTGAAATCTGCTGTCAGCAATCCAGAATTCAGGGGCCAAATTAAACTCAAACTTCCTCTTTCTTCAGAGTTGGAAAACACCGCACTGGAGGAATTACTGGAAGAAGACACGCAAGTCATCTACGCATGACTGCCACAGGTTAAACTGGGAGGAGAGACAAGGGAGCACAGAGGTCTCAACAGCTGATCTACCGCTTCTAAACCAATGCACTCAGACCACAGCTTGCCCTTACTTCATGCTGACTTGACCACCTCCCTCCATCAATACACCAGTTGAGGACCTGGGCTGCGCTCCTGCTCACCCAAGCACATGGGATTAGCAGCAGCTGGAAGCCAGAGCCCAACACTATTTCATCACTTGTGCACTTGGACGGCAGCCAGTCGGCCTGATCCAGAGCCCGACCTCTCCCTCCCTCCTCAGTGTTAGGGAATGTGCAGACTTGCACTTAAACATACAGGACAGCACCCAGCTGAGGAAAGAAAACTGAAGGCCCAGAGGACACTCACTCCTTGCACACACACAGATTGAAAGTGGTCTGAGGTCAGGAGGCCTCATATTAGTGAGGCTGCAACTAGTTCCACAATACACAGGAAACAGCCTTTAGGTCGGTACACATGATGGGGATGAGGCTTCAGCAAAATGGTGATTCCAAGTTTGGAGGGCCAAAGAAGGCGCTGGGGAAATGGGCTCTTGGTGCTCAAGCTGACAAGCTGCAGTTACATGGTGGGAGCTTTCAAGAGAAAGAACAGGACAGGTGCTGGGCAACCGGACCCAGAATGAAGAGCAGCTCAGTAGCTGGAATTAGACTTTAAAAAGCAGAACTGAGAGTCAGTTGCCTAAATATCAGCACCTAGTGAAAGTTCAGGCCTCCAGATGCTATCCTAGAAAGGTAAGAGGTATTGCATTGTGTCACCCAGTGCCAAGTACAATCTTGGGCATGGCTCTAGGAAGTCTCAGGAGGGCAATGGCAGGTGGGCAAATCACTTGCAACTGACAGCTTGGAGGTTTCAATACCCCTGGGTAGAGATATCCCCGTCCCATCTTCCCTGCTGAGGGAAAGACACTACCCACAGTTACTGACCTGGGCTGTGCTTTAACAGGGAAGGCATTGCCTGAGTACTGCTTGTCTAGACCCAGCAGGACATCATGAAGATTTTGGTTCAACTGCAAAACACAAAAACAAAAGACAGAAAAAGAGTGAGAAAAGAGCTCAGATGCCAGAAGAGAGTCTGGGCTGGCCTGCACGGGCTGACCAAACATCGGCTTGTGGTAGGACATGCACACTTCCTCAGCTATCCCAAGAGAGGACAACCCTAAATCTGTTTCCACTTCTCTGTGGGTATGCAGTGCTACAGCACTTGATCTGTCAAAGAGCTGCTGGCATCTCTGGGAATGCTCTGTCTTCCTTACAGATCACCTTCTTTGCTTCTCTATCACCTGGGCCCATCAGTGTGCTGCCAGGTACCACTGCAGAAGCAGGCTGATTGTTTACCTAAGATCTGTGTGTGCTACAGCTGGAGCTTCACTCTGGATTTGTAGCCAAAAGCTGTTTCTCAAGTCTGCTTACCAAAGCTTGGGATATGGCCATTTCAACTGTGGAGCCAAAGGCAGCTGGACTTCAGGTGAACAATCCTTAATTTCACCAGCTGCCTGGGCCATCTAGGCGTGGGCAGAACCTGGATATATATCTTTGCAGAAATGCAGTATTAGTGGTTAAACTCTCCCTGGCACCGAAGGCTGCAACAGTCACTTCAGACACTCCTATTCTGAAACAGCCAATCCATAAACAAGACAAGACGCCGGATTTATCACTGGTAGGAGGAGGGATCCCATGCAATCAGTGTTGGAGGCATTGTGCAGGGAGCACCAGCAATTAATTGGATGCTGTAGCAGTAATAAGAAACAGATGGTTCTTATGGAGCAAAGCAAAAGCCCTGCCCTCATACAAAATTTCTCAAGAAAGAAAAAATCCTGACAAGAAAAATCATACAAGAAGAGAATTCCTGTCTAACAAGCATCTTTCCCATGTTTTGTTGAATGTAAGTTAACAGCAACAAACCAATAATTATAACAATCCTCCCCATTCTTAACACTTAATTCATTCCTCAGTGGAGAAGAGCAGGCTATTAACTGGAAAAGACCCCATAAAATGTCAGCAGGGCTCAAAATTGATGCGTTACACCAAGGCAGAGGGCCCCTGACTGCTGGGAGTTGAAGGACTATAATGTTTCCTGTTGCTTAGTGGCTGTTTTGTTGTCAGGATGACATTAGGGAGCAGAGGGAATATAAGGGTTTTCCAGCTGGGCTCTCAGTCCCTCCTCAAGATTAGTGCAACATTTACATTTTCAAGTCTTGGAAGCAGTATACAGACCTAAGGAATTCAGGATTTCTCTAGCTCTTAACTGAAAGAACAAGAACATATTTGTAAATGACAGTGGCAATGGGGCACCATCCCACAGACTGGTCCTGGGGTCTCCTCTGGGTGCTGCCACACAGCACCAGGATCTGGCTTGCCAACACTGCTTACTTTTGTGATTCCCAACTCAAGGCACACTGGTAGCCCATATAAGGCCCATGCTAAGTACTTAAATGCCTTGTTTTGGGTCACAGGGCAGGAAAGAAGACAAAGCAGAGAGGTACTGTGGGGGAGAGCCTTTTTGAGGGACTGGAGTGAGGCAGGTCTCAGTCTTCAGCCAACTTGCAGACCTCCTGCTGGTTTTAACCCCACACCTGGGTACAGTGAGGGTACACAGCAACTGGCTGCCAGGCAGCAGAGGCAGAGGAAAACAGATACCATGCTTAGCCTGACCAGGTTATAGGTAACAGATCCATAATATAGATTAACTAAAATAGGCAGCATGAGATAGCTCTGAGAGCGGCTTCCCTTTCCTCTGCGGATCTGCAAACGAGTGCTGTCAAGTGACATGAACACCCCACTGCTGCCTGTGGCCCTGTGGTCTCTTTCCTGTGCTCCATCCCTTTACATTACTATGTCAGACTGCCTTTGTCCCAAGTGGCTCAGAAAAAAACTAACGGTTTGTATTATCGTCCAGCATAGGGCCATTTTCTCCAGCTGTTTTTTAGCTTGAGGTTTTGGGGGTTTTTAGTTTGTTTTTTGGTTTTTTCTTTGTTGTTTGTTCTTTTGGGTTTTGTTTGTTTGTTTGTTGGAGTTTGGGTTTTGTTTTTCTTTTATTAACAGAGAAGAGACAGTAAGCAGGATTAGCTGTTAGTTGCCTTACCTTGCTCATTTCTTTATGGAAGTTCTCTTCTAGGCCAGCTATACTCTGGAATGTGTTGACATAGAAACCAACACGACTGCCAAATGAAAAACAAGACAGAAGAACTTAATGGACACAATGGTCTGTTAAAACCTTTCAAACCTGCCCCTTCTGCTACCTCCCACCCACCATTCCCATCCAAACTCAACTCTGTCAGGTATGGTACATGTGAGAAGAGAGGGTGGCAGGGAAATGTGAATGGAATGACGGAGCAAAGGCTAGGCACAGGACAAACGTCCAGGGGGAAGAGGAGACCAAGTAAGACAGGATCTGAATTTAGGCTGGCGAGAGGGAGGTATAAGGTGGGGAGGAAGAAAAGAAAGAAAAAACACAAAAGGAGGTTAAAAAAAAAAAGAGCACCAACAGTAGGAAGATGAGAAGAAAAAACTATAGAGGCTGTGATGCAGACAGTGATGGGAGAGCTGGGGGAATTAGCAGAGGGACAGGTATTAATTCATCCAGAAGTCCCTCAGCACAAGGGGAAGCAAAAAAGCATGAACTGTTTGCTTCAGGGGCAGAGAGAGTAAGAAAGCAAAGGATAGCATAGAGAGCAACAGGGAAGCAGAAGGATCAGCTGGATAGCAGGAGCCCGTGAAAGACCTGTCACCGGCCTGCCAGATGCCAACAGAGAGTGCTCTACAGCACCCAGCTGAAGGAGCAACAGCAGGAGGGAGAGGCTGTCCAAGGCCAGCAGTATCATGGCTCTGCACAGCGAACCACCCAGATGCCTGCATCCCTCCCAGCTCCTTCCCCAGCCACGCCTGCATGCTTCTGTGAGCAAGGAGTCCTGGCTCAGGCTGGGTGGAAAGGGGAGTGAAGGCAGACAAAAAGCACTTTGCTTTCCCACCCTGCCGCTGCCTACTTTCGCAATCCTCACAGACCAGCACTGTCAACATGGACATGACCACTGCATTTAAAAATAAGAAAATGGGACTAGAAACATTTTTCCAGTTTTCCACTGTGTCCTCCCCATAAATCAGCTTCTGCCGCCCTACAGTTCATCCCTCAAGCTAAATGTGGGTCTTTGTTTCACCTCCCTTTTCATCACCACAATTACTGGTATGGCAAATCCATCGTCTCTCAAGTCTTTCAAGGAAGTTGAGCAGAGTAAGTAGGGCAAAGGGATTAAGCAGACAAAGCAGCGAAATACAGTTTCTCTTTGTGGTAAAATCATATTCTTCAGGAAAATCATGAAGTAAAGCACAGAGTGAACCTGTAGCTGGGGGGAATCCTAGGACAGACAGAGACGATCCAGAAAAAAAAAGAGCAGACACCCAGTCCAGGCTAAGAAGAACTGTGATACAAGAGCTTGGATATTCACTTCCTTCCAACCAGCCCTTGGGAAAACTTCCAGCACTCACCTATTCCATAGTGAAGGCAGTTCCTCCTGCAGATCAACGTTCATCTCTTCAAACACCTTCTGAGCCTTTACTAACTCTTCTTCAGCCTTAGTAACACAGAAGGGAGATTGTCAGCTCCAGCACAAACAAGTACCCTGCAGGGCTGGAACAACTGTGACTCTTTTGAGTTCTTTGGGAGACCAGGCAAAATTCTGGCACGAGGTAACCAGCATCCCACATGAGTCTCCCAGGATCCAGGGTTGCACCATAGGTGACCCTTCAGCTTGAATGTGTTCCTCTCAGGTTCTCTCAAAGGATTTCCCCATTTGTACACTCAGCAAGTAATTCAAACACCCACTAATGTGTTTTAAGTTCTTTAAATTTCCCTGACTCCAAAAACTGAATGGAGTTGGTCAGGCAGTTCAGCCTCCAGCTTGGATACGGATGAAGGTAACAGGGGCCTCTGTCCCTTGCCAGGCCTCAGAAAGAGTTGAAATCCATCCCAAATGGCATTAGAGAAGAATCCTCCCTCGTGGGGACACTCTGATGAGGTAAGGTCATGCCAAAGCCCCATCTCTTACGCGGAAGGGAGGAGGTCTGCATCCTTGGCTGATACAGCTCTCCCACAAAGCTGACTGGAGAAGCAAGGAAGGGTATGCAAAGCATGAGTTGTGCCAGCGGGAGGCCAGGCTGCAGGGCTGCAGCAGCACGTCTTGGTTTCAGTGGTCTCACGTAAGTGCAATCCCTGGCTGGCTGTCAGCCCCAACACCAAAAAGGATCTCTTTCTCCCAGATGAGAGTTTAAATTTGATCTGTTCATTGGAGCTAGACACTGACAGATCTCAACACTGATGGATTAATTCTGTCAGGTTTCAGTGAGAAAAAGGACAATCCTGGTTTCTGTTGCTGACAGCGGACACCAGCAACAAACACATGCCCTTTCCTACATCTGCCCTAGGTGACCTCTTTCTCTTTTCAGTGCCCTGACTTAAAACTCAAAGTTTTCTAATTAAAATGTTTCTATATTGTAATCTATAACAGCACAGCATTTTGCCATGCAGTGGGATGTAGAATGGAAAAATCCCTGCATGAGAAACTTGGAAGGTCAGCACAAGTGCCTACATACGTGACAACAGCAGGAATTTCACAACACCACAGGCCTCTGCGAAGAGCCCACAAACCATGGAAGCTGGATCTCCCTAAGAGCCTGCAGTCAGATTCCTGCACCTTCTATGAAATCAAGTTTTATCTTCTTTGTGTCAGCTTAATTAAAGAAATCCAGCTTACTGCTCCTTAGTGACAGTTATACACGACAGGATTGATAGGAGAAAGGGCTTAAAAATATTTTGCAGTTCAGAATCCTGTTCCTCATAGGAATCACTCTCCATTATATAGTGTAGGATCCTGTCACTCTCCACTTCTCTCCTGACTCAAGAGCAAACCACAGGAGCTCCTACTTTCCAGCTAGCTTCACCTGTCAAAGGGTTGCTCATTGCTGCCAGACACAAGGCTAAGGCTCAGTACTCAAGACCAGGGGAAAAAGTTTCCCCCGTAAAAAGACACATTTGGGAAGTATTCAAAAATTAAGAAGATCCGGTGAGGAACAGGCAAGGGGAGAAGGGGTCATGATGCTTCCACCCAGAAACCCCTGTTTCGCTGCTACACTCACTGAAAAACTCAACATTTCAAGAGGGTTTGCACAAAACAAACAAAAAACCTTTTAAACAGAGACACAGTTTATGCTGAATGAGAGACAACAATCACGAAGACTCATTCTGCCTTAAAACACCTTTATGAATGAATGTTTCTAATGCAACCATTTCAAAGGGAGAAAAAAACCAAAAAAAAAAAACCAAAAAAACAACCGAGTCTACCCTTGGGCTTTATCTCATTCTAACTTCCAAACTATACTGGAACCAGAATCAACCCAGGAGATGTGAAAGCTGGGAGGCAAGGCATCACTGAATGCTGTTTGTTTTTCAGACGTGGTAAATGTGATTAAAAATTCTTTCCCTTTCTCATTTACCTGTTTATAATGCCAAAGAACCTAGAAAGCAATGCATAAATATTGTGACATCCCGAGGCAAAGGCAAAATCAGCAACAGGCAACGTTCACTCTAGAGTAGTTGTAGGAATCAGGGATCCATCCAGGGCCTGTGGCTCAGCTTGCACTCTCATTCCCAGGTATGGCATTGAATTAATCCCTCAGTCCTTAGTCAGCCCAGAGATCTTCTCACCAGTGGGATTTATTTTGCTTGGAAGCTGGAATCCTGGCACTTGACAGCCCTGACTGCTTCCAGCAGGAGCCAAAGCCAGACATCAGCCTGGTCACAAGCCCTTTTAGAGAAAAAGTCAGCTCAGAGAGTGAGCTGAGGAAAGGCAGAGACAGGTTCCAGGGCAGAGCCCACTGCCACATCTGTGCACTTTCTGTTTCAGCTGCCATCCTTGCCACTCTGAGGGGAAACCGGGGCAAAAGGGCTTAATGCCCACACCCACGAAATAGGATCTCAGAAAATCTTTCTCTCCTCTCCCTGACTGAAAGGGAGAAGGTTTGAGCAGGAGCTGGACAACATAAACGCTTTCCTGACCTTCCACCTAGCCAAGGCTCAGAGTGCCAAGCACAACCAGTTCAGTTGTGGCGGAGGGCAATTTTTCCACACTGTTTCTCCTACTACCACACATCTCAGCCCTCCTGAGTGTCTGGTTATGTCCAGCCTAGTGCTTTCAGGCAGTCTGGTGACCATTTCACTTCAAAGACTATGTTGTGAACTGTGGTAATTAGGCACTGCTCAGTAAATAGTTTAGATATCCAAGAGGCAGGGATAAGGAAGAGAGCAGGGAGACTCCCTCCAGGCCCAAGCCCCACCAGGCCCAGCCAGACCCGCCTCTCAGAAGGACTCAGCTTGCTGACTTTCTCCTACAGACAGAGATATTGTTCTGTTATCACTGCAGCACCAAGGATGTTGCTTTTTAGTCTGTATTAAACATATCAGCGGAGCTTAGTCAAAAGGCAAGAATTTGCTGTTCTAAGCCATTTTCCTCTTTGTTTCAAAAAGCACAGTCACCAACATTTCTAACTGGGAGTGTGCAATAGCAACTCCCACAGGAGACTTCATGAAACACCCCCACTGTGTTGTTTTTGTTATTATCTGCTGAAGGCCTAAAGAGCCAGCAGTTTGCACACTGGAGAGAGGGACTTTGCTTTACAGTAGAAACACCAGATCTCACTGACCCCATTTTTGCATGGAGGTTGTAAAATTACCAGGGAAGAAGAGACAACAACACAGCTGCTGGTAAAAGGAGACTTTTTTTCGGGCTTAATATTCTGAAGCTTCTCAATAAATCACACATCATCAGCACTCCAGATTTTATCAAGAAGTTAATGAGATTTAGGACTGTCATTAACACCTTCGGTCATGAAATCACACAAATGTAAAATCTGAAGCCTTTTTTTGCCTACCTACTAATTTTCGTGAAGGCAAGTTGGAAAACCTACACGTTCAGAAAACAGCTAATGTTCTTTATCAGGGGGGTTTTTTGTTAGTTTCCAACCAAAAGTAAAATTAAAATAAAGAAGAAAGCAAAGAAAAAAAACCCTAATACTTACACAAATAGAAACAAAAAGTTAGGGTAGGCAATACCATTACTTAGCTGAGGAATAAAAGGGACTGTTTTGAAAATATCCGTGGTCACCGAAAATATTAATGCCACGTATTAGGAGATTAACACCCCCGCACCACAGTGGGTGGAAAGATTACAGTCCCTTGCATATGCTTTAGGGCAAAGTCACCCAGTACACTGAAATTACGGCGTGACTCTTGGTAGCTACCAAGATCCACGGGCAGTGGATGAGGGGGCAGTTGTAGATACTGCTTCTCTGGGCAGTCTGTGAGTGCTGCGTTCGCACCAGTCACCACAGCCAAGTCTGAGAAGAGGAAAGATGCCCAAGAGCTGATTGATTTATGTATTTATTTGTGACTTGAGAAACTTCCCATACCTGTTTTCTAGTCTTTCAGAAATACCACCAAACAGACCAGTCAAGAACAACAACTGTGCAGGTAGTTCCCAGCTGGGCCAGCAGAGGCACAGGAAAAGCCCCGGGCAGCCTGCCATGCGCCCTTCTCCCTTCAATCAAGAATAAATGCATATTTCCTCCTTTTGCTCTGCATCTTAAGCAGGGCTGCTAACAGCTGTTCTTTCCCCAGGCTTTACTGATGTGGTAATGGAGTCTTTTCCCTGATCCATAATCATAAAGTGACTGTGAAAAACCCAAGGGCTTCATAAGGTGAGAGCAATTTGGTGTTTCTAAACTGTGATTCATTCATGGACAAGGAATGTGAAGACATAGGAGCATTTGAATGAGAACAGATAAGCTCACCAGGAACTCGTGAGCAGGTAACTGGTCCTCTCCCAGTCTGGGTAAGGATTTATTATCCCTTGCTCACTGAAAGCATTTTCTTCTCACTGACTGTCTTCTGACAACTCCCTCTTATCCCTTAAGGTGTTCCAACAGAAACACTGATCGAGATTTCATCAGGAAGTCACACTTCTATGCAAGTAGGATTGAAATTTTTATTCCCTGCAGTTCCTCTGAGCTGCTCATGTCCCTCAAGATGCTATAACCTAAGTTCTGCCAGATTACACCACTGTGACCTCAGCCTGGAACTGTTTGAATATGTCACACAGGGTGCAAATTGCTTGATCTGGGCTCATCTCTTCTCCTGTGCAGATCGAAATTGTATCTAAAAATGGCTCTTTTAAACCACAACAGCCAGGACAGTGCTCATTTGGGAAAGTTGGACTTTACCACAGGAGAATGTTGCAAGCTAACTCAGCAGCCACAGAAATAGCAATATTATTTTTTTCTGGCTTTACTCAATTACTTGAATCCATAAGTCAATTTTTCATCACTTCCTTTTTTTCTTTTTTCAAAACAGCAACAATAAAAACTGACTGCTTCTCTCAGAGCAAAATGAAAGCAGTAGCTGGAGGAACTGTGTACTACATCACCCTCTGTCTCAGAGTTATTCCACAGCCTTTCTTCATCCACATTTCATTTCAAGGGGAGAAAACAACAGTCCAGTATTAGCACACCTGACTAGAAATCAATTGGGCAGGCACAGATTCATTCACTGGTCAGCAACTTCCATGTGGCTTAGGAGAGTCAAAGACACACTTAGAGAGGACTAGAGTGAATGTTGCCTAGAGATTACTTGCATGGTACAATCTAGAGCTCAAAATAGCGCATGCAGGGTTAGAGCCAGGTAGATCAGCAGTCACCTGATTTCGGAGCAGATTAGTTTGTGCAACGAGGTGAGCTTGTAGCTTCCCTTGACACCACTGAGGCGCAGCTTTCTCAAGCAGCGAAACAGGCTGGGGGAGGGAGCATGTTTGAGTGGAAAAAAAAGAAAAAAAAATAAACAGAGAACAAGAGAGACACAAACATATATCTTTTAGGATAAAAAAATTAAAATCACAACAGAGAGTGTATTTAGAGGCTGGGCCAAACCAGTATCACCAAGGCAAGAGAAAAAACAAACATCCTGGGAGTGATCAGTTATGAATCCTTTGAAGCATGCCAAGTTTAGCAGTAATTAATGCTCCCATGTGGGCTGGATACTGCAGACCAGCCAGGCAGCTGTAAGAGCAACAGATACAGTTGTTAGTGACCTAGCACACCGACAACTCTACTCCAAGGCATGGCTGTGAAGTTGGAGCTCCTTAAAGAGAGGTCAGGATTAATTAACCATCATAATTATTTGCATGCAACAGCTGAAAGTCCACAGTGATTTATTTTAATAGCAGGATGTAAGTTTAGCAATAAGTGGCAGGGGTTCCTGGGTGGGAAAAGAACATCCACATATTAGAGAAGGAAAAAAGAGACCATATAGTGCCAAAAAGTACTTGCACTGCTGTTTCTGTTACTATACCATGAAACCGTAATCAACTCAGTTCCCACTTGTATCCTGTGTCAGAAACATGATTTCTTTCCTAGGGGTCTGTCATCACATTTTAAAGTAACTTACACCGGAACAACCCTACTTCAGAGGTCACAGGAGCAAAACTCCAGGCACAGGAACAGGGAGGTGAAACTACCTACAGCAGCTGAGTGCCCGCTGAGCCCTGGCTGCTGCCCACAGCCCTGCAGAGCTGCGTGACTGCAAATGCCAGATCACAGGCTTGGGCAGTGAAAACTGCCCGCTTCGGAAGACCACACATACATAACTCCCTGGGACTTGCTGCTCCCATCTTTGCAGGATCAGGACAGTGCAACGTGTCACGTATTATCCTGTGCACGAGCTTATGGCCTAAACTACAGAGGGTGGAAAGATCTGATCCAGTGCATATTTTGGCTAATGAGAAGAGTCTGATCAAGTCCTAAGAGACCCTTGCACAGGCTAAATCAGGAATAGAGCACCAACTCATAACTCTCAATATTTCATTCTTTGAATTGCACTTTCTTCTATATCTGTTGTATCATCTTAGCCAAGCATTTGGGGCAACAGTGAGTGCAGCAGTGACAAAGGCAGCAAAACTCTGCTGCAGAGCACCAGGTACCAACCTGAGCAGATCAATTCCTACAAAAACCACTTCCACTGAGGCAAAGATCCCACTGGCACACACCAATAAAAATAACATGCCTCAGGGAAATTCTGCTCTTACCCCAAACACAATGAATTACTGCTTTGAACTGAAGGCACAACCAGCTGGGCCTCATGCCTTGCATACAGAATCAAGATCTACTTTGCCACACAAGTGATGCAATGACACTTGGGCCATCAATCTCTCTCCTCTTTTGTCTGTCAAGGTTAATCACAGTGCATGCAGTGCATTGTAGATGACTGATGACCTGCAGCTTAACAACGAAAGTACTGTGGCCACTAAATGCACATCTTTCACTTGGAGTAGAGATGCATCTTAATTTCTTCCATGCAGGAAAAATACCAGCATCTCTCACACAGCTCATATTCCCCCCTACCAGAAATAACCCTAAGCAAAGGATGACAACTCTTGTCAGCCTGGTCGAAAGATACAGATCCAAGGTCTTTCCTTCCTGTACTGCTTCTACCCTGAAGAGTCACAATTTACCATGGCCCACACTGAAGAGAATTAAAGATGTCTCCCCAGCCCTGGACTATTCTGTTGTGCCAAGAAGTGTCCTGTGAAGGGAACCACACAGGTTCAAATACACTTAAGGCACAAGAGGAATCCATAGCTCGTTTTAGGGGCAGTCTTCAATCCATGTGCCTACTCTAGAACTAAATTAGCTACATTTAAAAAATGTAAACTTTATTTTTAATTAAAATAGATCTCATTAAAAATAAAATCCTTCACTTGAATACTGGGCAAGTCCTGAATCAAGCTATTCACAGGCAGGAAAGAAACCTGACAAGAGAAAACTCTTATTTTTCTGCTTTCAGCCATGTTTATTATCCAGTAATTGTGACCAACAGACAACAGAATACATTCATGAAGTGTGCATAGAGTGCATTTCCATCGATGTACTTGTCATTCACACTCCTAAGGGTCTCTCTCCTAGGATATCAGAGGACTTCACACACACAACCAACCTAAAGTAACACTAAAACATTCTTACCACTGCTCTAGGATGGGGAGACAGAGTCCCAAGAAGCAGACAAACTGTAACATTTTTCTGGAGCGTTGCAAGATTTTGCTTCCCCAAGGGGCACACAGGCTTTTCTGCCAGAGATTACTGGTCCTGTGTATGTGACTAAACCCACACCCAAGCATTCGACCACCAAGACATGCAGACTGATGATGGTGGGCCTGAACCAACCCAACAGAGGCCATCCTGCCTTCCAGGAAAACTAAACAAATGAGAAGGAAATACCTAGCAAAACCTCACCAGTTCACAACACCTCAATGATCTTAAAGGTCCTTTACAATATGAATGAATTCTATGAAAACACAATGAAGAGGTACAGGTGAACTTAAAAGCTGCTCAGTAGGCAAATGAAGACCTCCCAAAAAGAAAGGAAGGCTACATTTCCTCCTGTTTGCTTTACCTTTGCAATTTTGGTTTCATCCTTCTTCTTTGCAGTTTGCAGGGCTTCAAAGTGGTGTCTGGCACTGTCGTAATCCACAAGCTTCCTTCCTCGCTTCGCGATACGAGACTGGAAAGATGGAGAAAAGAGTCATGCCAGTCTTCCCCAGCAGTCAAAACTGCAAAACCTCCCAGGAAAAAAACCCTCCTCTTCATCCAACTTCCAGAGCACCCCACACTCTGCCCACACAAGGAGTCTCCGTGGATCCTCCACACAGGCTGTCCAGAGAGGTGGCCCTGGGAGCCACCTGTGACAAGCAGGATTCTCCTCTCAGGAGAAGACCCATCCAGGGAAGGCGAAGGCATGCAGCCAACAGGCCCCACCTCTGGGTGACATGCATGTTTTCAGAACTTTAGCTCCACTGCTTCCTAAGCCCCACAATGTGCCTGCATCCTATAGGCACTGCTTTATCATTTTCAGGGCTTCCTGAGGGCTACAGCCAGTCTCTAACTAGCCAGCTCACTAGTTTGTGTGGAAGCCTGAGAGATTAAGTTCAACAAAAGAAAGCATTTCTGCTGCCAGCACAGCAAAAGCACTTCTCCACATGCTCAGGATATGCCTAGGACAGCATTTTGGACCCTGTGACAGGAGCTGCAAACAGTAGAGACTGCAGCCACAGGCAGAGGTCTGCTGTCACCAGCATTAAAGCAAGGGAAGTGCAAGGGAAAACCTGCAGCACTGGGTCCCCAAGAGGCAACACTGAAGCCATAACAAATACAAGGAGGGAGCTGTGTACCGGACTGAGATTCAGGAATGGAGTCCTGACAAATCCATGGTTGAGAATCCAGGACAGACAGTCAGGCCTGTGGCCTGGTCCTCTGTTACCTTTCTTGAGCTGAGGAGCCTTGGGCTCCCTCTCTCCCAGCAGAGTTGCACTTTATTGAGGCTCTGGCCCACTGGGCTCCCTGTTTGAGGAGCTATCCATCCCCTCAGGTCCCTGCCTCCCACACGGTCTGCAAACACCCCAGACTATCTGGGTTGGAGCATAGGTCTTCCCAGCCTGACCATAATACTCCCCCTCCAGCTCAGAGAGCCTGGACCAGCGTCAGTAATCAGCAGTCCAGAGACAGGCTGGGTAAGAGAGTGAAAAGGCATGGCAAGCAGCCAGGAGGATTTCTAATTAACCACAAAACCCAGAGACATAGAAAGTGCAGAATGAGGAATCAGCACTGGGATTTACTTGCAAAAGCAGAATTCCCTCCTCTCCTGCGCTTGGCAGGGAGCTGTGGTTTCCTCTCCCCAGGCTCCTGCAGATAAGCTGCAAAACCACACTCATGGCTGATCTCTCTGCCAGACCAGCTGGGAGCAGCTTGCACGTCTCCCACACATGCTCCTCTGCACTTCCAGCAAACACTGGTGCAGCTCCGGGTGAGTCACGGCGGATTGCAGGATCTCAGCCACACGCACACCCAAACTCTTTTCTAAATGCTCAGCTCACTCTAAGAGAGGGGGTCATGAAGAAGCTGAGCCACCCCACGGTCGAGGTCAGTAGAAGACACCTCCTAAACATCATGCTGCCAGCCAGGAGACAAGGTACTGGAGGGGGCTTCCAGCAGCACAGCAATCTGAGATGCAAGTTAATGCATCTTACAAACACACCAGAGGAAACACTTGGCCCCATGCGGGATTTAAGAGACACCATTTTCCCCCCAGGCCAGACTGGTAGAGACAGCTGGAGTTTTCCCCACCTCTGACACGGCAAACAGCCACTTCAGGTTTTCTGGCTACCCCACCAGGGAGTTTGATTCAATGTCACCCATCTCTCAAACAAAGCAACTCCTCCATGCTTATGCAGCTCACAAACTTCTAATACCCACCCTCATGTTTCTGCTGGACTACAAGGAAATGCTGCAAGGTACAGACACGCTGGGTGTGAGCCCTCCTGGAGTAACCACTGACCACACCGCTGCCTGCGACGGCACTAACGGGATTTAGCCCAGTCCTGGAAGGCTGCAGGGCTCCCTTGTACGACTCCAGGACAGCTGCAGGTACCCACCACCACACGAATGTAACAGCTGAACTCCAACCGACTTTACTACTTGGCAACAAATCCATCTTAATTTGAGCCTCCTTAAAAAAACAAACAAACAAACAAACCCAAACCAAAGCCAAGCTGTCACAAACAACTTTTGCCACCCTCCTTTACTGAATATTTGGTTTTACAGCTCGTAGAGCAGCAGCTCTAGGGTAAGACAGAAAATCCTCAACTCCACAGCTATTCAAACTTGGGTTGTAGTTTATCTTCTCTGGCCTCACTGCAGAGACCTGTACTCTTATTGCATATTCTGCAAAACCAACTAAAAACTCACTCAGAAATATTAAAGATTATGCAAGAAGAGTCCTACTCCAAGAAGTACAGACGCTGACCTGCAAGGAAAGTTTAAAGTACTTTTTACATTCCCATTTGTCAAGTTAGAGAAGATGGAGAGGCCTTTTTCAGGGGTGAACATCCAACACTGGATAAATTATTTTCTTTAACACACAAAAATTCCTTACTAAAGGCATGCTCTGTTTTCACGTTCTTGCTTGGGATCCCTTTTCAAGTCTAGAAAATCCAAGGGAATTTTTCCAGCCCCCCAAGTAAAGATGGATTCAGAACATGTTAGAATGTAACAAAAAAATAATGCACACATGATTTAACTCATCGGACATTTTAATTGCGGAGCCATTAATAAAAACAGGCCTTTTCACAACTAAATTAAAATCCTCTTCTCTCCATAAATCAACTTATTTTACCACAGTAATGCCAGAATTCCAGGAAAGGCAGAAAACTTTCTTTGGTGGAAAACAAAAACGAGAAAACTATTACCACAATAACAAAAACCAACTCAAATATTCCGTAAATTACATAAGACTGGAGCTTTTTTTTGCCTGCCAATCTCAAGAACTCTAATTCCTTACGTGAGGCCTAACTATACTTCTGTACAGGTGTAGCAATGTTCAACAACTGCATTTCTAGGAGTTTCTACCACTTGACAAAAATATACTTGATTTGAGCACTTCTCACTGCTCTGGGGTAAGGAGGATGATGCATCCAGCTGAATGACCAATAAAAACATACTGACCTTTTTAGGTTCATACCACTGAAAGTCCATTTTAAACGAACAGTCAACTCTAGGGAAACACATCCATATCTTACTGTAAGAACCAACATCAAGCCACTCGTTTTAGGAAGGGAAGCAGAGGTGAGTAGTGCTCTCTAAAACATTACTTGAATTGCACATGAAATTGCTTTTATGCAATAATATAAAATTTGCCTTTTCTAGGGCATCATCTGACAACTGAGAAAGAACATTAGTAATAAACACCTTAGTGACCCATTCAGAAGTCAGCTGCCTCTAGCAATATTTTAATA
The DNA here is from genome assembly GCA_013397755.1 of Cnemophilus loriae. Lineage (NCBI taxonomy): Eukaryota > Metazoa > Chordata > Aves > Passeriformes > Corvidae > Cnemophilus > Cnemophilus loriae. The sequence continues at coordinate 2,012,251 of VZTF01008853.1, forward strand.
TTTATTCATCTTTGCATACCTATTTGTTGTCATACTTTTCAGACCTATGGTGAAATTCAGGCTGCTGAGGTCAACTGTGGTGATGTCAACAGAGTGAAACGATCAGTGTCAGAAAATGGTGTAGCAAGAATCTCAGTTTGCAGACATAACTACAACTTCAGTACAAAGGTCATAACTTTTCCTTCTAATATAAACAAACATGATTGGTTAATTCAGAGAGAAAAGGCCAGGATTTTCAGATATGTGTGATGGTTTTCACTGCATACCTTTTAATTCGTGCACAAAGGCTTTGTGATAGCAATGCCAAAAGGAACCCATTATTCTTTCTCAGCATGATAAATCTCACTGCCTTTGAAGGTGCTCAGTACCTAACACCTTGAGTTTTGGTGGAATTTGGGTGCTCCCACTCTTGCACTCCTTTTAAAATCCCCCTGTAAAACCTCAGCAGGATTGCAACAGAATTTAAAAATTCTGAAGATACTCAACATGATAAAAAGTGACACTCTGAGGTGACCCAGTGAACAACCAGAGAGGCTGGTAAAATGTGACTTGGACCAAAGCAGCGCCAAAGTCTGAGTCTACAGCAAGCCCAAAGTAAGCCCTATTGCTCAGGAAGCAGGACAAGCTGCACTTCTGACGGAGGCACATGACATCACAGCCCAGAGGGACCAGCCCTACAGCCTTCAGTGGGTGCAAAGCCACAGCCCTTCCCCACTTCAGACTTCCAGGGGCAGAAGAGGCTGGAAAAATGAAGCAAAAACAGAGAGTCCCAGGAGACGAGGACACTGCTGTTCAGGGCTCATTTTACAAGCCTGTGACCTGCCCCCATTTCATACAGCACAATCCTCCTGAAGCAATAAATATTGACAAACGTTTTAAGAGACATGTGGTGGGGAAAGGGTTGTTTTCACTGGGAAGTAGCCAAGCTGTTATTTCCCATATGGTGATATCATTACTAGTGCTTCCATATGGTGAAGACATTTCCTGCATAACCTTGAAATGAATGGAGAGGAGATAACTGTGGGGGAAGTGAAGGTCACAGGACAGCACCCAAACCCAGGTCTTTGGATATGACCTCTCCCCGAAAGACACCTACCCAGCATTCTCCCTTCCCTGAAAAAAGCTGGTTACACACACAGCAGGACTTCAAGGACTCACAGATATCTGCCTTCCACACCAGCCTCTACTTGTAAAGTACATTTGCCACCAACTGCTTTCTCAATGTTTTATGCTTACAAGGAAGTTAAAAGACAAAAGGACCAAAAAGAGAGACTGAGACCTTCTGAGCTATTGCTGACACTGCCCCCTGCACTCTGATGCAATAGGGAATTTCATGGATCCTCCTGCTTCACACTTGTATTTTCTTTTCAGCATCTTTCCCCTGGATTCTTCACTCTCATTTTAAGCCCAAAAATACAACAAAACATTTTCAATTAACCCAGAGCTGCAGAGATCTTGGCTGCTTTCAAAGAAGACCTTGGAGCAGAACAGCACACATTCTCCTAAAGAAGATGAGGATGTAAGAAATTGATCTGCAGAGCTTTTATCTGCTGTGACTCTCTAGATCAAATGGTTTAAAGAGAATCTTACTTTAATATCTGGAAATTGGCCAAGGTACGTATCCATGGTCAGAAGTGCTTGATCCACCAGCTTCTGATGGAAATCTGTCCATAGGAGATCATTGTTCTGAAAAACAAAAGAAATGAGTTAACTTTTAAGAACACAGGGCTCCACATTTCTGTTTTGCTCTGTGAGTGCTACAGTCAACAATCTCGGGCCCTCAGAGCTCTTAAGAAACAGCAATTTCTTTGGAAAACTAATTGTAACAGAGATCTTGGCAGAAATGAGAAAGCCTGGTGCTGCTAATTCAGGTGACCTCTCCAAGGACAAAATGTCTTTGAAGGCCTATCTTTCCCCTGCAATGTTAAACTCAAGTCTGTACAATGGAAGACAATTGTCAGGCTGGTTTCACATCCTTCTCCCAGCAGCCACAAAAAAGGGACACCTGACACCACAAGAAACCATTTTCAGCTTTTCATTACAATATAGCTTTCTGGAAAATCATGAACAACAACAGAAAGCTACTCCAGCAGCCTTCAGCCCTCACACCAGCTGCCTCCACAGCCCAATGGAGGCCACAGCCAAGGCTTGCACTCTGAGCTGTGCCCACTTTACCCTTGACCTTAGCTCAGGCACAGTAATTTCCTATCAACACCTTAGATTAGGTGAAAATTACCCCTCTCTCCTGTTCTTCCACTTGAACAAAGGGTTTCGGCTAAAAAATTCAGGAAAAAATTCCCACTTCATGCTTTTTATTTGGCAGGAATAACTCTTCTCTCTCACCTGTCTTTTCACAAGTGAAATATAAACAAGGAATTAAAGGGGGAGGTGGAAAGCAGACCCAAAGGGTAGCTACAGTTAGTTCTCAAGATTCATGGTCCCTTTGACCTCTCTGGCTCAAATTTTCTGAAGGGTCAGTCTCTCATGAGGCACCACAGTAGCTCAGGAAGAAACAAGGCCAACAGAGACTATGAAGCCAAACCAGCTAAAATACAACTCCATTATTTAATGCAACAGCACTTCTTAATGCAATGTTTCCATGTTAATGAAAAAAATTGACCTGGAAATGCTCAGGTTTTGTTTGAATTATCTGCTTTGAAGTCATTATTTCCTGGGCAAGATACAGATGTTATTTCAGGTGAGATTTTCTACAAGGGAAAGAATGGGAGGGAAAGAATCCTCCTCCTGCTCTCATGTGTACACCTTCATCACTTCTCCAGTGCCACAGACAGCTGCAGATAAGCCCAGTCCTGTAGCCTCATGGCAAATGAATCCAGAGAGCTGAACTGCCACAGCTGCTGTTCAGCAGAACAGCTGAGCAAGAGAGCAGAGGGTGCTGCCTCCAGGTGGACCCACCACAGGCACATGCCAAGGGGGATCCACGCTGCCAAATGACAGACTGTGCCCTAAGCTCCATAGAAAACACCTGGGCAAGTTGGACAGGCATCACCTCGCCAAGGGATGAGAACAACAGCAGTTTGGGGTGACACATGGCAGCCAAACAAGCGAGCAACTGAAACAAGGCAGCTGCCATGAGGGGTTGTTGCAGCTGCACAATTGGCTGCTCTGACTGCTTCAGCCATAGCTTTATCTGCCCCTTTCTCTTGCACAGAACATAAGCAGTATACCCAGTTGACCCTACTGAGTTTTTTTTGGCATCCCCTGTCCCCATTTAGCCACTCTGGGAAGAACAAATAGCTTCTGGGCGTAAGTGTATGGTTCTGCGTAATGTACAAGCATCTGGCAACAATGTCCCACAAAAATACAGGCCACATCCTTTCAGCCTTCCATTCTTCACAATGCTAAGTTTGTCTCCAATTCTTCTGCAAAGTCATATGCCTGAAGAAATGTGGTGCACAGACATGGTTTCCAAAGCTCATCTCTGCTGACAGAGCGTATCTGGACATCTCCACATCCTGGACAAAGTCTTACCTCTGCTATTTTATTTGTGTCATCTCTCCCAGGCCAATCTGGCTCATAAACTTCCTGCAAACACTCTGTCAGCTTCTTGGAGGCCTCATGCATAGCTAGGAAAGAAGAGGGAACTGTTCAGACAAAGAAAATAGTGTGTTCCTCACAGTTTAACCCTTATCCTGAGGAATGAAGGCACAGGAGCATTACAGCAGATGCTGAGCTCTTCCTTACTACGTGTCTGACCCTCGATGACACAGAGATGGAAGGTAACCGGAGTGAGAAAGGAACCAAAGATGCAGTTGCATCAAACCCTTTGTGTTTGTCCTCTCCTAGCAGAACACATGAAGGCCCATCTGCTAAGACAGCACCACGTGTTTGGCATCAAAGCGCAACCCCGTCCCATCCCAGCTGGTCCCAAAGGATTCTGCAAGATTCCCCCTCCCCCAGACAAAGCTGACCTTTCTTGCAACTCATGCCTGGGGAAACACCAGGAAGGGCAAGGCTGCAGAACCTCACTGCGTAGGTAAGCATTAGAGGGGAACAAATCTCTGCTCATGCAGATCTTACCTTTCACAGAAGCCAAGTAAGTTCGGAGGTCCTTCTGCAGCCTCGTGCCTTCGGACTGTGAACGTAAGGAGATCATCAGTTATTCTCTCAGCTAAAGAGAGTGTAAGAAGCACTCAAGCATTTCTAATTAAAGAAAACTGGTCTTGCAGATGGGCTACACACCAGTCCTATGATCACATGAAACTTCAAGCTATCACATTTTTTGCATTTTTTGCTTTGTGTTCTAGGAACTTCTAGGACTTTTGCAGCAAACGTAATCATAATTCCTCTCCTCTTGTACTCTCTTTGGGTCAGTTCCCAATGCTTCCCCAGACTAGGAGACTTTGTTTGTAGAACTGGCCAGCTCCTTCCAATCCCTTGTTTCCTTTGCTGATGGCAGTAGGAAAAGAACAATTGTGAACTCATCCAGAACTTTCGAGGCATGGAAAACAATTTGGGCCACGCTGTTGGAAGCAGATGGATTTCTCACAAAGCTATGCTATCACTGCCACTTCAACAGCTGGGCAGATTTAGCCTCTGCTTAGAGAGCACAGCTGCACTGGGAGCACAAAGGATCACAGCATGAGCTCAGTTGAGACAAGGGGTGCCTGAGTGGTGGGGAGAGCTGATGGGAAACATCTGCTTTTGAAGTCAGTCGCTCTGAGGCAGCTGTTGGAGATGTCCTGTGAGCTCCCTGTCTCTGGAGTTGGCTTTGGCTGTCAATATTCACTATGCTGGGGTGCCCCCTCAATGAGGCACAAACTGGGAAGGAGGAGGAATGACAGCAGGCTGTGAGGTGCAGTCCTCGCTTTTCTGCATTCTCGTTTTGCAAAAGATATGCGAAGTCCCACCAATGGATACGTTATCATCCTGCAGCTGTATCATTTTTAAGAACGACTAAATTTGAACTCACAATTTTGAGGTTATCAAAAACTATTAGCATGGAAGGCCCCCTGCAGAAGTTGCCCATTACACACTTGGGCACTAGCAACGTCTGGAGCAGTAACATTCAAAATTGTAGCATTTAAAATCAGAAGCCACCTCTAAAATTGTGTCCGTGCTTGCCCTAATCCTGACACAGCAGCAAATGACACAAGCCAAACTCAGAACTCTTCAAGTCTCAATATCCAGTTCCAAAGCCATGGGGACAAAAGTATCCTCTGAGCAGAAAACTGGTACCACAATTAAACATCTAATCAATATTTTTAGATAGATCACCTGAAAAACCTACAAGTCAGGGCCTGAAAACTGGAGCATGCAATTGCAGCAATGCAGAACCAGCCTTCTGGGTTCTCCGGCCATCCTCACCAGTTTGTGGTGCTGCATCCTGCAGCTGGAGTGGTCTCAGTCACCTCTTGCTGATGTTTAAACTCAGAGTTACAGCTGACCTCTGTCATTATGGGGTTACCTAAGTCTCTTGAAAGTACTGAGCCTGCCAGAGAGAGTGAACAGACTCTACAGCCTGCAAGATGTGCAAGCAGAAGGATTTTCAACGAGAGATCCATGTTCACAGTTTTGCCCTGAATCCTGTTTTTCCAGCTCCCCTGGGCACCTGTGGTTCCTGTCCAGTTCCCTTTCTGACATTTCTGTTGATTTTTTCTTGTCTACCAGTAAAGCAGCTCCCTTGCTACAAAGGTGCTTTTTAAAAAAATTATTTTAAGCACTAATGCTTTCCCACAAAATTTTGGGGTAACTTTAAGACCATTGCTTTCTCTCTATGCATGCAGCACCTGCCTTCTTCGAGCAGCCTAAAGTGAGCTGTCAAGTACCGCCACAATTCTGAATAAATCATAGAATCATTAAGGCTGGAAAAGACCTCCAAGATCACCAAGTCCAAACTTTGACTGAATACCACCATGTCCACTAAACCAGTGCCACGTCTATGTGTTTTCTGAACATTTCCAGGGATGTCTGGGGAGCCTGTTCCAATGCTCTCTCCAAAATGCCTTTCACAATGCAAGTTACATGCTGTCAAATACTATACAAAACAGAAACTTTCAACACTCTTGAGTACACATTTAAGAGATGCTTCTTAAACTGAACTGAAGTAAAAAAAGTAGGGAAAAGAGTCAAACTGGAATCAGAAAAACAAATCCACTTCCCAGTTATCAAAGAGTTTAAGGGTGTACAGGGGGAAGTTACAGAGGTATGGCTCAATTTGAAGGTGTTTAAACACACAAGTGTCATCTTGTTTGAGCAGATATTGCCATACTTGCAATCACAGTGTAATTCAAGCTCGTGAGCCTATAACATAACCAGGTATAACACGAAGGACAGTGTAAAAATGGATATTTAAAAATAAAAGTGCTGTGCTTAGAAGGCTGGAAGATCTCTCTCTCTCCCCACAAAGACCTAATGAACTACCTATTGTTTATAGCTCTGTGAAAGAAAAACACAAAAGTGGTTTGATATCTTTTTGTGCTTTCTTATCTTGAAACCAAGCCCTAGCTAAGTATGTGATTTCCTGTAGAGCTGCTTCTTGGTAGACAGGTTTCCTAAAAACCCTTTACCCCAATCTGAAAAAGAAATTATTTCATCCTAATATTAGACTGCAACCCTTTTACCTAACCTCTCTGATTTTGCAGTTCTAGTGGGAAGGATTTTATTATCAGCAGGGACGTTCGACATCTGAGAGGTGCAGGAGGTAATGTCCTGTTCCAGATTAGATTAATGCAGGGCTGGAAGAGCAGACTGTGTAATTACAGGGAGGGGAAGCACTGAAACAACAGCTCCAGGTAAGCCCCCACTCAGCAAAACTTTAGAACTGTTAAGACGCAGAGCATGAACAACTGGTGAGAAGCTCTACCTTGGGGTACCAGGGAGGCTGTTAAGCTTGTTTTGCCACATAGGGCTGAAATGGAAACTGCCAGGCGTGAAGGGTTCTTGTCTGGGAAAAAAACCTCTCTCTGAGCTACTGACTGTAATGGGAACCTACTCTGCAAGAGCGAAGATGCAGTCTCCACTGCGTGCCTTGCAGCAGGGGCTGTGCTGAACACAGCGTGGTGCCGGCAGAGGTGCACGCAGCCTGTGCCAGCAGCAGCAGCTTCCCTCTCACGTGCTTGGTGTGAAAGGCTGTAAACCAGCCCAGAACTTCCACACAAGTGGCACCACATGAAGGGTATCGAAAGCCAGCTGCTCTGCCATGCAGAAACACACACGGTGCCAGGGGTAAGGGCTGCCACCAGCCTCGCACTGTCCCTCCAGTGAGTACTTCAGCGCATGGCGAGAGAAGCCAAAGCCTGGCACACCTCGGGCAGGGGCTGAGTTGTACCTTTACAGCAGGACTCTTGCTCCCAGGTCAGCAAGGACAACATCTGGGACAGATCCTTTGCCTGTGGCTGAACACAAGTGACACTGGGAAAAGGAAGGAGAGGGGAGCCTTCAAATGGACATTTGGGTAGGTTAATAGCCAAAGAATCTCGATGAGGGAGTAATGAGGGTCAGTTCTGCCACCTGCCAAGCCTTCAGGAGACACAAGCAAGCCCTGCACCTGTACGGTTGTGTCCAGCTCTTCTGTCACAAAGCAAATCCATCTGAGCTAAAAAGTTCACACCATTCTGGGACCTCAGAGTGGTGCTCTTATTTGAAACTGATGGACAGAGAGTTAGGAAGTGCAATGTCCTCCCTTATGTCCACTCAACTACAATTTCAGAGAACCACAAATACCTTGGTTGAAAATGGGTAAGTGATTTTTAGACCTGCACTCCATTCCTCAACAGCCTACACACAGAAACATGTGTCAAAGTGGTCCAACACAATCATTAGAGTCAGAGAAGCCTCTAATCAGCCAGTGAACAAGGTCACTACCTGCTCACACCCTAGCCAGTTCCACAAGAGAGCAGAGCTGTTCTGTCACCAGCCTGCAGCAAAAGGTCAGCTTTCCTCCAGACTTCCATTCCCCACTGGAGCAGACTTTGTAATGAAAGGTCATAGAAATCTCAAAGATAACTATACTTCACACACCTCATACATATGAAAATATAAACAAGTGTGTATATATGCACATATAGCTGATTTTTTATTCCCCTAGTCTACCTGGCATGATAACAACAACTCAGCTCTGGATATCCGAAGAATCCAGCTAACTCACCCTCACGGTCAGCCCTGTAAAACAGGCATTGTCTGCATTTATTTTACTAACAGGGAAACTGAGGGCTTAAGCAAAACCAGCAGACCCCAAGCAGCAAATGCAGAGCAGCCTCCAGCTTCTTTGGTTAATTATTTGGGGAATTTAGTTCATGGTCTGCTCTGCAAGGCAGGAAAAAAAATTCAGATGTAAGGGATACAAGAGGCAGTGCTTCTTTAACAGGCTTCTCACTGCACCACTGGAACTCATGGCTTTGGAAATTGAAAAAGCCATCCCAGACAGTCACACCTAGAAATTTGGATTTGAGTTTTTTTGTATTTCTCCTTTAAAAAGGTTATTTCTTAATCGCTTAAAAATTATACAAAAAAAGTCACATCTGGTAATATCATGTTGTCAGAAAGCAGCTAAAATGTATTCTGCTGTGTACAATAGAATATCATTGCTGGACATGCTACAGACATGCTGCATGAACTTCTGGAGCAACAGCTACTATTGCTGCCAAGAGAACGAGCTTTAGTGTCCAGGAATCTGCAATCAGCTCTGGTTACACATAAGTCAAAGCCAGACTGAAGGATTTTCATTACATTCAGCTGTGGCAAATCCCTACTCAGCTGGTTTTGTGACATATAACCACATCTGCTGAGTCTCAAGAGATATGATGCAGCTGCCACTAACAGCTCTAGAAAAAGGTCCTAAATGTGTCAGGCCACAAAAGGGTAACAGATTTCCTCAACACCACCTGAGCTATGCTATGGCACACATTTCTTGCCACGAAACAGAAGCAATGCTTCCCCTAACAACAAGCACCAGCGTGCAAAACCCCCAAGGTAACTGGTGTTTTCCCTTCTGGGAGGCTGAAGGCTCTAGATGAAAAATAAAAAATGAAACACACCCAGTTGAAGATAGCAAACTACTGCTGTTGAAGTAGGAGGGTGGGGAAAAATTGCTACACTGTTAAAATATTTCTGTGCACTAAAATATTGGGGATGAGGCAGACACGCAGAAGAATAATGACTCAGCCCTGACACAGTGATTGTGCAAGTATGGGGAGGAAGTCAGATTTAGGTCTTAGACATGGAAGGATGTTGTTCCCTTTTCACCCTTTGCTTTCTTTGTCCCTTCTGCCCTTCACTGTGCTTAGGAAACTGAAACTGCCTTGTTCCATTTTATTTTTTTATTTCTAATCTGTTTCCCACCCTATCCGTCTTTCAGGGACACAATGTTGCTCTTATATCTCCACTTCCAACAGAGCAGCAAAAATTACATTACAAAGCAACTGCTAACCGAAGAAAGTGTTCCGGTTGAGCTATTTCTTTTTCTAAAATTGGGTCTAGAACAAGTATTATTTTTACCAATCTCTTCATTACCAGTGATTGCACTGAAGAAACAGGATGAAGCTGAGGCAAGGGAGATTTAGGTTGGGTATCAAGAAAAGGTTTTTCACCCTGAGAATGGCTGGGCACTGGGACGGGTTCCTCAGGGCAGTGGTTAGAGCATCAAGCTTGACAGAGTTCAGGAAGTGTTTGGACAAAGCTCTGGGGCACATGGTGTGACCCTTGGGGTGTCCTGCAAAGGGTCAGGACTTGGACATGATGATCCTGATGATCCTTCCAACTCAGCATATTCTATGATTCTCTCACTGATTCCATGAAAGGGACCCTGGAAGTCACAGTGTCATTTCTCATAAGCGAAAAGTTACGAGTTACGAGTCACTTCAATAGGCCTATGTCATTGTTTAATTTAATGGCCTTTAATTACATATTGCAGTAGATGACTGGAAGCTAATACTAAAACCCAGGGTGCAATTACATATCTCCAATTATCTTACCAGCTGTTTGTTGAAGTTCTGCACACACTGTTCAAACTGCTCATCTTTTGTTTCATCTGCTTTACCAAGCTTCTGAAGGACCTGTGGAGAGAGAGAAAATAGGAGACTTCAAACACAGATACAGCAAAGCAGAGAAAGAAACACTTGCACGTTTTTGGTCCTGCGGCTGAGAGAAGGAAAGTTAAAATGTCACCCTTATTCTTGTGCTCAAAATTTTTGGAATATTTTTCCACACATTCATAGTTTGAAAACAGATTCACAAATGAGTCAGGAAAAATTTGGACCTCTTATATTCTGCTGTACTGAAGAGAATGACTGAGGCTTGTCTTTCACTGGTCTAAAGCTTTTTGCAGACAAGGCAATAGCAATCCAGCTGTTTATCTCCTGAACCAGCAAGATGCAAACCACATCTTTAATATGCCTTGTGTTGTGCAGTTACACTTATCCTGGTTTAACACTAGTCTCTAGGCCAGACAGGGTGGGGTTCTGCTCCCAGAACAGCTGGATGGTCCTTAAACACAGAAAGCTGTGCAGAGATGTCAAGGAGAGAAGATGGCAGGAGCAGTGAAAGTCCCACCTTCCTTCCACCTTTTCTCACTGTGCACATGCTTGGCAAGAGCTGGCTGCTGAGACCAACTGGGGACCTTACACGATTAATCTGTGTGACACTCAGTCCAAGTGTCACTTCTGAGAGTGTCAGCAGCCACCTCCCTGCACAGCACAGCTCCCCACAGCCTGTAAAAAACTCCTTATCGGACTACTTCTCTTATCACCTCTCTCTCTTCATTCTCTCTCCACGCAGATAAGTGGATTGCTCCCTGGCTTAGAACAAAAAAGCGTTTCACGTTCTGGGCTGGCAGGTACATTCATCACAAGAAGTCCGGGCAAACCTGTAGAGGAAGGCAGCAGCTATTTGTCATGCCCCAAGCAACCCCAGCTGCAGGGAGACTGGGATATACACTGTAACTGGTTAAGGCCAATTACATCACCTCTCTTAATCAAAACTAAAACCTAACCATGCCATAAAAAGAAAAAAAAAAAAGAAAACGGCAAGAAAAGCCTTGTCTCACAGGGACAGTGAAACCAGAGAAAAGCCCACCCAGTCCTCATTCACAGGAGGTTTTGGTGAGCCAGAGGTGAGCTAGAGAGGGAGCTGAGGGAGCACCTCGACAAGCGAGGCAGCCCTGTCTGGAAAGGGCATGAATGCCCAAGAGGCAGAAAGCACTGGAAAGCTGGAGTCTCCCTTGCTCTGCTGAGCACAGCAGAACAGCCCTTTACCCACAGACCCCAGTTATCACGTTCAGCCCCTTTCGGGGAGAAGGGGATTAAGACAAAAAAAGCAGGTGCCTGTTACTGACATCAGGTCTTCAGATAGACCATTAGTAAGTGTTCCCAGACTGAGGAACTGCCAGAGAGCCGTGACAGTCACCCAAATCAGTTTCTTCCAGCTGCCTTTGCTACCCGTGGATCTTCTCAGAGAACACACAGAAAATTTTTCCCCTGTAAGGCAGGAATCAGTCTTTCATGATTAGTCCCCAAAATGGAATTGAAAAAGGTCATGCAACAGGATGTAGAATAGAATATTTTCAAATTGAAGTGACCTACAACAATCATTTAGTCCATCTGGCTATGCACCTACTGGCCCACTCTCTTTTTTTTTTATACTGTTGAGGTGGAGGACACCTCTTATGCCTGTTTGGATAATCTCAGTTCCTCTCTCCCCCATACATGGACAGATATTCCCATCTCACCCCGACCACAGTAACTGACTGTAGTGGTAGACATGATAAATCAGTGCAGTCATTCAGCATCCAGCTCCTAAATCCCCTTATTTCAGCTGGGATTAAATGTCTAGGAGGGAATCACTGTTTTTCATTCTCCCTCTGTTCAACAGCTTCTCTTCACCTCCAGAAATTGCTGAGGTATTCCAATGTCAGCAAAAGGGGGGAAAAGGACACAGACAAAGAGTGCCCTCTTTGTCACCAAGAGTTGAATCAAGAACCTCCAGAACTGCAAGCACAACTTTCTAAAGCTCAAATGCCAGCATCAAACACTGCAGCTACAAATGCCTAATGTGCTTAGTAAATCTGTCTACACAGCAGGATACAGACAGCATGAATATTCCCTTCTTTCTGACAAACCCTTGGCACATAAGAGCTCACTGGAGAGAGAAGACGCAATGTTGGCTGTACTGGCAGAGTCCTGTACACCAGACACTGGTGTCTCCCGTGCCCATCCACTCCAGCAAAAGGGAGCACGTCCCATAGCAACACTGCTGCTGAGGTTACACAGTCCCCTGCCATGCCAGCAGGAGAGAAGGACTCAGTATGGCTTCATCTTTCTCATCAAGTGGTATGGGCAACCTCCCCTAGATATCGTTCAGTTGCACTCCCCTAGGCTGTCAGATCTACGGAGCAGGGAGTTCCCACCTGCTGGGTGACTTTCTAGGTGTTCAAAGAGCAGGCGCACCAATAGCGCCCATCACTGATAACAATAAAGTATGCAAGCTGTAAATTCCAAAGCAGAACGATGTTCTCCATGTGCAGATCAACAGAATTACTGCGGATATAAAGGAGATTTTTACAGGGCAATGCATCTGTCCTGCTACTCAGGAGATGTGATGCTTTCAGGCCTGGAGGGGAGGAAAGGAGAGCACTTAACTGTGAGGAATCTGGAGTATGTCACCAGGGTCAAAGGTTTAGAACAGCCTCAGTGCTTCCCGGTGTAAAACACTGAGCTGCATTCACAGACTATTCATTAGGGAGCCACATGCCTGCTTCCAACACATCCAAGGAGTTAATTTCCAGTTCCGCTGCCTCTTGGGGAACATGCACATTTAGTCTGGGATCATCTGGCCAGCCGGGAAAATCTTGTTCCACTGTGCTGAGGTGCTCTGCACAATTCCTGCAAAACACTGGGCACTGGAAAGGGCTCTAACTCCCAGCATATCACTAAGGAAAAAGCTCCTGCTGTAACAGGGAAGCTCAGGTGAGGAGCAGCTCTGAACGAGGAGGGAGGAAGCAAGAAGAAACCCTGCGTGATTCCACAGTGGCGACAAGGGGTGGGTGAAACAGATGACTTGGGGATGCCTGTAGAGAAACAAAGCTAAGAAAACAAAACCAGGTGCGAGAGAGAGGCTGTGAGAAGTGGATCCCTGGCTACACAAAAAAATCCTGCTCTTGCTTCCTACACTATTCCCCATCTGGTAGATGAAGGCTTGCGCCCCATGTCTGCTGGCCCTGTAGGCAAGCTCCAGCCATAAAATGATCCCTTTTTTACCTGCTATGACACAACGGAGAGACAACAGCCCTGGACTGCAGCAGGACAGGGGTTATCTTCTCAAAATGCTCTCCCTCATAACCAGATCTGCCCCACACAAACAGCCCAGAGGTCAAACCCCAAGTCATCTCTGCAGCACAGAAGGACGGCGCCACAAGGCTGGCCCTCAAGCCTACTCCCATCTCCCCCATCAAAGAGCTGTGCTGGCAAGTTGTCCTAACAAATCCCTCTGGACTCCCTGAACCAGGCAGGGATGGAGCAGATGGCCCTGGGTGTGCTGCTGACTGCAGACATGTCTGTGCTCACTGCTAATAACCCGTGAGCTCACAGGACAACTCCCCTCCCCAGGCTGGTACGTGCCGTCATAGGTCAGGCTATTCCGGGTGAGCCACGGCTGCTCCCTCCCTTCCCCTGCGACCGTTTTTAATCCTCCAGCTCACCGCAAAGCCAGATAAAGTTCGGATGGAAACTTCAGGCTCTTTGATAGCTATTAATGGAGCAGATTTACCAGGGCAGGAGACAGGACTCCACCGCAGCTCCCAAATCTTGGGGCGGATCAGAGATGGTGTGATGTGTCAGCTGCTCTCTGGCAGCAAACCACACCAGAAGCAGGCATGGATCTGGCATTCAGAAGATTAAGCAGCAACCGTGGCTAGGCTCCTTGGTCTGCCCCTGACCTCAGGAGTCTTGACCCTGCATAAGGATAGGGACCATTCTGAGATAGTGCAAGCTAGGGTGAAGGAGGGAATACTTTGTATGAATCTCACAAAACACCTTGTGAAACGGATTTCAGAGCAGGCTCTAGCGTTGCTGTGGGTTTCAGTCTTGATTTACTACGGCTCACTATGACAGGATGGGGCTGTCATCCCAGCCAGTGTTTCTGGCCTCAGGCACCAGACATCTTTTCCAGCGTTTCTTGGAAACCAGGTCTCTTCTAATAATTATAGCTAGACCTGCAAATGCTCTGCATTTCTCATACACTAAGACCAACAGGCACAGACCAGCTACTGTAGCATCTCCAAACACAGCCAAATTCTACCCATGGAGCCTCAGTTTTTCTCGCATTTGAATAAAAGCAACAAGCAAAATAAGGAGACTCAGAGTTTGACTGAAGTTTTAAAAGTGCTTTAAGAACCTAGAAGGCAAGATGCTACTACAAAATCAGTAAGTAATCACATTCCTCTCATATCACTGATGTGTTTATAATCTGCTGTTGTGGGCAGAACTATCTGCAGTAAATTTGGAATTGCTACACTTCAAGAAGTGAGGTAACACAGAAGAAATGAAAGAGAAATATGAAAATCCTCATACCAGAGATGTGGCATTTGCTAGCAATGGTTAGAGAAGTAAAGGCATGAAACAGCCTTTAAAAACAGCAGCTGTTCTTGGCAAATTTGAAAATTTGCTTTGGGATATCCAAGTTGCAGGTTCTCCTCAAACACCATTAGATTCACATGATGACTGAGCATTACCTAAATACCACAGCTTGGTACGACTCAAAAGGAAGCATCTTATCTGGCTGCAATTTACCTTTTATATCCAGGTTTGTAGAGGTGGAAACATTCCTGAAGGGCAAGCCCCCACACTGATTAGAATACGGTCTCCAGTGCTCTGCTTCAAGCACTGGGCAGGGAAGGGAATAGAGATCTGGACATCAGCCCTGTGACCGTCAAACTCTGATACAGAGCAGCAATCCCCAGTAAGGCCAAACACTTGCTGGCAGTGCAGCAGCTGTCAGCATCAAGAAGCAGTATCAGACCAACTAAAACGCAGTTCTGCTTTGCTCAAAAAAGCATCTCTAACAGATTCACATTTATGCTTTCTCATAAAGAAATATATGCCAGCTGCTTAATGCAGCCACAGTTCCCAGCACCTTCCCTCGCTCCCTTTTGAAGTATCAATGCCACAACACAACAAAAGCCCTGAAACCCCAAATATTCTCAACAAACCCCATGCAGACTCATTATGTGAACCAATAACCTAGTAAAACTCTACTTTTCATGGCATATGAGTCACTCAGGTCAAAGACCAGTTTAGACAATGCAAGTGATGAGCAGGAAGGCAATAAAATAAATGCATTTATTTTGTGCATCTCAAACAAAGCTAAATCTGCCTCTGACACATCTGAATTTAGAGTGGTCCAGCCCTGATGAAGGGGAAGTCATTAAACCCACAGCCAGGGAACTTCAGCCCTGCATGTCCACATCTTACTCCCCACTGTATCAGAGAGAGGCTGCACTTATATCTTACTGACACGGGCCCACTGCCCCTAAATCACTCCATCTCCTGACCTCTCCACCCCTTATCAACAACACCTCTGACTTTCGCTGTGTCTGCCAACTCCAGTGCATAATCTCCAAGTACCAATTGGGCACTGAGCCAGTAACTACTGTGGCTAATTTCAAATTGCAATAAATTGGCATGTGCCAATGGGTCAACTAGCAACAGAACAAACAGGTCTTTGATCTCAGGCTGCTGCCCGTTATTCCATGGAAGACATTCTACCCGGAAGAGGAGGAGAAAAAAAATAGTGTCCAAGTCAGACGGAAAGCCCAAAGCAACGTAACTTAATAAGGTACAAACAAAGGAAGTTTCATAAGCTTTTTTAAGCCTCATTTCTTCTGTGCCCAGATGCAATGCGACTTGTTCACTGAAGTAGATTTGTGCTCATGGAATACTTTGGTTACTGCATTCAGATTTGGGGAGAAAAGCATGAGCAGCAGTGGGAATCTGCTCCCCCTCCAGCCCTCCCCAGGAGCGGGGCACGTCCTCCTGCCCTCCACGCCTGACTCCAGGCTGGTTTTGGGGACAGCCTGGCTTTCCTCATGCAAGCCTGTCACAATTAAGTCTTTCTTTCAAACAACTGGACAAAGGAAGATGGGGGTGGAGAGGAAGAAACTCCAAACATATTAAGGCTTCATTTTAAATTGAGGAAATTATTCCCATAGCTGAGCAATCACCAAGACCCTTGGATCACCGGAAGATGGGAAAGGGCAATGTCAAACTTGGCACAGACAGAGCAGTTCTTGTTTGCTTCTTACTTGCTAACAAGGTTCAATAGATTCCACAAAGACAGGACATTGCCTCTGTTACAGAACTAAGTGTTGGGAAATGAGGGTTCAATACCGCATTCTATTAGAGACTTCCTGAATGACCTGGAAAAGCCATGTCTAATGTCACATCCATCCAGCTGTAAAGAGGAGTGTTTGGTCAGCATGCCACAGAGTCACCAAATTTATCCCTGGCATTTCCAGCTGGCAAATGGGAAAGAGAGGAACAGAGAGATGAGATTACCAGTTTTCAGTGCTCAGCTCAAGGCACACTGAGTTTGATTTTCACAGGTGACCCTATAGTTAGAGTATGTGAGAATTTGCATGCTTAGAGCCACATTCTAAAACACAAACAACTAAAAATACAATTTTCGGTTTACATCCCCAAAAAATATGTTAACAGTGAAGAATTTAAATCATTAGGATAGCCTGCATGAAAGTCCTTTGTTAACGAATCCTTAAGCATCTTAAGTGTGATTTAAGTCAGATTGATCCCACTCTAAAAAGGTGCAGACCTTGTACGGCCCTCCCAAAGCCATTCTTCCCAAATCCAGAAGATGACAGCTTCAGTGAAGGTCAATCACTTTGTCTCCAAACAAATATCCTGCTCAAAAAGACCTCATTCCTTCCTCCACACAACATGAAGTGTAATATAAACCCAAGGGTGACTAGATAATAACAGCATGCATAGCCAAAGAAACAGCATGTATGTGTCAAAGAACCATCACTTTCCCGAAATAGCACTATATTAAAAAATTTCTGTAGGAGCCAGTCATGCTGCATTGCCTTGAAGGCTCAATCTCAAGTATTTGCCTCTGACAGCTGCTGAACAGCAGCCTCACCGTGACCTGAACCTTCAGGACACACCTCTCAAGTTTAACGTGACTCACTGTGGTCATATCGCATTGCCTTTCACACTTCATCCTTCTCTCTCTCTGTAGTCAATATAGAAAAAAATAAAGTTCCAGTTTTCTCACTCTGAATTATTTCCTGGAAAACCTGCTTCCCTATAACGGGCTCAACAGAGTTCACGGCAACAAGTTTCACCGAGCTGAAGTCAGCATCTTAAAATACACAGGACATCAAGTGTCCTAAGACCACGGGTGAGCACAGTGAGAAGAAGCCAGTCTAACCCCAATTTCTGGACATTCCTCCCACAACTACCTCCATGAGTTTAGTGGATCTCAGGCTGTTCCTGCACCTGGAGCTCAAGAAGCTGTCCTCCATGCTGTTGTTGGAGAACTCCTGTCTTGCCTGGCTGGTCAAAATTGCTATCCCCATAGGTAGAAACCTGTGCCCAAGATAAAAAGCCCTCTTGGACATGGGGCCAGCAGCCCAGTTAATCTTCTGCACTAGGAAAAAGGCCAGGATGATTTTCATTTCCCTGGTTACCTCTTCTTCTCTTTCTACTGCTCTCAGATTCTGCAATATCATCTGCTGACCTCGCTCTCTGTCTCAGCAAGACCAGCATCCCTGAGGACCCACACTAAAAGCATCTTTGTTTTCGGAGTAGAACAGTTTCCCCAGCCCATTCTCACCCTACTGACAATACTAAATTCTTTCTGAGGAAGGTACCACACACTTTGTTTTCAACTTCCATGCTGTGATCAAATCACTTATCTAAAATGGGCTTTGACATTTCCCTGCCTTAATGCCACTCCCACTCTGGGAAGCTTTCACTATCAGGATCTGCTAACACTGTCTCTAACTATAGTATATCCTCATCAAGCAATGCTTTAAAAAAATGTTCATAGTCCTTTACATTATTGCAAGGCTCACTGCAGAACCGGGCTACAGTATCTAAATGGGATGGGTTGATTCTTGGCTTCCCAGAACACAGCAGTGGGACTCGTTGTGCAGGTCAGAATTCTAAACCAAAAGGCACAGTAAGTACTGTGCAGCTAATCTGTGCTGATTCCAGCCTCATACAGACTCATTAAGTAAAAAGATAAAGATGACATTTGAGTGTACACAAAGCCCAGGGGCTCAGTCAATTTTTTGTGGCATCAGCTTTGTCAAAAAGCCTATAAATAACAAGCTCTTTGAAGAAATGGGCATGCTGTATATGCACTCCCTTGCTTTTACTTCAGATAAGCACTTTCAGTGGGAAAAAAATTGTTCATATTACTCTTGAATGGCTCTAGTTGAGTTCTAAAGAAAAAAAAAAAAGTACCAACTTAAAACCTCCAAAACCCCAAACTCAAGAGCTTCCCAATATCACTGGGATATATTTAAAAGCTACACCCCAAGCTCATTGTTCCATCTAAAATGTTACTCAAAGTAATTTTTTAAAAAAAGGAAAGAAAAAAGTCACAAACAGAATTGCTTCCTTAACAGTAGTATGCCCAGTATTTTTTATTAGCTGTCCTAGGAAAAGCTTAAAACATGCCTGCAAGGATTTTTAAAACCAGCAATGTAGGAGCCTTCTTTTATTCAAGACCCTACAGTAACACCCTCTCAGTGGTCAATGATGAAAACACATTTCTGAACAAATCAGTAGGTTTTTTAAGTTACGTGACCAGTCCTCAGATTTTCTTCCATCTAAGAACAGGTTGCCAAGCACAAGCTCTCTCCTTCCAACAACAACTTCTGTGAACACACCTGCATCAAGCAGATTTGCTCTACTAGATTACAGCAAGATGGCCCCTGAACTTGGAGATCTTTAGAAGGAAGATACCATTAAGACACTAAGTCAAGACCACCTGGTTGGCCTGGCAACAAATGCTTTTATCTCTGCAAAGGTCAGATCCAGAATGCTTCACTGTTTTCTCCCAAAAGCACAGATCAAGGTGAATGACACAAGGACACTCACCACACCCATACCACATACAATATAAATGACATTTCTTGATTGTACCATTCGGGGAGAAGAGGGCCCTTCCACATTTCACCGCCTACATGAGGCACTGATTTCCCAGTAGTGTGAAAGCAGATGCTGTCCCCATGTTACCAGTCACGTATGTTCCCACAGCGGGCAATGACATGAGAAGTTCAGCTGCCCCCTCTTCCCAAAGGATCACAACTATGCCCTCAACATAGAGCTGTGCAGACTTCTCAAGTGTCTTTTTCTCATGTGGAAGAAGATGCCAAGGGCAGCTGAGAGAGCCCCAGCTCAGCTGACATTAGCACAGGGCAGCAAGGGTGCTGTGCTGAGGTTCTGTCACACACGCACCAGACGGCAGGGACTGCTGAGTGTCAGCATCTTGTGAGTTTGGCAGATGAAACCAGAGTGGGAGAGGCACCTCAAGGTGCTTTTGCTTTTTTTGTTTTGCTTTTTTTTAAAGAGAGAGGACTCCTTCATATGCTACAGCAGCAGCATTGTTTGCTAAATCCTTAAACATGGTACACGGCAAGGCATGCACTGCTCCTAGTCATCAACTCAGTCGCTTCTGTCCTTCACACTTTCCAGTTCTCAGATATCCAGATCTGATTCAAGCTCAGCAGCTTTTATTTTTGACGGCAGTCTCAGAGCTCAGTTACCAGCCTTGGACAAGATGGCTCTGCTCAGCTTCATGCTGGAAGGGTGTCGACAGATGCTGAATATATTACGAACAAGTGGACATGAGCTGTCACTCCCTAAGGAGAAGAAAAAGGCACACTGAGGAAATTTGGTTACTATAAATCAGTTGGAGGGGGGTCTGTTAAAAGATCTTCAGATTGTTTTTATTCCTGCTGTGCGCCATACATTCATCAACATTAAAACAGCTCCATGAAACAACACAGGAAGGACAACTTAAAACTGTTGCAAGCTATTTCAAGTAAAGCATTACGCAGCTAGAAATGGCTCAAAACATCTCTTTGTTTGATGAAGTGCGGTGGAAAGAAAAAGTATTTCCTATTCTGTTTTCGTCCAAGAAAGGCAGTACCAATCTACCACTCATGTCTTTATAGATGGCACATGGAATGCCTAGGGATTTTGGTACTACTCCATACAAGGTTACTGAAATAACAAGATTCATCAATCAGCAGAACTTAGTACCTTTCATTCACAGGAGTGTCGATGAACCAACTCTCCTCTCTCACCCCATGCCTCAGAAAATCCCAAATCTGGGCAACCAGGATTGCTGATTACAGCATCAGTGCAGCTGCAAAAGCCTGGTCTGCTTTGTATCACCATTCATCGTATGTGACCTCAAGGCAAAAGGCCTTTCTCGTTCCAGATTTGTTTGATTACAGTGGAATCCCAACCCTGGAGTTTTACTCTCCAGAAGTGCTGCAGTACTAATGCACTATCACACTAACAAGAATGAAACTGGACCATGTGTCTGGCTTAGCAAAGGGCAGAAGGGTTGCAAAGCACGCGTAACTGAAAATACTCAAGTCTCCTGCACACAAAAGATGCAGCTCACTCCACAAATATCAAGTGACAGTGGATAAACACTGCTAGCACTGCTTACATAAGTGTAGTTTTGCAAACTTGAAGAGCAAGGACTGAAAGAAGTGGAAACAGAGGTGGAAAGGAATGATAAAACACCCTTTCCAGCAAATTTTTCCCACCTGTCATAAACATCCAATTGTTTCTGACCAGGAACACAGAAGTGAGTTAAGGTGGATACAAAGACATGTGGACTGCTGACATGACAGAGCAGTTCTGAGGGGGTTGATGCAACCCAGTACCTCTACCCAGATTGTGCATTTGCACCTCCATTTTAGACAAAAAAGGAGCCAAACACAGGAGCTTTCCTGTCTTATAAAGAATGGATGAAACCACTTCTCTAAATGCTGGTGTTGTCCTCAGTACACGTGGTTTATGTATATGGCTTCTCTGGACACCACTTGAAACCTCACCTTTCTGCCCACGTAACTCTGCTAGCACTGTCTGAAGTGACAGATCAGGTCTCCAGAAACATGAGGCCAGTAAGTTGTTCACGCTGTACACAAAGGGTTGAGGAGTTCCACCAGCTTCTATAATACATTTTTCACCATAATGTCAGGGGAACGAACATTGGTGTAAATCCTTCACGCATTTAGTGGAGGATATGGAGCGTCAGGGCCTAGTGGAAGAGGCAGATATTTCTATTTGGGTTAAAAATCTGCTGCCAGACCAGGCCTTGGAGAAGTCAGCATAAGAAGAAAGTTATGTTCCTGAAAGAATGAAAGCTTACCAAAGGTCTGTAATGGGAGACAAAACCATTCCTCTTTGGGTCATACATCTGAAACAGCCTTCTAAGCGATAGTGACCAAAAGGCGCTCTCATTCAAGCACCACTTAACGGAGTCAAGTTATGCATAAGCTCAGGACATTTCTGGCTCAGCCATCACTGGACAAGGACCTGCTCCTCTCTCTCACTGTGCTTCAGCACCATTTGCTTGAAGATCAAATGGAACAGGCTTCCCCTGACAGTCCTCATCCTTCCAGGCAAGGCCGAGAAGCATGTTGCCAGCTCTGTTCTCTTGGTCTAGCCTGCTGTGGGAGGCAGGAGGATTTTTCTCTTGCAACAAGGTTCATTAACAGGAGACTCTTCTGAAAGGGTAACAGGGATGCAAGGCAAGAAATGAAATCTCAGCAGTCAGCTAAGACCACATGCTATTTCCAGACAGCTTATGGACATACACCCACAAAACATGTCATTAGCTGTGCACAGGTGGGGCTAAGG
Source organism: Cnemophilus loriae (assembly GCA_013397755.1). NCBI lineage: Eukaryota > Metazoa > Chordata > Aves > Passeriformes > Corvidae > Cnemophilus > Cnemophilus loriae. The sequence goes on from VZTF01008853.1 coordinate 2,034,111, forward strand.
CTACCAGCCAATTCTAAGTTCAGCTTGCCCAGAAAACCCAAAACTGCCCAGTCATACTAACAGCCCCATAGTCATGAACATTTACCACACATTTAATGAGAGCAAACCCAAAGTGCCAAAATAGGTAATAACCCTTCATCACTCCGGTATCTTACATGAGAATCTACGGCAACTAGCCCATGAAAAAACATGAAGGTTTAACACCTCCCTCTTTCACATTCAGCCATGGTTTGAAATTCCTGTTACATTTTCATTTGCAGAAGGCCTCCCCTGTTTTTGTATCTTATTAAGCACACACATGCAGACAAACACACAATCACCATCTAAACTTAGACTGGAGAAGTTAACTCTGCTGTAAATGTCACGAGGTTTAAGCCACAGCTGGGAAGAGAACAAGTTTGTGTCACTGTCAATCAAAAACCAGGCAGAGACATATTGCTGTATCAAACACCATTGTCAGCTGTCTCCCCCAAAGCAAACGCAGGGTCTATTCTCAGAATCTGCAAGCCCTTGCTGTGGCCATTAATAACCAGGGGAACTGTCAACAACCTGCAGCTCTCCCAAAGCCCAGCTCCACGTGCCGCCACTTGATGTTACAGCCTCACTCGCAAAAGCCTGAAATTTCAAGTGGATTCATAAAAAACAAGAACATTTTATATATGAATCACTGCAGCTGCCCCTGGTTTGCAGAGCAGCACACGAGTGGACTGAGTTGAGCACAGGCTCAGGTCACCTGCATCATCACTCAGGGGGGTGTCACAAAGAACCACCATTTGCTTTCCACCATCCCAGTCACATCCTATTACAGAGTGACAGGGAGGCAGCCTGGCACTTGCAATCTCTCACCTCTCAAAAAGGGCTCACTGAGATTGTAAGATCCTCTGGGAAACTGGTGGATACTCAGTAACCAGGGAGCAAACCCCATTGCTTTTATTTGAATGATTCCAGCTTTGTGGCAGTGCTCGTGGACAAAACTAAGTCCACTCATATTGTTTTACATCTTGGACATGAAAGAGTGTAAAGAAGGGGATGTCTTGCTATACACTACAGACTTTAAAAGGTCTGTATTGGAAATTTAAAGCAGAGCGGAGACAGTAACTACAGAAAAAGTAGAGCAACCAGAAGGAAGACATGATTTGTGGCTTTCTGCATGGAGCAAAGCTGGGCAGTACCTAAAGGAGGGGAGTTATATCCCTCACCTTGGTCCCTAGGCATGTATATCACTGGAACTACAGCCACCAGTGCCTAAGCACTCCTTGCCCAACACATTACTTATCTTTCTGTTTATCTGCTAAAAAGCACCTGTACGTCTACAGACACCATCATTCCTTCAACCCTCTGCCATCATTAAAATGATACAAGTATCAGTCAGAATCATAACAGTTGCTAGGACACCCATGTGCTCTGTGATACTCCCCCTCCTACTCTGTCCCGGCCTCCCTCTTGTTTGTGTTCTGTTCACCATCTTCACATGCTTTTATTATACATCTAGTACAGATGGTTTGCAGAGCAGTGAAGCAGTGCCACGGCTCTAAACGGCCCCAACTCCCGCAAGCAGAGTCAAGCACACAGTTCTCACCCTTCCTGCACAGCCAACTTCGGCCTCAGCACTCTTTCAAAAGAAATTCAGGGGTCAGAGTCTGGGCTTCTCTGTTCCCTCCTACAAAAGTTGTGCAAATCAGTGTCCTTTGCAAACCTCTTGAGCTGTTACAATGAAGAACCATAAACTTACCGTGCCCAGAAAACAAGCAAAAGGGGGGAGATGTAAAGTTACAAGGAAGACAAGTTACCTTGCCAGAAATTATTAACTCCAATTGCATTTTCATTATCAACCCAGGATTTCCACTTTAAAATACAACTCCCTTCTCCATCCCATCACAGTATTTGATAAGCAAAAGCCACCCGGTATTTACATAGGTTAATGTTTCTCATTTTAAAAAGACAGGATTAGCTTCACTTCAACATAAGGAAAACTCCAGAACAATTTCAACATGACATAAAAACTGATATTTTCAGGATGGTTCTGATTTATTCCTTTGATTCTGTCAATTGTGTTGTTGACAGGAAGCTTGAAATGGAGACAAAATAAAGATATTCTAGTCTGGATGTGAGCTCACTCCTGCATGGGGGCACACTCTGCTGTTCCCTGTGGTCTTGCAGCATAAAGGTCAGCCACGATCACGGGAGCAGTTCATAGAGAGGGGAATATCTGGGTTGTTAAAGCACAAACTTTATTTAGCATAGACTTCATTCATTATGAAGATTCACCTACTTATTAATACTATGAACATTACATCTTCATGCTGGAGCAGTCATTAGGAGCTTGCAATCTGTAAGTATACAAGTGAAAGCATCCCAGGAATCAGAAAGGAACCTGCACTCTAGAAGGAAATCTCATTTAACTTGTAGCTTCAGCTGTGATATCCACTGCCCCCTCAGTCAGGAAGTTCAGCACCACCTCTGGATTCACCAGAGATTTCTCTCCCACCAAAAACTTCAACAACTTCATGGGTTTCCTGCAGGAATTTTCTTCTTTTTGTAAAAAAGAAAAAAAAAAAAAAAGAAAAAACCCCACAACAAATCAACAAACAAAACAACAAACAAAAACCCAGACAAACAGAAACAACAAAAAAACTAACAAAACAAAAAAAAAACTAAACTCACCGAAAATTAAACCCTCTTTCAATGTTTTGTGTTTATTAAAGTTGAGAGTTCCTACAGAAAACACTTGTCACTGAAGACCTGATTTTGTCAAAGTTTTCAGCCACCACATTTGTCATGATAATGAAAACGTCTTCATTTCAACCCAGATACACAAGATTAAAGACCACCTGACTTGCTCTGTGAGTCATTTGGTGCTAATCTTGTTATACAGGCTAACAATAAAATCATAATGTCTGCCTGGAGCCCGAAGGCCTTGCTGACCTGTGGTTAAAGCACACTTATTCCATTGCTAGCAGCACTCACAGAAGGAAGGCTGGAAACTGCATCTAGCTGCTTTTATCTCCTCTTGCCCAGGAGTTTATTTGTAAAGGGCTACCAGGAGGCAGCAAGTCCAGATACAACTCCAGCTGTCTCTGGATCATAGCAAGCCTCTTTAACCACATCACTCCTGTTTAGATCTCATGCACATTCACTGCTGCCCACCTTTGGTTATGCCACCACCAACTGCACAGCTTTGTAAAGCTCCCTTCTGCCATTCAACGCGGGCTGCAAGAACACCATCGGGACATCTTTATGTCTAAAATCACTAAATCTTCTATGCCAAGCTTTCTGTACTCCACAAACTTTCTAGATCCCCTTTGCATCAGCAAGAGCCAGTGCCTTGAAACCCCACCTTACACGCTTTAAGTCACACACACAGAACACAGAAGCCCCTGCCGATATCCAAGAGCATTCACAGGCTCTTACACTACATTTCATAATCAACATGTTATATTGACATGCAATAGACACCCTCGAATACACTGGATGACCAGGAAGGATTCAAGTGCACAATCCACTTTCGAAGCTGGACCAAAGAACCTCCTAATACATCTCTAGTCCTGGACTCACTCTGCAGCAATATGGACACATACGTCCCAGCCTTGCAGCAACTCTGCCCTCAGAGCTAGGCGGCCAGACTCCTCTTCTGCTGAGTGCTGGCTGTGCAGTGCTGCTGCAAGACTCAATGGCACTGTAAAAAACACACAAAGAGCTGACTGCACACACCGGAACAAGAGCAAACTCAGCATAGTATTCTTTGTAACTCATGCTTTGATACATTACAACGCTGCCCAGTAACCAGTCAGGCTGTGTTCTGAGTTTTACTGCCAGTACAGGTCACCACCACGGTGACCAAAGCACCAAGCTGTGGCCTTCAGGTAGATTCACCACGGTAGGAGCACTTAAATACCAGCACTCCATCCAACTCATCCTGCTGCACAAAACTTACCGTGAAAGCCAAATAACAAGGGACCAAACAAGCTTCTGTACCTCTGTCCCACAGGATACATTTAAATGCTTTGTTACAACAAAGAGGGCAAGTTATCTGTTCTAAAACCTGCCTCATTTAAACATTAACTGTCTCCAGACAGTCATGTACAACTTTGTGTAATGACCAGTCTCCCAAAGAGCTTTTTGAAAATCTTGTCTCTGGAACAGAGCCATGTTTGAATCTTTACTATAAAGTCAACATCTAAAGCATTTTTATTCCAGATTAATTATGTGCAAGCGATTTTGCCCTTCTTTGTCCCATGCATGAAATACAACAGAGGCCTTTTCCATTTGCCCAGATCCTTGCAGCGGATTTTTTCCATAGGTAACTTAAGATTAACTTTTGTTTTGACATAGACCCCCTTATCCTGGTGGTTCCTGAGCCTGCTTCTGTTCTTGCTGCTGCTGAAGTCAGGGAAGAGCCAGAACCAGCAGAAGAGGGGAACTAAGATTTCAGTGACTAGAGTGATTGAAGGTTTTGTTCACCCACTCAGAAAATGAAATTCCCAGAGAATGAACCCTGCAGAGGAGAGTCCAGATCTATGCTCAAGGGGAACAGGAAGGGCAGGGGTTCAATACATGGAATAAGGCAGAAACCACAACAGATGATCTGGCACTGTAGGAAGCATCAAAAAGCAGCCACAGACGATACACGGGAGCTGCTGCAGAAGTTACTACTTCTCTGATTATCCATGAAAGCAATTGTCAGTCAGGTGAGCTGAACAGTGATAGCCAGGCAAACACAGGCATCAGCCAAACAACCTCTACCATATATTACCAAAAATCATCCTTCTCAGCAGAGACAAGGGGATCAACGAGGGAGATGCCTGGTGCAAAGCCATCTCACCACTCTGGGAGCCAGATCTGAGCAGGCAATTTTGCTTTGCTCATGTTTAGATGGGAGTGTCCAGCTCTCACCAGCATATTGTGTTCCTAGTGGTTCAACACAGCATGGGTGGGTGTCGCCAGGTTTTACTTAAACAGTAGCCCAAGAATACAAAGGACACATGAAAGGCACACTGTCATTCATCCAGCTTCTTCAGAACGGGGAGAAAATCCCACTCAGTTTTTAGCCCACTGCCACAAACAAATCTGTTACATGAGCACAGGATTCCAGATGCAGGAGACCATGCTAGGAAAAAAATAAATGTCTGAGCTCACTCTGCAACAGTCTTGCTAGACTGTGGGATGGTGGTTCAACTTTTTTTTCCCAATGGTAAACAGCACAGGGAGTTAAACAGTCAGCAAGGCCAGAAGATACTGGGTTGAAATTACAGATCTGGCAATAAACACAAAAGAATGTCGCGTGATTTTCAGCATATGGTCTGCAGACTTCAAGGCCAATGAAGAACAACTATGGAAAGCAAGCTGTATATCTGGCATTTACAGAGGCCAAATCCCTGGAAAAGAAAATTAAGGCCCCATAACCCAAGAAAAGGTTTGAAGTCCTGCTCTAGTTCATCTAGAACACAGATGAGACTTTTGTTCATGTAGTACATTCCTCTTCATGGTTTTAAGGGAACCTCCTTCAATACCATGGACACATTCACATACAACTCAGCTACAGGAACGGAAAAAACCTCCTTCACCTTAGGCACAACTCACAGTCTGTCAGGTCTAACCCCTCCAACAGGAGCCATTACCTGGTGTATCTGACAAAAGAACAAGCGCCTCATTAAGACTAACACAACACAATCTACTCCAATTATGAATACACACTTAAACCTGGAGTGAGTGGGGTATGAAACAAAAGAACCATAGCGATGACATTTCTTGCTAAAAACCTTATAAAGGCTTCTCTGTTTTCTGTAATTCCCAGGCAGAAGTAAGGGGAACTAAGAAATAAACACAGAGCCATACCAGGCCTGCCAGTACAGCTGTCCAAAGTTATATATCCAGTAAGGCTCCTACCTCAGCCACATTCAGCACCATCCAGCAACACCAGTGTCCTGGCTGTGGTCGCTGCTGGGAGTGGGTGAGGACACACCTCAGTCCTCGGTGCTGCAGGCGTCAGCGTGTGCTGCGTGCTGGCTCACACAGGTGTCCTTCCAGCACAGTCACACCAGCCTCCTGGGCAGCTCCCACACGCTAATTTCGGCTCAGCATAGTTTTAATAAAAATGAGTCACGACAGCAACCAGCAAGCGCTCCATGGCTGCGGCTATCCACGCTGGTAACTCAGGAAAACAAAAATGGCACACATCTCTGTGCCTTCATTCCCATGAGGCAAGTGCCATCACCTAAATACTTCTGCTATCACCTGCAAGAATGAGGTAGGCATTGAGGCTGCTGTCAGCAGCTACTCCATTCCCCACTACACTGGACAATGCTGCAGATACCTGCTGGGCATGAGACACTGTTTCAAAGATTAAACATGAGCTTTTGAGTTCTCACTGGCAAGAGAGGTGCTCTGCTGACTCTCTCCTTCATCAGTCACGGGCACAGAATAAAACCTCCCTCTTGGATCCTATCCTGCCACAGGTTTCACTTCCCGCTCCTTAAAAACCTCAGTGTGACCACAGCGAAGCAAGGACAGGAACTGGAGCACTCCCATGGAGGGGAACAGAAACCTGAGAAGGGAGGAGAACTTCATTTACCACGTGGGTGTTCCCCAGCTCATTCCCCGACCTGTTCCTCCAACACCTCTCCCCACCAACCACTGCACTTTAGTTTCAGTGATGTGCAGCCTGCAGAGTTTCAAAGGTCTTAAATGCTAGTCCTGAACAAAGACAGGGTTTGGGAAAAACAAAACAAAACCCCAAAACAAAGCAAACACATAACTGAGATTAGCTGCATAAAGTATCTTTAAGAGTGAAGGTAGAAGAGAACAGGGAACAATATCTGTTTGTTGCTGTCAATTCACTGTTTGTTAGCTGCACCTGCCACAAAGGGTCACATTCAGCCAATATTTAGCTTCCTCCTGTGCAAACCTCGACCTCACTCATGCCTTTTCTCCCTCTCCCAGAATATGACAACAGGAAACACTCTCTGGTCAGTGCGGTGACTCCAAGCCGAGACACACGAGACACACACGCATCCCAGGAGGCTCTGAAATCACACTGGAATCACTGCGTGATGCCCCAGCAAGAGGCAAGTGCTGAGAAGCACGTCCATGCCCCGGGCTGCAGCTCCCAACAAAAGGAGCCTTTGTCCCCTGGTGGCTTTCGAACGACTGTGCCAGAATCAACAGGGATCGATTCCAGCAGTGCTAGGAAACAGGATGGGGCAGGAAAGAATAGGCTGGGCTGTTCCTACCTTCTGTGCACCTCTGACTTGCACTGGGTGGGGGCGGGGGGCCTGCATATCAAAGGGACCTGGCTTTTAAGAAGAGTACCATCCTAAAAACCTTCAGGCAGTGGATATGAGACATGGAATCCATCTTCTGTAGACAGCTTAAATATACAAAACATTCAAAAGTACTCCTACCTAATCACTTCCAGGCAAGAGACCTGATGGTAGCAGCAGCTTCCAGAGTCAAAGTTCTGCTTTAATTCATTGCAAGAAACAACAGGACCTTCCTTTGAAGTACATTCTCCAGCACAGATGGATACAGCATCCCCTCCATCCTCATTTCCAGAATGGAACTATCCTGCTCAGGGGGTGCAGAGAAAATCTGCTTTGGACTGGAGAAATTCCCAAAGCACAGAGGAGTCTTTGCAGAGGCCACGGTTTCATGAATACTTAAAAGCCTTCCCAAGAAGGCCACTGAAAAAGCCTCATTTCCCACTCTCTCTCCTGCCTCTGTATCACTGTGCTAACCCAAGAATGCGAGGGCTAAATGCTGAAACAGGATTGAGAACCAAACCTCAATTCAAAACAGCAATATAGGTTGGGTTGAAAGTAACCAGTGGTTTCCGATGTCCCAGCCTGGCTCACAAGGGGTAGAATTCATTCTCCAAGCAGCATTGCTGCATTTATGCCCTCTTGTAAATTGCTGGGCGATTGTTTTCACTAAGTCACACCAGTGAGGGTGCATTTTGGGCTAAAGGACTAAAAAGACTGGGCTATTTCAGCAGAATGTCTCCTGTTTCTATCAATCTGGCAAACACCAAGCTTTAGACTTGCTAAACTTGTATAAACTTATATTTCAACACTAAAAGTTTCCCAGCCATTCCTAAAGAGGGAGAATCACTGCAAAGCCTTTTTTTTCCCCAAGGTAAGATGTTGAATTCTGGTCTCAGCATTTCAAATTTTTTTAAAACTCTTAATTATACAAGGGAGATGCAGATAAGTCAGTCACAATTTCTGATAAACCCATTCAAATTCAGTGGTTTAGGAACTAGTTAATTGACTGAAAACTTTGGCTTTGCTCACCAAGAGTAATTTCCAAACCTCAATTTTTACACACTTTCTATAACACTTGAAGTTCCCACTGAGATTCAAGGGTTTAAAAAAAAAAAAAAAAAAAAAGTGAATCTACTGTTCTAAGCCACACAAACGATGACCCAATGTTACAGAGATAAAACTGTAATGGCAAACCACCAAACCAACTTTACTACTTATCTTCACCGTTCATGTAACCTTTGGGGTAGCTTTTGCTGTCCACACAGGACAAACCTTCCAAGAAACTGAGTGCTGGGTTTCTGAGACTTCATTACTATCGGATTTTTAAAGACATATCATCTAAAATATTACAGAATTATTTTTATATCTAAACTGTTTTTAAAATTATGTAGCTTTTTGAGACAGTTTCTCAGACTGACGAGACCATTCTGCAATTGTGGTAGCTACTGTCAGGATGAAGTCCGGAAAGCAGCTAAGAGCTTAAAACGACCATATATTGCCCCAATCACTAATTAAACTTCTGAATGAAAGAAGAGCCGATGCACCTTGTAATGGTATTTCCTCAGTAACAACCAGAGCCCTATTATTAAATGCAGGCTAGGATCAAAGTGGCAGCTTCGTCTGGATTCTGGTCTGATTGCACAGCTGCCACAGGCAAAGGTTAAAGACGAGGGGAAAAGAAAGAAAAAAAAAACAGAACAAGGAGGATCTAGAACAACAACTGAATAGATATTACTGTGGGACACCACAGATCCTGAGAAAGAAGTCTTAACTTGGAAGAGGAAGGGTTGCCTGTGTTTCGGCTGGCCTATGATTAGAGGACAGAAAGCTCTGAAGAGTTGTTTGATGTGATAGCTTCAGGTTTTCCAAGAGCAGGAAAACAGTGTCAAAGCAGGGGCACTCTTTCGGACAACAGAAAGGATCTGGGAGCACAGTGACACGACCAGGCTCCAGGGCTTCCCTTGGACCTCTCTGGGGAAAACCCTTCTCAGTAGCTGAGGAGGGTATCCGGGCCTTAAGCACTTGGCTGTCTGCCAAGTATGGAGATGGCTGGGGATTACCATGTGGGATTGAAAGGAAGATGTAATTCAAAGTAGGAACTTTAAGGATGCACAGCTGATGCTATCTAGACCTTAGGCGCTTTGCTAAAGCAGATGAAAAGAAGAAATAGATGCAGAATCAGAGCTGATCACTGGTTTCTTGTGGAGTATCCAGCTGCATCTATTATTTCCACGTGCACCTGCGGGCTAGCATGAAATACTTGGACATCTTCCTCTGAAACAAACACAGAACCTTCTTCTGTATCAAAAGAAACAAGCACATCACACGACAGCACTGGTGCTGCCCCAGTGCAAGCACAAAACACTTTCTTTCTCATCTCTGACTTCAGAGGAGGGACATAAATAAACCAAAGACGCTTGCTGAAAGCAGCCAGTCTGTGTCTGCCGATCTTCACCAGCACAGACAACACAAACCCAGTACATTTCTGCTACAGAGAGCAGGGCAGTCTCACCCACATCACAGCAGCACTGCCAGGAGGAGAGCAGGCTACGTGCGAAGGCTTGGCACACACGTGTTCAAAGACTTTTTTTCACCCCAACACAGAACCAGTCCCTCTTCACTACTTGAGGAATGAGACCTCTAGAGAACAAGTAACTTGGCCATAGCTGTACAAGGAGTACGCAACAGTGGTACAAAGCTACCCTAAATTACACGTAGGTCAACAATAAACAGTAACATTTATTACAGAAGGAATGGAGAAACTGTCACAGTTCCCTTCAAACCCAGGAAAACCTGCATTGAAAAACTTCCTCTGACACAGGTGCACTGTTTAGTTTTGTACAAACCATGCTGCCCTTCCATATCATTACCTTTCCTTTCTAACACAGTGGGGCAAGTATTCTCACATAGCCTCTGAGGAAGCACGATATAAAAAACCAGGTGCTACTGCTGAAGGAGACAAAGATGTTGATTATGTTCCTGGCTCTCTTTCAGCCTTCCAGGTTTTAAACACTGGGTAACAGTGAGGGCGGGATGAGAAACTGTTTACTTTTGCAACCTTGAGTCAGCTTTGCATAGGCTACATCTCAGCCACACAGGGTTCTTTCCTTCTAAAAAGTAAGGACACTAAGTAAAAAAAAAAAACCAGTGAAAACCAGTCTAAAGGGTTCAAAAGAACATTCCCAAATGATCATTCTCAAAGTGAGATTTACTGCTTGGGCAAGACAGGATTGAAGCATCCAGGATGCATGGATATTGGTCCCAAGATATACTAACACACATAAATAAATACAGTCACTCCAACCCTCTTTTTTTCCTGCATCTGCATGTTACTAGCAGGAACTAGTTCTAATGCCCAAAGAAATGAGTTGCATCAGTGCAACACGCCCCAAGGACAAAGCACAAGGACAGGGGAACTGACTGACCTTACATCATCTCCTCCTCCTCTTCTCCCCCCTGCAAGACCCCCCCCAGAGCAGTCACAGTTGACTGAACAGAGGATATCCTGACTTGTACCTTTATTTTCTTTAGAAAAATGGCAAAATCAATCCAAGCCTGACTGACAACTAGAAGGAACACTAGAGAGAATGTCAGCAACAAACAGAAAGCAGATCAATGGGTTTTAGTAAGGAAGCCATACAGCCAGACAGCAAAGGCAGCAGAAAGCACGACACATGAATTTTCACCTCTCAGCCCATCACCATGAAAACAGATTCTGTTTTCATACATTTTCGTCATGTTTCCAACCACTTGTTAACATCCCTCCTTATCCTGGCCACAGTTTCAGGATAACACACTAAAAATCTGTCTGGGTTGGTACACGCACATGGGGTTAGAGTAGAAGGGCTACCATGATTACTGGAGACGATATCCTGTGAATAAAAGTGTCGTCAGAAGGTTCCTATAGTCAGAAAACTAAGTGAGGCGGCAGCAGGGGGAAGAAATTAAAGAAGAGTTTGTTGTCTCAACACACACCCTCTTTTCCACATTTTAATCTCCCATCATCCAGAAACTCCTTACAAGTGAGTGCTTTAAGCATGGTACAAGAGTCTGCACGTCTTTCAGACCCCAGATTTCCCCTTTTTGCATCTTCCCCAATAGCTTCAACACAGAAAAAAATCTTAGGGATGGGAGGGAGGAACAGGAGGGACAGGTCAGAGAGGGAATAGGAAGGACTCAGATAAATACACACAGCCCAGCGCTGATAATCAACCCTACAGACCAGAGCAACTGAACAATGCTCTCTGCTTGAACAGCCTTCCCTCCAACTCCAACCCTATTTTTTAAAAAAAAGAAAGGGACATCACTCAAGTCTTTCGATTTTCTATGTGGGAGGGAGCTGATGTTTACATTATAAAGACATGTCTTAGTGCCAGAGATCCACCAACAGCTCAAGAAAGAACAGAGGAGGAAGCTCTGAAGGCAGCAGGTTCCAAACATGACAAATTCACCTCCAAAAACAAGTACTTGCTTCATCTGATGAGGAAAAAAAAAATGCTTTTCTTTCTGTTCTCCATTCCATGAAACAAGGAATTAGTCATCCCTTTAAAAGGACACCTGGTTCCTCAGCATCAGGAGACTGCAAATGCAGAAATAGTTTTTTTTTTTCTGGCCCCTTCAACCCTTGCCCCTACTCGTTCTGGCTAAAAATATCCATCAAGGCTTTTGACACCCTTCCATACCTACAGCATGACTGGCTTTGGGCCCACACCACCCCTGGGCTTGAAGAATGTGCTGCAGGGTTCCTCCGTGAAGGGAGAGGTCAGCTGTCCCTTTCCCTCCCACTGCCCATCACTGCAGGCTGGCAGGCAGACACTGCAGGCTCTCAAGGAGGGCTTTATTTCAAAGGCCTGCCACTCCACTGTCCCATCCTGGTTTTCATTCACAGCTCCATTCATGATGGTGAAACCTTAACTCACCCAGGCAACCAAGTTGTGTTGCTGTTCCTTGCTGGCTGTGGGGCCCAGTATCTGTGTCTGCAGGGCTGTGAGGACAGGCACAGGGAACACTGCACACGCAGCCTCTGCCAAGGGCAGCAGTGGTGTTAAGAACCTGTTCAAGGGCAGGACTCAGCCCCCACAAACACCTGCTCCAGAAAAACAAGGCAGACAATCATACTCTAGGGATTTCTCTGGCAATCCCTTTCTTTCCTGTCCTTCTAAAGTAGCACTGTTCTAGATAAGAGCTGGCACTAGTGCCATTTCCCCTAAAGGAAAAAGCCTCATTTCCTCCCCTGGAAGCCCCACTCCAGCCCTCACTCTCTCCTGTTCTTCATTACCCCTAGTGCAGTTGGATCCTGTTTTTCCACTCAGCTCCCTAAAACACATTTGTTCGTTTTACACAATCAAATCTTCTCCTGTGACAAGGAGAACATTTCCATTCTCTTCCTCAAGCAGCCTGTGCAACTCCCAACACAGTGTGCTGCTTGCAGACATTGAACATCAAAAGGTTTCTGACGGCCAGGTCACTCCTTCACCCCCTTCTGCCACAGGGCCTCCTCTGTCCACCCCAGAGACGGGCAGCTCCTCACCAACCCTGCCCACTCATGGATGGCAGAGACCCGGCTGCTGTGCAGCATCCAGCTGCCTCCCATTTGAGATGCCAGTGTCCCACCAGGCAGGACTCTGCTCCTTACACCATGGGAGAGGGCTGGAGCTGGGAAACATAGAGGTTTTAGAGCAATTCCAGTTTAGCTTCCAAGATCTGGCAGGACAGAAGGATCTTATATTTTTTTCCTGTTTTATTCTACAAGACTTTACTGGGTGCCTCAAACATCACCACAACTCACTAGTGACAGTTTTAATGACCCTACTTCCCACACAAGCACCTTACTATCTGTCTCCTCAAGTTCTTCAGGGCAGAGCAGTTCCCCAAAGCTGCTTCTTTGTGTGACTTTTTCACAAGCAGACCACACTAACAAGTGTGCTTTTGCTAACAAGTCTGCCAGCTCAAGTTCACCTCCTGAGCACCTCTCCCTTCCTTCCTCAAGTATCCATTAACTCCCATTAATCCACCCTCCTGGATAATCAGAGTAATTCTCTTTAAACACATAGCACAAGGCAAAGCCATTCTCTGTCTGCAAGTTGTGTTAGAGGGCACGGTGACCCTGCAGATAACGTGATTGGGAATATTATGCTCCAGAGCCTTCCAATAATCCATTTATGGAGAGGGCTCCCCAGAACAGGACATGAGTACTGCAGAAAAGGCACTTTTGCTGAGTCTCCTGGCATACTCAAGTATACCTGGCTAGACAGCAACTTACTGCAGTCCTAAATCAAAATGCTCCCTCCCCTCCCCCAACCACCCTGGACAACATCTCACCTAATTTAAGAGCGACTCTGGATGAATCATTTCTGCCCGTGTGAAAGAAAATCATCTCCAGAAGAGCTAGCAGCACGATTTTCTCCTCCTTTCCCAGTAGATTGTCCAGGTCATTAGCATCCAGTCTGTACAACAGTTCTCAAAAAGTCAGTGCATTGGAACGCTGAAGGAGAAGACACTGGGACTCTTCACCAACACAAGTCTGCTTTTCTGACTCCCTGGTAGCACTGGTCTTGGAGCAGGAACTGAAAAGGAAACTTTGGCACCCATTGCAGGAGAAACCAAACTAGTGCACCATGAACCAGCCGAAATGGAAAGCTGCTGTTAGCACCTATCAAATACCTTGGAATTAAGGTGGCAAGGAACAGTAACATCGTTTAATCCTCTCTTTTGTCCCAGGAAAAGAGCCAGTTAGATTTCATTAATCAGTGCAGCTGTATCCTTATCCCTCTTTCCCCCTTCTGTGCAGTAAGTCACACTCAGCTCAGCACGTGCACAAATGGGCTGAAAGGGGGGCAGGTTTTTCACCCATTCCTGCCAGCCTGAGGAGCTCAGACTCAGTGAATTCAACAATCAAGGATAAAGACAAAGTTTTTCATCCAACAGTAACAACTGATTTTTGCTGCCACTTAACATTAAAAACAAACCAAAACGAATTAGGTTAGGACACTAACATTACGGATGTGGCTTCTTACATAAAAATCCCTCAAGTGACTTTCAGAAACAGCACTAGAAGTAGCACTTCTACTTTCAGAAGCAGCACTAACCTCTGAAACTGTTCTCACAACATAAAGGCCAGTACAAGTGGGAGACTGGCCCAACAGCACTGCAACAAAAAGCCAGCCTTGCAAATAGGTGAATAGCAGTTGTTTGACCTAAACTGAAATCTGAGTAGAAGCAAAGATCTATCTTAAGAGTCTGTATTCACTGGTGCAAGAGAAAATTAATGCACCTTCTATATGTCTAGTATCAGCCTTTATAAGGATCACTTTTCTCTATAAAACAGCCATACTGGCAGTTTAGGAAAACACAAGAACACATATCCAGGATGCAAGAGTTATTTTCCTCAAAGCAATCTACAGCATGTTTACAGAAAGATACAAATAAATCCCCAGTGCTCCGGATGTTGTGCAAGCATGCTCTCTCACCACCTTTACAGACAGCCAATCAGTTAAGAAGAAAGGTTATTTTACCTACATAACCACAGGCTCAAACCAAGCATCTCCTCTCCCACAGAGGGCACTCAGAAGTGAGACAAGCCTCGAGATGGTGAACTGGCTGGGGCCCTTGGTGTGCATCTAGCACTGACCCAAATCCTGACGTTCTGGGAACTTTTTTTTATGAAGATTTTAGTCCCTTCACTACGTTTAACATTTTAGGTTGTTTCTCCCTCCCTCTTCACCCATAGTTTTTGCAGTTTAGCACCTATCATCAGTCAAGTCTAAATTAAGTGATGCTACAGCAGGAGTGGTGCTGTGACAGACAGCACGGAAAAGCAATTCCCCTTCTCCCTGGCAGGATGCTCGGTCTCTGCAGTCACACTGTGCTACGCTCACACACTTGCAATGTAGTTCAGTGTCTGCCTACCCCGAGGCCATCCAAGCACCTTCAAAAGCAGGTTCCTTTTAAAGGCTCCTCCTACATTAGTTGATTTATCTTGTTATGTTACTCCTCTCTCTCTCTCATTTCTTCAAGTCATTAAGCCTGCCCTGTAGGTACGGCCCAAGCGCCGTGTTTGTACTCTAGCATGAATTCAAGGGTTGGTTCTCAGCTATAACCAACATTATACAACAAACTGAAACAAGAATTGTTTCTTGCTTTTTTCTTTCTTAAATATGTCTGTGTTCCCACCCTCTCACCCACCCTCAAATATTCGACTGATACGTCATTTTCCCTCCAGGTCTAACTCACTGTGTCATTAAGTGGACTTCTTTTTCTCCCTTCTATAAATGCATGAGCTTGCCTTGCTAAATAAAAGCTTATTAGGAAAAAAATACTAGTTTCTATTTATTCATCTTTTCCTTTTCTTTACAGATTTTAGAAGTTAAAAAGAAAGCATAGGTATTTCCCTTTTCTACACTTTACTCTTCATCCTCCCTATTTATCTTTAAGGATATGAAAACATCCTGCTTTTTCACCACCTAAGTTTTTGAGAATAAAAACAAATCCTGGCAAATGTGATTTAAACTTCCCTTCCAATTTTTTCCTCATCTATTTTATAGCCTTCAGTCAGAGGTTTCAGAGAGTCACAATATAAGCTAAAGAGAACATAAAATTAAGAAGTTGGGTGCTAGCTACAGGTCTAGTTGAGCTGAGCTGGGACAGAGGCCAAAGCCCCAGCTCAGGCACCATCCCACCACCCCGTGGTCCTGTGGATTGCTGGTCTTTTCCCTGTTCACATACTTCTTGCTGCCCTCTAGTCCCCATCCAGAACTTATCATCAAATCTACCTATGAGAAGAGAGACTTGAACGAAAAACAGGTAAAGTAGCACAACCAGAGGGTTGGTAATGGAGCAGCAGAATGCAGAACAGAGGAGGAAAACGTGCAGCTAGAGATGACACATCTCAGTGGTAGAGGTGGTTTAAGAGTGATGTGAAACAGCTGCCCTGGCAGGAGTAGCTGGGTCAGTTTAAACTCCAGTCTGTAAAGACAAGACTTTCTCTAAGGCAAGCAGATGGAGACACAAAGAAAGTGCTCCAGCAGCAGCTGCACAGAGCAGAAGACAGGGCAGCAAGATAACCATTCAGAAGTGGTCACTTCTCCCACCACAACAAACCCAACACCAGAAGTAGGCCACCTGCCTCAAGAAGCGTGGGAGATTAAGAATCTTAAGAGCTTAAGCCAGAGTTTTCAGACTTTGAAAGCTTTAATCTTGACACCTTAAGCAGATGGCCCAGTTCCTGAGGTGCTGAAAACACAGCTTCATCAGGAGACACACAGGCTCTATTATGGTCAGCCTCAGTCTGTCGGGGTGCACAAACTGCACATAGGTACCACTCTGCCATCACTCTGCCACACAACTGCCCCAGAGACAGACCACTGACCTCTCAGCTCTCAGGTGTGCTGGTGACACCTGGCCATCTCAGCCCTATGCAGTTGTATGCCTAATTCATAACTTTGGGGGAAATTGTTTTCTACTTGGTTTGCTCTTATTCAAAGCAGGTGGCTAAAAACACTGCATTCCCGAGTTCATGCTATTCAACAAAGCAGAAACTGGAGAGAATACGTATCTATCAATACCCTGAAAATAAAGGAGGAGGAAATTTCAGTCTCAGTAAAGGTAAATTTCCACCCTCCCTCTTGTCTGCCCCAGCCTTAAGCAGACACCAAACAAAGACCAAAAAAAGTGGCACAACTGTGGAGCTAGATAGTAACTACATCATAGCTCTGTAGTTAATAAAGCCAAATGGCATCGTTTAATTCAGTTGGCATCAATGTGACATTCCAGTCAACAGGACTTCCAACAACATCAATGTCTATTACTTGGGTAGGCATTTAACATAGCTTAATTAAACCCTATCTATAGCCAACAGTAACACTAGCAAGAGGAATAGATAGTATTAATAGTGTTGTTTGCACAAATCCCCCTTCTCAATTCCTCTGCCTCCTCCTCTGCAACACTCATGTTAAATGCTGATACTTTTGCAAGAAGTATTTTTATTTTTACCCAGACCCTGATGCAAAATGAAGCTACCAAATCAGGAAAAAACGTAAAAGGCATTTGAGGCCATGCCTGAGCTGGAGAAAGAGATAAAGGAGCAGGTGCATGCTATAGGAGGGAGAAGGGCAGAAGAGCTCTTATAAGGCAAAACAATGCTAGAGAGGGACTCCAGACGGGACAGGCTGGATGCAGAGCCCTTAAGAGGCCAGTAAAGCTCCTTCATGGGTTCACAACCACCTTGCTGAACAAGGATGAGAGTTTCTCAGTTGCAGGACAGATTTGGAACACATGGCATGCATGGTGGGGCAAAGGAAAGGCACAGGCATTTGGATCAGCTATTGGAATTCCCTGAGCTGGAAGGTGATAGCTGCAAGGGATCAGCCATGAGGGATTTAGGAACAGTGCCCTCCAGGGCCAGGTTGAGTTACAGAATGTGGTTTGTTCCACCAAAGTGTGAACATATGGATCAACAGATGATCAGCTCTTGGTTCTTCCCAAGCAGCTTTTGAACAGCTCCTCTCCTTTTCACCTAAGAGGACTGCTTTTACTCCAGCAGAGCTGAAGGGTGAGGAACAGCAAATTAGAGACACAGGCTTGATAGGGCAAGTTCCTCCAGCTGTGAATGAGTGTTAAGTCCATCAGCTTCTTTGCCAGAGCACTTGTCAAGAATCTGGTCCGCACTGGTTTTGGAGAGAATTACCACAAAGTGCTCCCCAAAGAGCATCCTCAAAAATTAAGGCCTCAACTGGAGACTTGGGACTGCCAGCTCAGGAAACACTCCAGCTAAAATGCCCCAGCTCTAAGTCACCTTCATCCAGCATGACAGAGCAGCTCTTTTAACCTACTATATCCACAGCCTCATGGTAAGGGCATCCAGCCCTGATAACGCACGCTTCCTCCCTGAATTATTTATGGCCACCAAGGGTCATGGAATAAGGAGAGCAAAAGCCTCCAGCTTGGCAGAAAGTTCTAGTCTGGCAACTGACTCTGATATCCATTCACAGAGAAGTCCCAGCCCATGAGCAATTGGGTGCAGCACACCATTCCAGAGCTCTACGATTGATGGATCACGTCACCCCTCTGACCTTCTGACTCTCACCACAGTCAGGTCTCCAAACACTCCCCTCCCAGCCCTGCACATCAACAGTCCTTCTTCTCCAAAGAAGGACAAACTCTTTTTACACCTTCTTCAGCTATTTTCATAAAAATTTTACTGTTCAAAAAAAGCCCTGCACCTTTGCCTACAAAACAATTCATACCAAACTTCGGCAAAAATATCTGAAAACCCTTTTAAGTCTTTTGGAATATAATTTTACTGAAACAAACCAGAATTCTCTTTATTAACTGAGACTATCCAATATTTATATTGGAATTGTTTCAGAATAGACATTAGCCTTTTTTGGCAATACATAACGCAATCACACTGCAGATACTAACAAACAACCATAATGACTGCACGCAGGATGAAGGAAACATTATCAGAGTGAGTACATCCTTGTAGTAGCCCAAGTTTATCAACACACAGTTATGCTTGGCCCTTCACAATGGCTGTCCAGTCTAAACAGACAAAAAAAAAAGAAAAATCAAAAAAATCCATAGTATACTTCTACTGCAGAGGTCAGTTCAATACACCAAAGAATGGCCATTTCACTCTTCTGCTGAGGAAACTGTAGCTTAAGGAGAGTTTCAGTACAGCACCCAAGGGCATTTCGCCATCTGAATGATTTTACGCTCTTCTTGAGCATTGTTCCTCTTATGGAAGCTGCCATCTCTCTCCAAAAACATATTTTCAAGGAGCATTGTTCCTCTTATGGAAGCTGCCATCTCTCTCCAAAAACATATTTTCAAGCAACCTTTGAGACATGCTGTCCCTCAGTACAACTCAAATCCCTCTTGTGCCTCGCGTGTCAGACTCGACACTTGGACCAAGGGGTCATGTTAAACCCACAGTGGAGAAAGAGAGTATCTCTCCAACACAACACTATACTGCCTGAAAATTCAAAATTAGTGAGCTGAATGCTCAAATTCCAGGAAAGGAATTCCCTGCATTTTTTAAAACATACTCTTTTTTCCTCCCTCAAGGTTTTGCCCATTTTTTCCCCACAACGACTGAAGAAGTAGGAATGGAAATAAGGCTGGTCCTTCCACACTCAAGACTCAGGGATCAAGACTCAAGAAGTTATAACAACTTACAGGAATGGTTAACTTTACCTACAAGGGTACTGGACAAGACCAGCATATCTGTTAAATAAAAAGATGCAGAGATCTACATTTTCTTCAAACATCAGTCTTTATACCTACTCGCTATAAGTTTACATCTGTTGCTGGCACCATTCCAAGTAAATCCAATGGGAAGAATTGCTATTTCACTCTGCAAATACCATCCAACTCAGTTCTGAGTTGGTTAAGTCACACATTATTGTTTCTTGCCTGATAAAATGTGCAATCAAGCCAAGTAGTACAAAGGAGAAAAAAAAAAAACAAAAGCTGTGTTTTCAAACACTGTAGTTTCTGTACCATTGAAGTTCCCTTTCCATCCCTGCTGGCAAACAAGCATTCAGCTCCGTCTAATACAGTTCCAAAGCAGAGTATTAGCAATTGCACAGTGAAAAATGTTTGTACTTCAGCTGTATCAACCTCTAATCTCCCTCCTGAAGAGCTAACTTTGAAAACAACTGAGAAACTATAGTGGGTCTTAAACCAAGTTTAACAAAAAGTTCTAAACCTATTTAAAATAAACAAACCAAACATGATCAATGCAGAATTACCATAAAATAAATAATTTCAGAACAGGTTACCAGCCTCCTGAAACTGCATGTCAAATCCTTGCAGAGAGGACAGCACTTCTGCGTAGCAAGAGATTAAATACAGCCCATGGTTTTCACAGAGGGATTAGTTGCCATTAAGCGCTGCTTTCCTCCTTATTGCTGAAGTTTGCACTCTCCATCCTGCCTGGCAGCCTATATTAAGAACACACTGCCACCCAGACTTCTCCTTTCTTGTAAAGAATGGGACAAAAAGAAAGGCGACACTGTCTGGCTTTCACGACTCTCCCAACAGCACTTCTGGGGAAATGCCGACTTTCAGAAACTTTAACCTCCCAGCCACAGGTCTGAGTAAAGTTTACTCCAACCCAGCCTAAACAGTAGAAAATCCTGTGTTACACATGTACTAGCAGAGGTCTGAGCAAACACAGTACCTATTTCTCATTTCATAAAGCTGCTTCATAGCGATTCTGTGAGACCTCTGTCTAGGTCTGTGAATGCCCCAAGCTCTGCGTTCCAAGTTTTCCACAAAATGCAACTCTCTGCTCTAGTAAACCCTTCCTGAATGCAAGCTCCCAATAAAGGAGAAACTCAGTAAAAAAAAAAGAAAAGAGAGAGAGAGAAAAAAAGGGAGGAAAAAAATAAATTAAACAACTTTACAACTTAAGCAGGTTGAAAAATTTCTATTCCCAACTACCAAGGCTGTTTCTTCACATCACAGAACTACAAATCTAAAGAGAGGTACTTTCTGAGTAGCAGCTAAGAAACAACACAATGCAAGCAAGTTGGCATGATGAAAATATAACCCCCCCAAAAAACCCAACTCAACTCATCAATCCTATTTTCTGCTAATAAATAAATTTCAGGTTTTTCTCCAGAAATGCGGCACAGGACCTACCCTGCAGTACTTGCCAGCTTTGTGAAGATCAAACAGCTTCAGAGGCTAAGAAAGTTCCCAGGAAAACCTGAAATGTCTAAGGTCTACCAGCCTCTTGGATGCACCTGCTGAAAAGACACCTGACAAGATTTATTCATCCCCTGCACCACTGCCAACAGTTCAGGCAAATCTCAGCATGGGTTCCTCTCTCCTGTTCTGACAGTATTAAGGACTCAACTAATACCATATTTAAAATTGATTTTGACTTGCGAGACAATGGAAGTTACTTTCTTCTCTCTCCCGACCCCTTCCTGTGAGAGATGTCCCCTTTTACCCCAGCAGTAGGAATGCCAAAATGGTACAGGTTTGCTGGCACTTATGCATTCAATATTGCAGTTGCTGGAGAAACTCAAATACACGGTCCCTCAAGAGAAGGCTAAAACACAGCTTGAAGTCAGAATGGACCTTCATGCACTATTGTACCTGCCAGCAATGCTCCAAGGAGGCTATATTGGTATTTTAATATTTGTTCCCATCTTATTGCTCTGCGATAGAGAACGGACAGTCTCCTGGTCAACATTAATACAGTTTTATCCCCCATTAGAAGCTGCTGGTCTGTACACCATGAATGGGCCAGCCCACTTAGGGGGCTGAGCTGTGGCCAGTTCAGAGCGACAGACCTGTCTGTTCTGCTTGGGCAAATTGAGTCTGGCTTCGTGACCATGTCAGGTTGCCAGTACAGAACTTCTGCAAAGACAGGCTGATCCCTCAGTGTACAGGTAGACAGCCAGGACTGTAAGATGATCCTTGCAAAGTTGCAGAACTCGCACAACAGGCAGCTCAGGTGTCTGATCACCATCACAACAGCGGAAAAAAATAGCTACTCTAATACCTGTTAACCTAAGGTACCCTCTGGTCACTCCAAATGTTTCTAGAACCAGAGCTTTATTATACATTTGATCCCAAGCAACAGGGTCTTGTGTCTGTCCAAAGTGTCACGAACAAAGGAAAACTTGCACTATTCCCAAAGACCCTAGTCCAGCCAGATGCTGAACATCTCAGGCTGCACCCAGCTTTCCCCAATGGCTTGGCTAGCCACATGCAAAGAGCAATCACGATGTTGGAAAGAAAACAAACATCTGTGCCTAGAAACACAAACCTTGCCTAACAGTTAGCATGCAGGATGGAGGGAGAGCCCAGACAAGCTTTGATGTCACTCCCTGAGACATGAGGTCTGCAACACTAACTCCATACGGCCTAGAGCCTCATTAAAAGTCCTTAGTGAAAAGAGATCTTCCAGATCCTGCTTTATAAACCTGATCTCACAAGAACCGCACTGAAGAGGACTGTTTGCAAGACTAGAGCTTACAGGGAAGATAAAGTGACCAGGAATAGGGTTGGGCCTTTTTCAATCAAAAAATTCATCCATCCATGAGAATCTGCTTCATGTCAGAAATCTGTTGCCGATAGCCAGACCGAAGGGCACCTTCAGCAGGGCACTGTAAATGCCCTGCCAATCAAACCATTCCATGGGGAAGGAGACATGTGGAGCCTGGTTTCCTATTTCACCTCCTCCCTGTACCATGCAGATTATCTGATACCAGTAATACAGTCTGAGTTCATACTGGAATCATCTGAACGTTAGGGGCATTAATTCAGATCTTCCTCCTGTATCCAGCGCCTGTTTTCCAGCAACCTTTAGGCACAAAGTACCTTTAAGACTCTACCCATCTCCTAAGACCTGCATTCTTGAGAAAGCAAGCTAACAGACATAAAGTCAAAAGCCCTGTTTTTGTCATCTGGGGAGTCCCCCAGGAAAAAAACAAAACGTTAATTTTCCTCCCAAATCAGTAGGTGACCAATACTTGTAGTTCTTCAGGCTGTTTGTTCTTCACTGGCACAACAAGGCAGACTGCCACCAAACCATCCAACCCTTTGCAAAGGCAAGAAAAAACCATAGAAGCTTTGAAGAGACAGAAGGATCCTGAAGGAAAACCAATAAGGAACTTCTCTCAAGTAGGTAGATGTAATACTTCTCAATAAGAGAGCTTTCTGCATCTACCATTTTTAAAGAAAGGCACCCTCCCCATCTCCAGAGTCTCTACAGAGCAGGGAGCCTCTGATAGGTGAATCCTGATGACAGCTGTATTTCAATCTGCTTTAAGGTTCTTGGGTAGTGCTCATTAGTATGGACCCTCACCTGCTTCAACAGGGCTGAGATTTCATTCCAGGTGTTTCCTCCTGCTATGCTCCACCTATTAGGGCTTGACTTGGAGCAAAAAAGTCTTATCAGGGCAAACTCAAAATGCAAACCATGCCTTCCGCAAACCCTGTTCCACCCAAACCACAGTCTGTGAGACCAAGACTACAGACCAGCCTCCTTGGACTGTGCAGCCAGAGGAGAGCGGAACCTTGCTCTGAGAGATGGTTTAACCAGGAAAACTTCAAACAGATGCGGGTAAACATTGCTGGAATTAACAAAGCCACGAACAGAAAGCAGAAGTGATGTTTCACGGCAACAGGGCAAGTCAGAGCCTATGACTACAAATGGCAGTCTATGACCTAAATGCGACCCCCTAACACGAGGGAGTTTGGATGCCCAAACTAAACTTTGCCAGGTCCTGTGTGGAAAACAAAGCCTTTCCCTTTGGTTAGGGATGGAGAGGGAGAAAAGCGGATGCCTTGGTTTGCTGGTACATCAGAAGAAACCATGACAAAATACAACAGTCTGTTCACGTCACAGAACACAGACTCCTCATTTTGCCCAGCTTTGTAATGAAAAGAGAGTGAGAGACCACCACTACTATAGGATAGGAACTTCCCACACTCAGTCTAAGTAAAAGTAAGTTCATTCCTTCCTACTCCTCTCCACACAAAAAAAGCTCCCAAGGAAAATAAACTTTCTTTCTTTCTGATGTCAACTTCACAGTTCATCTCCTCAGACGAAGCTATTAATCTGTATGCAACTTAAATCAACAGTTGGTGCCCGTACAGTCAATACCATCTTTCCACACTGAACCTCTGCCTAATATGCTAAAGGAAAGCAAAGAACCTGATCCTGTGACAAGGACCCTCATGGCCAGCCAAGCTACTAAACCCCAACTCATCTGCTCCCTGAGCTCAGCTCCCTCCTGGAACCTTGCAGAGGAGTCACCCTCACACCAGGATTGCATCAAGTCACCAAGACACTGTTTGAATTTGTTCAAAGCAGAAACGTGCATGTGCAGATAGATACATCCAGAAACAGGACATTATTAGAGGAAAATGGAAATTGTGGAGATTTTTAAAATTTTCAAAAGTGTTAAAATAAGAATTAGTCACAAAGCAGAAACATAAACTTTAACCAAGACAATGGATTAGAGACATAAAGAATAAAAAAACTTCAGAGCCTCACTGGCAAAGTTTCAAAGAGCTTGAAAACACTAGGCTCCCTCTAAGATACAGTGACACTGGGGGCATTACAATTTTACTCATGTTTAAGAAGTTTAGAATTATGAAAAATCCAGAGCTCAACATCTCAGTCTGAAAATCCCTCAGCTAAATTCAGGATGAATAGATCACAATTTCCAGCCTAAATATCCTAATTTATCCTAATTAGTTGCAAAAGGTGATATGAGTTACAAAGAGTTGCATGAGTCTTTTCTGCAAGGTATGTTCCTCTGCATAGCAGCATCAACTTATTTGATACATTTCACTGGACATCTGGCAAATTACTACCAAGTATTGTACTTGAGGCTACCTCTGAGTAGAGATGGAGGTTAAAAAGCCCATTTGTAAAAAGCACAGTTGACCATTCCATCCCATATTTCCTGTGGAATTGCTAAAGTGTCTTCCAAAAATAGCCAATAGTTTTGCTGAAAGGCTCAAAACAAATAGCACTTCTGAAGGAATATCTTACATAGTTTACATAATACGCATCTCAGAAAGGAAAAAAGGATGTGTACAGTGTTTCAGTGTAAATTCTGCACTGAACAAAAAGACATCATTCTTTGCTTAACACAAGGCTTAAATTCAACATGAAGAAAGCTGCTGAGGTCAAAGCCTCAGAGCTTAAGTTGAGAGGGAGATATTCTCAAGGAAAAAACTTTCTTATCCTTGATTCAAATCAAAATACGATATGGAAAAGGAACAGTAAGCTTGTTTAAGCCTCAGAAAGGAAAGGTTCAACCCTAGCGAACATTCTTTCACAAAAATCTAACACATTTTTAAGTTGTGTTACCAGATCTACCGCTGCACACTTCTGCTTACCTTTTTTTTTATTATTTAACACCTGGTCCTTATCTCCTTACACATAGTTTACCCTTCTTGCTAAACACAGTACCTCAGTTTATATCTAAATAACACAAGTGTAGAGTGCCATAACCACTGGTGCTTCCACATCACTTCGTGTTCAGGTGTATCTCTCCTCCATACTTGAAAGTCGACACTGACGTATTTTCCTCAGTGAAAGTCTGTCCCTTATGGGTAAAATACCAAATGCTTCACGAAAGAACAACTGTTACTGTTTGCACAGGATAACAACAACTGAAGGGTCTAGAATTCATGTTAGCAAGTGCTTTGGGGTTGTTTTCCTTTTCTCCTTAGAGGAAAACAAGCTGTACTTTTCTCTTCCCAAAGAGACAAACAACTGTTTTCAGATCGTGCAAATCACCTGCAATACACAGCTAACTCTCAACTATTATTGTCATTCCCACATCCCCAAACACCACCAGGGCGTGAGCAAGGAAGTGAGCTACATCAACAGTTGACAGAAATTTGTGGAAAATCCTCCCTAGGAAAAGAACCTGTGTATGTTCTGATAAGAGACAGGGAAGGGCTTGGCAGGCCACACTTGGCCCCAAGCTGCACCACTAAATACAATAACTTCATCAGCAGCCCAAGGAGCTCAGCCTCTACCACCTACCCTCATATTAACTACAAATATGGTTGCCATCTGCTGGCTAACACATAATGAAGTTAGCATCTGTGATGAGTTCAAGGTGGACCAGATTCCCTGTCCTGTCCCCTCTGGAACAACAGTAGGGTAAAAAAAGAACTCAGATGTGGCCAAGCTCACTCTTGTGTACAGAGCGAAGCCAGGACCCTGCTGCTGCAGTTCCATACCGGATCTGGTAGTCACCGAGGTTTCTTCCAAGCAGTCGGACAAGCTCAAGGGATGCTCCTAGTCTCAGTAAGTGAGCTAAAAGTAGCGGATGCAGCATGTGCAACATTAAGTTGGAGTGGTTTGGGGTGCCATTCTGACCTAGCAGTGTTTTTGAGCAGTGTAAGAGACTGGTAAAAGGCTCAGGCCAGCACTGCATTTAATCCCAACCCTCCTAGATTAAATCTAGCTGCTAAAGATAACTCCCAGGGAACACGAGCAGCAGTGGGCAGATCTGCTTGCCCGCCCTCCCTCAAAGATGCACCAGTCCTTATTCAGTCAATGTCATCTCACAGCAAACCACTGAAAACCAAGACGAGCATGCCTGCAATAAAAGCAGCTGATCAATGTCCCTGCGTAAAATGCCCGATAATCCCTACACAGAGCAGGCAGCTGGCATCAGATGCAGCATGCCAGAGAGATGAACAGGAAGAGTATCCCTTGCATATTCCTGGCACCTTCTACTGGCACAGGGGTGGGCGAAGAGCAGCGAAAGGGCTCCCGGGATTCAAAAATCCCCTCCTCCTTCAGCAGATCGGCACAGTCTTTAAAGGCCGTATGGCTTTGGCTTTACCACCATTCCAAAATGAGGAGCTCAAGGTCAGTACACCACGTAGCGACTATCATGCGATGGTGTTGGAAGATAAGTGGCAAGTGTCCATCTCCTTTCCCTCACCATCTTTGAGGTTACGCATTTAGCGCTATGGCAAAATACAGAACTGCTCTCGAAAACGCTGCATAAAGCACAACCTAAATGCCACAACGGGAAGGTCTCCTCCCGTTGAAACAATAAGCATCTGCGGATTCAACACAAGCGTGCGGCGCTCCGTCCTTCCTCCCGCTCCCGGCCGAATCCGATGCCATGTTTCCGCAGGCGGACGGTGAACCCTCACCGCTCCAACAGGGATATTCGGCATTCTCAGGATGCAAAGGGGCCCTAATTCCGCAGGCAGGGAAGGCAGCTGCCACCCCCCCGCAAGCACCCACTGCGAGACGCATCCCCGCTTCGGGGAGGGCTGTCATCCCCGGTACCTGCGTCCCCCCCTCGCAGCCCCGCATCCCGGGGATGCCCCCCTTCTCCCCTACCTTCTCCTGCGCCCGGGTCAGCTTCTTCTGGACGTTGCTGGCGATTTTCCCGGCCGTGACCCCCTTGCTGCCCAGCTCGGCCATCTTGCCTCCTCTTTTTAACGGGCTGCGAGCGACGGACCGGCAGGAAGGGGGGGAAAACCCGACGGGCAGGCGATGGCCCCGGCCGTCACCGCCGCCTCCCGCCCGCCGGCCGCCGCCGGCCGCCTTTTAAAGGGATAGTGCTGCCGTAAAGGGACAAGGGATGGGGGCAGGTTTTGGACGGATTTCCCCCACCCTGCCCGCCTGCCTCCTCCGGGTCTCCCGCCGCCGCCTGTCCCAGAGGAAGCCAACAGGGTGGGAAAGTCTGGGAAGCGTCGCAAGGGATTAATCTTAGCTGGTGGAATGAATTTGCTGTCGTCTTTCAGCCAGCAGCAAAACGACATTCTTGTTTCAAGAAATCTGGTTGTCCAAATTCATAGGACATAGGTACTTCTCAAATTACTCCTGGATCTTCACAAGCACGAAGGGAGAAATTTAATTCCTTAAGGAAAGGTACCTGGAAGTGAATCAAACCCCTGATTTTAAAAGGTAAGATGAAATTTCAGAAGATTCCATCCTATAATCGTAGAATTATTAAGATTGGAAAAGACCTCTCAGATAATTGAGTTCAACCATTAACCCAGCACCACTGTGTTCACCACTAAACCATATCCCCAAGTGCCACATTCCTCACACCTCTTGAACACTTCCAGGGATGGTGATTTCACCATTGCCCCGGGCAGCCTATTCCAATGCCTGACCACCCTTTCAGTTCAGAAATTTTTCCCAATATGCAATCTAAACCTCTCACAGCACATCCTGAAGCCATTTCTTCTAGTTCTGTCACTTGTTACCCGGGGAAGGAGAACGACCCACACCTTGCTACAGTCTCCTTTCAGGTAAGTACAGAGTGATGAGGTCTCCCCTGAGACTCCTTTCCTCCAGGCTGAATCCTCCCAGATGCCTCAGCTGTTACTCACGGGACTTGTGCTCCAGACCTTTCACCAGCCGTGTTACCCTTCTCTGGACACACTCCAGCACCTCAATGTCTTTCCTGAATTGAGTGGCCACGAGACTGAACACAGAATTTGGGGTGTGGCCTCACCAGTGCCAGGTACAGGGAGATGATCATTGCCCTGGTGCTGCTGGCCATGCTGATTCTATTTCTGATGCCATTAGCCACGATGCCATTGGCCTTCTTGGCCACCTGGCTTTGGTTTTGCTTTGCTAGATCTACTGGGCAAACACCTTTTGTGAAACTTTATTCCTTCACACGTTAGGACAAAGTTCTGTTTCCTGGAATACAGGAAGCCACCTCAGCACTGTTATTCATATCCTAATACTCAGCCCCCAAGCTTCCGTCAGTACTGCACACTGGGGCTTGGGCAAGTGGTGGGGAAGCTCCCTTCCTTCCTATTGTACTTCTGCACACTCATCCCAGTTCTTGGGGGAGCTTGGGACTACGTGCACTCAGTACCCAGTACAGTACCAACCAATCCAATGCTCTGCAGAACACTGAGATATATAACAAACTTGCATTTACCTTTGGTTAAGATGGAAACGCCTATTTTAATTAAACTATGGTACCGAAACCCCCCTGTGTCCCCAGACCATTTCACGCAGTCATTACTTTGCCACATGAAGACTTATCTCCAGTTTCACACACACAGGGAATAGTGTAGCACAGACTACTGCCATGTAAAACAACAGAAAAACGTTGACGGTAATAACTTAAGAGAGCTAGGCCAGGTCTTCCAACTTATATGTCATTTACTGTTTCCCATTTCTGCTTCAATACTATTTCTGTTCATTCAGAACTTAAAATAAAAACAATTGTCTTGCCAGAGCCCTTAGAAACTGTGGGCAGAGAACCTGTCAACACCCCTTTGTAAGGCTTCATGAGACAGTGCCTCTGCATTTCTTGCCTGTTTTGACAGTGGTTTTTTTTCATGACAAAACCTTCATTCAGAATCCAGTTTAAATTCATGGTATACCTCAATTATGCTAGTAGACATACTATTCCCATTTAATAAAATACTAGGGCTTGTGTTTCAGCTGTGTATCAGAAAAGTGCAGTGATACAAGACAGACTCGAGTGTGCGAGTATGCAAGATGCCAATCTGTACTGCAAACTGCAAATTTATTTAATTCCTTCCTGGCTTTACATTTAGCATTCATCTATCTGTATGATTAGTATTTCGTATTAATTTAGTATTCATTTTCTGTAGTATTTGTCCCAAATGCATCTGATATTTTCCATCATTTCAGCCTTGCTAGTTATTTTCATAGTACCTTTCTTCTTGGGTATTATCTATTATTCGTCTCTCGGCCCTATCTCCCCCGCCTTAGCTGAGCTTTTATGGTTGAAAAATGCACATGTGGTTAAACATTTGTAACATCACGTTTAAAAGAGCAGATGTTTCAGGGTCAGAACACATTCCTCTCCACCCTACCTCGTATATTTGCTGCTCCTGCTCAGGTCTTTTCTTCAGTGGAACTGGTTTTGAAGGGATTTTTGTGTGATTACGTCCTTTCAAGTGAAAAGCAAATGATTGCAGCACATGAGCTGAAAAGAGAGTCCACAGCAAACACCAGGCAATTGTGAAACAAAAGCAGCCAGACACACATGTTCACCACAATGAAAAATGATGACAAACTATGTACACTTTAAAAGCTGGGATTAACAGCAAGTATCCACGTCTCAGCATGAGTCACTTCCCAGTTATTTCTGTGCTTGATTGGATCAGCACCAAAGCTGCAAAGCATTTGCTGGGCTCCAGGTGTGTTGCAAAAGGTACTCCCCTGGCACGACCCACATATTATGAGTGGCCATGCAACTGAATGACCATATAAACCATTTCAGCCCGATAATTTATAGAGGAGGTTGTTGCTTTGTGAACAAGAGAGGCTTCAGTCTCATATCTATCCACCCTTGTTCTGATCTCAAGCTTGCTGTGTTTTACACACTTATAAATGTAAATAATTTCAATTGGACTGCAGGGCAATTATGTAGGCTAGCGACATAATGCTCGTATTTGTTTATGCTTTGTGGCATCGTGAGACAGAGAAGTCTAACTTTTTGGAAGCCATTAGTGACAGATTCTGCACAACTGGAGTTACAAGAAATCAACCTTAATGCTTATGAGTAACTCCTGCAATGAGATTAAGTTCAATATGTGCATATTTGTCTAATCTGTTCTAACACTAGACCCCCAAACACTTCATTTCACCCAACTGTAACCAGCTAAACATATTTAATTTAAGCTGAGTCACCTTGGCTCCTTTTATAGTCAAAAGAGAGAAATCAGTACCTCCAAAGCTGATAAAAGGTAAAGCAGAAACGTCTCCCTTCCCCCTTAGCTACAGAGGGAGATTAGCTGAATAGCTTAAATAGCTAAAGTTAAGAAAGCCAGATGGGTTATGAAACCCACCTGTAGTCCATCTCCCTGGTGACAGGATGACTCATTTCCACAGTTCAGAGGGAAGAAGCAAATCTGTCAAACACTCTAGCACAAACAGGCATATTTAACATGTACATATCCACCACTGCTTTTTTATGGCTTTCTTAATTGATTGATACTCTAGTCAATAATGACTATGTTAGGCCTCAGCCCCATAAGTGCATTTCACTTCTCCATTGTCTCATTAAAGGGAGATGAACTGTTCACCTGTTTACAATTAAACATATGCTTAAATGCTCACTGGCTTGGAGTCTATTATTTTGTAGCTTAGGTACAATTTATTCCCTTCATTGCACAAATTGTTGTTCCAGCTCTTTTTTTCATTATTATTAGTATTCCTGTTTTGCCAGATTTGTCCATCTGGGAGCAAGACGTTTTCTTCATGATTCCTTATTTAAATTGGTATAAAAATATATTTTTCAAAGAGTGATTTCAGCAATGTATCCATTAACTTATTTTTTGTTTTTTCTGACTTGAACCTTTTAATCTTCGTTCGTGGGTTTAAAACTACAAGCTGTGGTAATATCTTCCCTGCTACTGATGGCAAAATCTTTCATGTATAACCCAAGTAATTTAAATAAAATAATTCTAAAACTACAACAGTAGTGATTTCTACCATTCATGGAACTAGAAGTATATATTCTCTGTTCCAGTTACAAAGAAGATCAAAATCCAGTTAAATTGATTTTTGTTTCTTTTCAGCAAGGAATTCTGATTTTAAGTGTATAATTACAGTTTTTAGAAAATATTTAGTAGAGTTCAGTTAATTAAATGTTTATGGAAAATATAAATATATCATTATTGAATTCTGTAAATGCTTATATTTATACTAAATAATATTTGCAGTAAGCTATTTGAAGAACTCTAAAGCCCTTCACCCTAAGTACTCATATAATGCAAGATGGGTCTATTTCAATCGTAATTTCTTGTAGTATTCAAAGGTGAAGTTCAGATATTAAACAACCTGGTTGTTTGGATCCATAGTTTTGTTCTGACTGACTCTGGGTGTAACACTACAGGTCGGTTGGCCTCACTCCCTGCCAGCACCACTCTCTTGCTTTGGTGATGTCAATTGAAGGAGTAACTTAAGACAGTAAATCCAACATCTTGAAAACAACAAATTGCACTAAATATATTATGTAGCAAAATCTAATCAAGTTCTATCTCCAACCTTGCCTGCATTTTTTCTTTCTATTGCAGATCATGCATTCTTCTGGGACAGCATTCCAGAAGAGCTTGCAAAGGTGACTTCTGTCTTTGTTTTAACCTGATAACATTGTCAAGGATAATTTGGTTATCAATTTCACCATTATCTAGTTTGCCTTAGAATTCCTTTCTGTCTGATTATATTCTCTTGCAAAGTCTCCCTTTGTTCTCCCACAGAAAGGTGCAGGGAAGAATCAGGAAGTTTCTGCCATTAAAAATAATAGAGAAAACCTCGCTGATTATGTGTTCTGTCCTTTAAAACAAGTGCAACATGAAAGAACTTTGATTTAAAAAGAGTGTCCTGAAGGTGTTCTTTCCCACACTTCTCAAACACTCTACTGCTGTTGAATCTCTCAATTATCTTTTATGAGAAACACAAGATGATATCCGAGTGACTCTTCTCATGCTCTAAACACACAAAAAACCACCAAAAAAACCATAGCACTGAGAAGGCTCCAAAGCGGAGAGCTTTGCCAGGCTACTTCAGACTCACCTGCTCAGAAACAGGGAGAGGCAGGAAAAAATGACATTAAAACTTAGTGTCATGTCTCACTGAAGACTGTCCCTTGATTTCAAGCTTGCTTGAATTCTAGGGAATTATGTGGTGTTCACGATGTGTCTTACTGGGACCTCCAAACTTAGGCAGTTTTTTTTCACTGAACGTCAAAATCCAGATCATATTTCTTTTCCATCCACATGCCTGATTAGGTGCTTGATACACCTCCACGTAACTATTTTTTTCTCTACCTGTGTGGATTTAGCCATCACAAAGTGATCTTTGGCCCTGAATTTGTGACAGATAAGCTACCCTTCACTATTAAATGAAGCAAGTAAAGAATGGCAATGGTCTGTAAGCTTTGCACAAATATACTTCCAAGAAGCTTATCAAAATTTATATGTACCCCATTGTGCAGGAAAAGAAGGGATTTGGTACATGTGAAATAATTTTGTTTTTACTTTTTCATTACCATCAATCAGCAAGGAACAGGCAAGTGAAAAGTGTACTTCCTTTGGAAAAATATTATTAGAATTCTTGAAGCCTTCAACTATTTATTAAAATATCTAAAAAATCAGAAATAATTGTATACTCAAATGGATGGGCCAGTTTATCCCCATTTATAGCTACGGTAGAACACATAGCCCATCTGGTGGAATCACACAAAGGGTATCATATCACCAGGATACCATATAAACAGCACAAACTGTCACTGAAATACAGGAGATATTTGATATTTTCTATCAAACGTAAGTCCACAAGGTTCCACACTTGTGATAACCATGCCAGGAGGATTATGTAATGGTAACAGTTGTCCCAGTTGCAATGTCTTCCTCCTTGCTTCCCTTTACCAAGAGCCTCATTTTATTTCCTTGGCAACGAAATAGAGTGACTTATTCACTGCACATTACTTACAAGAGCCATCTCTCCTTCAATTACTGTAAGCTTACTCTCAATTCAGATCTTCTCAGTTTTCAAAATTATCTAAGTTTACTTTTGAGGTTTGGGATTTGATTTTTCAGGAAATAAGGATGGTAACTTTCCAGTCTGGGCAAATCCTGTTTTCTGTACATATCTAATACAACACTGGATACGATTTATTCATGCAATCTATTCTATTTAATAATTACTGACATTTGTAATAGTGTTCTCCTAGACCTGGATCAGGACTGAACTGCAGAAAATACAACACAGAAAAATGCAAAAAAAATTTTTCTTACCCGTAACGACTCAGCCATTTCCAGAGCTCTATCAACTCTGTAAAAAGGCTTTCATAAAGATTCAGCAAAAAACAGTGAAGGCATCAAACAGTTAGAATTAGTTAGAATTGATAGATTTCTCTTCACAAATGTGCTGCTTGTAAAACAAGCTTCCAGAAACTGGTAGCAAATAGAAACCCAAAAGACAACTATTACAAGGGAACAGTATTTTTGGTCTACATAACACTAGTGAGCTACATTGCAGCAAGACAAAGCAAACTGCCTGGATAAGAATAATCTTGCACAACATTATCCTGTATGTGTGCTGTCAGATCTTCTGAGATCCTAGATTTAAAACAACCAACCAAACAAGCAAAAATATCCTTTCCTAGCATGCCAACATGATCCAGGTTTACCAAGACTTACACAGTAAACATTTAGTAAGGCGAGCAACTCTACATTCCCTAGACAGAGCAATAAATAGGTACAAGCCACTTGCAAATCCTACCAACACTACACGTACTCATAGCCTCACAGGGGTGTGGTAATCCTAGAAACCACACAGTTCTTTCCTGCTGAAATTACGTGTTGCCATTCTATTTAGAAAGCTTTTCTTTATGGGGGAGAACAAGAAGGTTTGACCTTGCCATTAATGAAATACTTCCTTTCCCATCCTATCCTATACTTTCCTAGCCTAGCCTAGCCTATCCTATCAATTATTACAGCAAACAAGTCTCCATCTTCTTATATAAATATCAGAATATATATATGGAAACACACACAGTTTGTGCTTTTACAGCATATGGGGTGGAACAGTGCCCTAGACATGTTTTGATAAAGCTAATCAGATCAGTTATGCTCTTTTTATAAAAAAATATTTTACAGGTTCCTGTTTGTTTATATGCAATATTAGGGGCAGTTCTTTAGATACAAGTATTAGTCCCACATTATCTTGCAATTAGAGGTTGCTATTCATCCCACAGGAATGTCCAGCTGATCACAAAGACTTTATTGACTCACTATTGTCTTTGATGTATTTTTCTTGGCCCTTTGGTTACAACCAGTAGTCACTAAAAACAGCAATCACAATCACAAAAATCAGAAGGAAGTATCTTCTAGCTAGCAGTTCTTAACCTTTTGTGTGTTGCCATCCTCTTAAAAAATACTTCAAAAAACATTAAAGCATGACAAGGCTTCCTTGTTTTAGTCCTTCTTTACAGATCCTGGAGAAATAAATAACAGACTCTCATTGCTCCCTGGTGCTGACACTAAACATCCCTCTTTCCAGTCAAATTGTTCGACATTAAACTTCCAAACTTTGGATGCCAAGTACATGATGATAACCAATAAAGAGAATGCTTCCATGTGTTGCCTAAAGACATCTAAAAATAATGAACTCTTTTCTCCTCTCTTTTTTCTTATCACTATGCAGATAAAATAATAGTCATAGAAGTAAAGCAAAAGCCTAGGAAAGATTTTCTCCTCTGAGAAGTAGCCAATTCAGTGGAAAAGCCTTAGGACCCTGACCTAACCCAGCATCTGGGAAATGTAAGGTTATTCCCCATCCACTATATGTGTTTCTGTAATTTTATTCATTTTAATTTTACAGGAATTGCACAATTGATATTTCGTCACTTCTCATGGCAGAAACTCATTAGTAGCCCACTATTTTCTGTGCCAGTAGAAAGAGGACAATATGCTATTTGTAATTATTTTCTAGACAAATAATAGAATAAATTTGCTTTGGTCTTGCCTATAGTATTGTGTGGTGAAATGCCAACATCAAAAATAATAATGAATGTACTTAATACCAAATTATACATGAACACAATTGCAGTAATTACAAGTAGTACCCTTGCATTCCAATATGACCCAGAATCGTGACAGATTAAAACATTAATCTCTACAATGCATTTGCCAATGAAGCTTTGTCAATCAAGATGACCCAGTCCCAGAAGAAAAGAGGAATTCAACACACTGAAACTGTTCAGTGTGGCCCTAAAATTTACAGCCTTGAAAACATACAAGCATTAGAGGCATCTGCTTTGATAGAGCAGCATGGCTATATTGGATCTTTCCTGCCTCAATTTAATCTGACATAGCCAGCGGATGGATAAGTGTAGCCATTCCCTGCAGAGGTGATGATTGATCTCTGCATCACAATATTAGTTAGAAAGCTTTGCCAGCTGAGATTTATGTCTCAGAAACCTGCAAATTTGGGGTGTTTCGTAACCATCTTAAAAATACAATGTAAGATAGAGGTGAGACAAATGGCTGCCCACACTTTCTGGAGCTGGTATCTATTTATATTGCAAAACTAAGCTGACTAGCAACCAGTGAATGATTATTTCTTGGATGAATTTGGTGCCTTCATTCTTTGTGAAAAGAAATGCATGTTATTTCATTCAACTTCATCTGAAAATAAAGGGTGTTTGATAGAGTTATCATGATTACTATGCATTTATTATTTTTGAATTTGTGACCATAAAAGAAGCATCCATAAATGTGATAGTGAAATACTGATTACTGTTTCAGTGATATCTATCGTCTTAGATGAAGATTTTTAACCAAGTCCTTCCAGATATGTGTAACTGATTCCCTGCATACCTTTTTGATTCTCTAATCAACTAGACTTAATGCTTCTTTTTTACATCTGGGATGAGACTGTCTCTGCAGTATTTGGGAATCTTCAAACAAATTCAAGAGTTCACCCCTATCTGCATAAAGGAGACAAAGAGCTTCACAAGCTGAGCTGCTGAAAGTAAGGAAGACTTGTCTAAATGTTTCTTATCCCATACTGAACTGTGGTGGCAAACATTCTCTTGCGGTCATTTATCCCTTAATCACTTCTTTCTACAATCCCTGACTCCAGCCTTCCTTTTGTCTGAGTAAAGTGGGCTGCTTCAGTGAGTTTACACTTCAGTGTAATTGTTTCCCAACTAGATAAACATTTGACAGTAAGCACTGTCTTTCAAACATTGCCCAGATTGGTACAATACCCTTTAAATGGTGTCAGATGATCTTCTGTTTACTGCAATGTTTACTGCAATAGTGTCTGAAACACGCAAATGTCCCTCTCAATTATTTCCTGTCTCCTTTACTCTTATCTCACCTAGACTGTGATCTCTTCAGAGTAAGAACTGGCTTTATTTTGAATTTTGCATGATAACAGGTAGACTGTCAAAGCTCAATGATTAACAAACTGTTAAAGACAAATCTCAGCAGGAGCCATACAGGACTGCAAAGGCTGGATTTTCTCTAACAAAACTTTTCCCACACAAAACTCTGGACGTACTGTACTTTTTTCCACATGCAAATTCTCATTTCGAGCAAGGATAGGCAAAAGATGAACAGAAATTGAGAATGTTTACACGTACAGGGGCTAAAAGTCATTGTCAAACAAATATAACCAAATTCCTCTATAAGAAGCCATAGTAAGTCCATTGTTCTTAGCTATATAGATATAGATATATTTTTTTTTCCCCATAGATACGTAATCACAGACTTTCACTAAGGAATCCTATAAAGGCAGCACCACCTAGTGGTACCAAAACCACAGTGTAGTATTTTCAGCGGTTTCCTGAAGAAAATCCTGTTGAAAACATAGGGAAAACTCAGCTGAAATTATTTTTGAAATAGCCACATGACATCTACACATTTTGGTGGGGTTTTTTTTCAGCAAGAACGTGAATAAATATTTGCAAGTTCGTAGCATACATATACATATACGCATTTTCTGTTGTAAGGACCCTTTGAAAGGGAAAAAGGGAAGTGAGCATGTGCATTAATCACAGAGGATAAAATATTTTTCTTTTTATTGTACATATATATAAAATAAAATTTTAATTATCAGGTACCAAAATAATTACTACTCACACCTTCCCATCCAACTTTATTATTTACTACTGCATGTGAAAGGTTTAGATGAAAACCTGTACAGGAAATAAGAAATACCTAGCAACTTTGGACCACTTCCCAAATATTTTCCAACACACATTCCAGGGAACCATAATTTATCTTGCTTCAATACATATAGTCCGTGACAGAGATGATTACTTTGCAAAAATCAGAAGGGTCCAACATGTAAGACCAGTTGTCCTCCCCAGTGGTTGTATTGACATATGTATTTGCATCTGTGCTCAGTAGCAGTACAACGCTGGGACTATCACTTGGTAGCATTTTAAATCATCCTACCATCTGCTTTTCACTCGCCCCTGTAAATCCTCTATTGACACTTCTGTGACACTTCAGGAGGTGAAAAACCCTCTGATGCATCTGCCACCGTGGGAGCCTGCCAGTGCAAGCTAACATTGTTCTGAACACTGACAATCAGTGATTTGCTACAGCCCATCCAAGTCTTTCTGTGGGCATGCACTGGGGAAGTTTGGCAAACAAATTTACAAAGATGGCAAATCTCTAGTAATTATATTAAATTATATGATAACATTTTTTAAAGTTATAAACATTATGTGACAACATAGCATAGGAAGGAAAAACCTCAGTGATCAAAACCAGTAGTGGCCTTTTTTTAAAACAGTGGAAATAGTGCACATCAGGCACCCAAACCACTCCTGCCTCATCCCTTTTCTCTCAGCCTGCCCCATCCTACATGCAGTCCACAGCTCACCTCTCCACTTCCTGAACCTGTACCCCATGTGATATTTGGTATAGCCACAAAGCCTCCACTCTGTGTGACTTTCCCACTCCTCCCTTCCCAGTCCCAAAGCACCAGCACAGCTCTTCTGTTCCTAGCTCCAAACACACCCTCAGTGCCTACTTCTCTCATGTTCACAGCTGCCGGGCATCCTACTCTCCATCTTCACAGCCACTGTGGTATTGAAGAAGCTGGAGTATTTAAGAAGCTTCTAAATTTCATTCATCAGTGGTGTACAGTGTTGCTGGGGTTGTGACTATTTCACCACTGATGTCATATATTCCTTCCTTGCCTACAACAGAGTACG
This sequence comes from Cnemophilus loriae, assembly GCA_013397755.1. Taxonomy (NCBI): domain Eukaryota; kingdom Metazoa; phylum Chordata; class Aves; order Passeriformes; family Corvidae; genus Cnemophilus; species Cnemophilus loriae. Next base: position 2,072,566 of record VZTF01008853.1, read on the forward strand.
GAAAAACAGAGAACAAACTGACTGAATACAGTAATTCTAGTTAAACACTTTATGGAATTCTTTTTACCATGCTTTATTTTTTCGTGGTTGAGGATATTTGTTTTTCAGTCTTCTCCAAGTCTCACAGTGACTTTATTCTAAACTCTCATTCTCCTGATAGCTTGGATCTTTCCATACCAGTTAATTTATTCATTGTTACCAGTGATACTTGTTTTGAACAAGCATTGTCCTTTACCTGAAGGAGAAAAACGCTTAACCTGAAAGTATTTGAAGAGAAGATTTATGTCCTCTTACAATATTTGCTTTTCCAGACTAATTACATGAACTTTTTGAGGATAAATTTAGTCTCTCACAGACATCCATGTTTCCACTACCTGTTATCAAACCCAGCTGGAAGGAGCAAAATTAACTCAGCAGTTTTGTGTCCAACAAATCAAGATCTCTTAAGCCCATGGTTACATAGCTTCCAGATGTGCCAGGGCTTGGTCTGCCAGCAAACCACAGGGAGGCAGAGCAAAAACCATTGTAGTGCAACTCTTTCTCCACTCACAGAAACTATTAACCTGATTATCTTGGTGTTTCCTCATCTGTCCAAATCAAACATCCCCTTTCTTGAACACGTAAGCACACTGTACATAGCACTTAAGTATCTCTGACAGAAATTGGGGAAGAATAGGTCGGATTGCATCTCATACATTGTAGGCTGTATTTCTCATTATTCCCACATACTTGCACTTTCTGGTCACCTGTGATTACATAGGCCTTCCTCTACATATTACATTTTCAAGTGGTGAACTCCTCAAATAAATTATTTTTATTTCTTACATACATATATTTTGCTATTAAATTCCAACCCATTACTATTACATTCTGGGTTCTGTTTTTGTTGTTGTTTTGGTCTGATTTTTAACACTTTATGCCTTTTTTCTTTATATCTTTAATACTCTTCTATGTATTAAGCAATTAATCAAAACATTAACATTAGAGTCAGTCCTAGAGTATTTCTTGGATAACTTTGCCAGTACCTTTCCTCCACAATGACAGTACTCTTAACATAATGTTATCTCTCCTTTTGCCAGGTCATTACACACCTTAAATTCTTGTAAGAATCCCTATTTTTTCTAGCTGAACTATTAATTCCCCATGGAGCAGTGAATCTTTTAGTTCTATACAAGTTAAAGACTTAAAGCTGCTAAAGAAAAATGCAATTATAAATAGAAATTAAAATAAGAAGCAAGACTTGTAAATTCTGTATAAATATTTTATTATGTATAAAAGACAACTTACATGGATAGACACTCTATTAGAACAAAATACTGGCTGTTTTCATGAAAATATTCAAATGCTATAGAAAGCATTTGAGAATGTCTCTTCCATCTTCTACAGTGATGTATAACTTAGGAACTGATACCAAGTAGCAAATGTACTGCAACACAGCAGTGGCTGGTGTTTCTAATGATGCTATGACAAAGCAAAAGGAAGGCACCATATGGCATCCAAATTTGGATTCAAGGCAGGGGCTCTTTGTCTCCAAGTCAACAAAACCAGGCAGAGTTATGGAGTCAAATACTCAGTCCATAGACTTTTAAACAGACATTTGCAAAACATCTCTTTCGGGATGTCAGCTGGCTCTGGCAAATACAAATCTCTTCATTTGATTTAAGATGGAGACAATTGAAAATAACAATGGGAAAGAAAAAAAAAAGAAAGATGGACTAATTCGAAGCCCTGGAAATATCAGAAGGCAAGTTTGTTCAAGGAAAATGCTCCCAACAGAATACCTGGTTTTCTTACAGTACACATATATGCTCAATACAAGTATAACATTTTAAAGTCCTTATATAAGCATTTAATCCTCTCATAGATCAGATCAATTTTGTTTAGTGTTATTATTTTATATATGAGATCCATACAAAGGAGATTTTGTTTTTCTTTTGTCAAAACCTTGAAAAGGCACCACAAAAAGGAATCAAAGTACCACAACAATGTCACTGCAGTAGCTAGCTATGTGAAATTTCATGTACACCATTAAAACTACAGTGTGGTATTTAATTTCTAACCTGTCTTTGACTTCCAAAGGCTAGACAAGCAAAGAAAAATTTTGTCATTTTAAAAACCAAGTTGCAAAACTTTTACTAGCTTTGCATATAGCTGAAATATTTATGATTGTCAGTATGTAAACTACCTCCCAAACAAGAGTCAGAGCCTGACATGTAAACAGTTAACTATACATAATTACATATGAATCATATTAGGAGATATGCAGGTTTGAGCACCGTTCAAGGCATAACGTGGACACAAGGTACAAGGTTTCTCTCAAAAATGAGAATGTAAGGTTAGCGCAGTGATACTTAAGTTATCCAAAGTATCGTGCAAGAGAGAATTTTCTGTTGGCTGTCATAGGAACAGTAATAATAATAAAAAAACCAAACCAACAAACAGAATGACTCCCAAAAAACCAATCCCAGACTTCCAGGTGTCCATTCTTTCTGTTAGGCACTAGATAGTAAAAAAATCTCTCTGAATACTTCAGTAGTCATATTTCCATCCTACAGAACTCTGTATTTGCCTATGGGTTCAGCAAGTTAAAATGGGAAGTTTCTAGTTCTTCCTGTTGAAGAACTGTGAATAAAGTTAAAAGTAGTATTTTAATTAAATGATAAAAATGTAACAACTACTTCCTTTTAATATTTACATTGGGTCTGGCATATTAGCTAGAACAGTGAAAGTGGCTTGTGCTTTGGTGATGAGAACAATGCCTGGCTTCAAACTCTCCAACGTGACATTTAAACTTTCACTTTTAAGACTTCTATTTTTTTAAAACTATATAGAAACATTTAATGGGGATTAAGTTTAGATAAATTTGTATTTGTTCTGTATTTCAAGTCTAAACAACATGACATAAATTGTATTTTTTCTATCCTTACTTTTCATGTTACTGGATTTTTTTTTTTTAATATATGCAGAGTAAATGTTTTTACAGATAAAAAAATGGTCCCATAATTTCAATGTTACATGGAAACTTTTAAAAAACACTGGAGGACAAGAAACAGGAAAACAAACTTACACGTGCAGCTAATTTCCACATATTATATAGTAATCCCCTTGGTCTCAAATACACTCACTGAGTAGCAGCGTAACAAAACCACTGAATGATATTGACATGTCTCAATTTACTTTTGGTTGGCTTTTTTCAATGCATGTGTTGTTATTACTAGGAGTTCTCCCAGATAAAAGGAGATTCCCAGTACAGGAAGGAATTTTTTGGGTATATATTTTCATACATGTAATTAACTGTTACAGGAGAGGTAATTGCTCTTATGTACTGCTAGAACTAAGGCAGAACATAATACTTCATGATATTGTCAAATACCCACAAACCAGAGAACAAGCATGTTTTCAGCTTCCACAAAATGCAAACCTGTTTCCATGAAAATTGCATAAGTACTTCCAAAACATTTGAGTTTCACTTTCTGTCGGAAAATCTCACATTGATGGAGCTTCCAGGAGTCAAAAGTCCATGAGTTTTGGCATGAACTGGTTTCGTTTTGGGAGAAATTTTGATTTCAAAATTCTGAAGTAGCTGTGAACATAAACCAAGTGTTAGAAAAACTGCAGAGTTACCGATGAAGACTAGCCTTTAAAAAAGAGAACGTAACAGACTGTCACAAGCAAAATTTGTGTTGCCAGTTCAGCAGAGTTTAAGTGCTATGACTCCCATCCAGGAAAAAAATGAAGGTGTTACAAGGTAAAGATTATAGTTCAAAATCTTCCTCCTCTGATGGAGAGAGGATTGAGCAAGTCCTTTCCAAAGAACTTCCACATAACCAGATTAAACAGTCTGAACTATCAAAGAAATTAAGGTCTCTTTCAAACCTTGTGAGGTTCCTCTCTCTGTGTTTTTGATTTCACTTCCTTTAATATTAGTCCATATGTGAAATTATTAAGAAAGCAATAGGAGCCCCAATCTCATCAGATACATTTTTCTGAATGAAGAATATCTCAGCTATCTACTTTTACACTTTCAAGAGGGAAATACTGCAACATCCTCAACTTTTCCAAATAATAAATCTCAAACACTCTTTCCTGTAAATTAAATAATTATCTCTTATTCTTCTTCTAGTATGACTGATGACCAATGTATTATTTTCCCATACATAACTACCTTTTTCAGTGTGAGATGCTTGATGAAACTTTTATCTAATTTTTCTCTTTTTAAAATTCTTCTTGTGATTCTCTTTGTCTTCCAAATTTCCTTGAATTTGGCTATATTGTCCTTAAAATGGAGCGTGTGGGGATGGCTGTTTATCATTACTTAGTGAGAATTCATCAGTGCTTGGCAAGACTGAGTAATTTAGCTCCTCTTTCTGACATACAAAATGCTTGCTAATGCTGCAAATATAATCTAGAATCACATTGCCCTGTCAGAATTGATTGATTTTTTACTATATCCTTCCAGTCTTTTCCTATGGTACTAATATTACCCAGACAGTTGTTCGTAAATTTGGATTTATGCATTTATTTCTTCTCAAGGGCACTAACTCGCAAGTGTCATTAGTGAATAATTTTGTGTTGCTTCTGGAACATTTCTCCTTTTTTTTCATAATTCTATATTCACATTCCCTAATTTTAGCTTAATTCACATCAGCCTGCTATCCCGTGTAAACTGTGAAAGTATTCTCTAATCCATCACTTACACTGTTAATGAAAATAACCTAAATCAAATGCAGGACTGACTTTTATAGAATTTTAATTAAATGCTTTCGCAGTTCAACAGCAAATATTTGATAGCTACTGCCTCCAGCTATTTCCTTTTTCCAACCAGCTGTGCATGCATTTTATGGGCACTTCCATCTGGAACAGATTTTATTAATTTAATTGAGAGAAAAACATACAGGACATGTGAAAATACTTCCTGAAGTCAGAGCACATGACTTACTTTATACCCCCACATTAGGTAAGTGATCAAGTCAAAGAAAGAAATCAGACTGGTCTGAAACAATTTTTCTTTGATGAGCTCCATGTGTTTCTAATTTTACATCGCTTAAATATCATCTCGATGTTTGTAAATAGTTTATGTGCTGTTTTGTTCTAGTTTCTTTCCACAAAACAAAGCAGGTTCTCCATTGCTTCCTTGAGCCTCCGTTTCAAAAGGATGGAAGCATGTTTGTTTTACCCAGCCCCCTGGGAGCTCTCTCACTCTCAGGTTCAAAAGACAGGCGCTAATTGTTCAGAGATTACTCTAGAAGTTTACTGAAGGAAATTCAAAGACAAATTCAATCAAGCTTTGGTTTGAATACATAAAATAGATCTAAATATTTTTATAGTTAAGTAACTATAAATAGTTACCAAATCGTTGAGATTTGATTCACACTCTGGACTCATTATTTTAGCTAAAGGCTGTCTTGTAAATGACAAAAAATGTAGCAGCTGTTGGGAACATTTTCTTTATGGCATGAACCAATCAAAACCAATATATATCAATATGTACTAAATATTTATATAAATATAAATTATGTATATCTAAAATGATAATGAGTTAGAACAAAGAACAAGAAGGGACAGAAAACCCCAGAACACAGAAAAATTCTACTGTTTGTCATCACGCTGTGATCAGTACAAGGATATAAAATCTATTTTACACCTTTGTAAGTTCTGAATTCTTCTAACTAAAACACAGAAACTGAGGAGGTAACCCTTCTAATATACATTAAGAAAGACTTCTGATTTGCTTACAAAAGCCTTCTGTACCAAATCCATGTATTTCCTTAAACTTACCTTTAGTTTTACATCATGTGTACTATACCACCTGCAATGTAGTTTAAGTACTATGCTACATTTCAAGCATGATTATTTTCCATTTTTTAAGTCTTTGCAGGATGAGTACATTAGACAACACTCCAAAACAAAGGTTTTGAGCACTGTAGGATACCCAGAAATGGCATACATAAAAAAAGTAATACCAATTCACTTTTCTTCTTGTAATGCTGTCACATAGTTCTAACCTGAATCAGTGCAAGATGGATTTCCAGCTCTGCAATTCTTTTTCCTATACAACTTCGAATGCCATAACCAAAGGGGATGGAGCCAAAGTTGTCTACTCTGTCCAAATTATCTTTTCTCAGCCAGCGCTCAGGTCGGAACTCATTCGCCACTGAGAAATTTTCTTCACTGTATGAAGTAGCATAATGACAAAGTGCCAGCTGGGTCTGAGGAAATAAATTATATTTATATTTAGCTAACTCCAATGCACTTAACCGAATTTAAAAGCATTTGCAATTACTGTAATTTTTGCAGTAAGAGGTGATAAAAATTAAGCATCTCTGAGTAATTCTATAGACAAAAGTATACCTCAAAAATCAAATCCCCTTCTCAACTGGTCAAAGGAAATAATCTTCAAATTGTTTTCGGTGTTGCTGGATATATTAGAGAAGATGCAGTGGGGAAGGAGATGGGAACAAAAGTCACAAGTATTGGGAATTGTTTCATGAAGTTGCTATGAGAAAAAGGGAGAAACTCTTTCTACACAGGGAATTAACAGACAAAGAATTAGAAAACTGCAAGAATAATGAAATTCATGCTTTTTACATTGAATTGTACCGTTATACAGAGATATTATTAATAGACTCGACCCTCGAGAATATTAAGACCAAGTCATGATGATAAATTTCATTTGCAGGTGAGGACCCAAATAAAAAAATATCAAAACAACAGCAACAAGTCAATCATAATATCCATTTGTGGCATATAAATGGGTATTACTGAAATACTTTCCTCTTAATGTTCTAGTGTGGTGAAATCTTTTAAAATCAATGAAGTGTATATATGTTGTAGCAGATCATATTTCATATGCAAAAATTAAACTGTTCTCTGCAGAAGACTGCAACAGGACCTACCCCTTTAGGTATCAAGTATCCTCCAATGATCAAGTCTTTTTGGGTCACTCTTCCATTTCCTGGCAATACTGGATATAACCTAGAGAGAAATATTTATCTGAAGTTCAACAGTAATAACTAATCCAATTTTAAGAAGTTTAGATTCCAATTTGCATTCACAAATACGCAGTATGAATGCCATACTCATTCAGAGCAAAAATATTTTTCAGAAGTGCAGAACATCTTGGAGCTTCAAAGACCTTGAATCATCTGTGAGAATATGACCATTATCTGGAAAAAGTTATTTATTAGTAACTGAAAGTTGAGCTATTTGGTCTATGCATTTATTTGCTTTACACACATACAAGCATGAAGTTAAGTGGTCAAGCTGGAGACATTTTAGCACTACTGCTAAAGCTGAAAAAGCCTTATTGATGCCTTCTCTAAAATCCTCTTACTCCCCTCACCTCATGATGAACATTTAGTATAAACATATTAAAAAAAAGTATGTCACATGCCTTTAATTTAAATCAAGAAGCTTAAAATTATTGAAGTGGCACTGCAAAGTACCACTGTGGGGGAGGAGGTTGTTACATTTCATCATACAGACTAAAGGGAAAAATCAGGCTTTCAATTCCTTACCTTAACAGACATGTCCTACATATGTGATACCACTTCTACCATACTTAGAAACATCAAATATTATATATATATATATAGAGCATCCTTGGACACAATACTGCTACAATAAATAAAAGTAGAAGGAGCAAACAGCAGTAGCAACAATTAAATACAAAGGCTAGAATGGACTCAAAATCGATTAGAATAACATGGAATTAAATCTTTTAGTTGTCCGCAACTTACCTCAAGGTTTCTTTCAGGACAGCTCTAATCAAAGGCAATTTTGGGACATCGTGAGCAACTGGAACTTGATCTTTCCTCAGCTTATTGACTATTTCCTCATAAACACGTTGCTGCACGTCTGGGTGCTTTGCCAACAAGTATATTGCCCAGGACAAAGTAAAAGATGTCTAAGGAAGAAACCACAGTCATCAAGCCCAACAAGATTACATTAAAAATAATTTCAAGCCAAGAGAAGCAATTGGCTTTCAACTACGTGTTTTATATGTTTAAAGTTATGAAACAGACTGGCAATGATTCACATCTGGATTCAATGGGAGGTTGCCAGACTTCGCCATCCCCTCCTTCATCCTTTTTCCATCTACAAGTCCATCGCATATCAAAACAATCCATGTTGATATTTTCCCAGTTAAATATAAAAAGCAACAGACAAACCAAATGCAAACCTAACCATGTAAACCATATTGAAACATAAACACTCTAAACAAATGGATTAAGTTAGCTATTAGTTTTCAATATGCATTTCACCTTTCCTTCCAACAAAAACACTTTGCAGGGAACAAGACAAGAAAATACTACTCAGAACATTTCCAACCCCTTTTAAGCATATGGTGTTCCCTTCGTAGCATCCACGCAACAGAACTGATATCATCACTGCTAAAATTGTACTTTATCCTTTGGTAAGCAATGCTACACCACTGTCATTTAAAAATATTTTGTGTGAAGAAGAAACAGAACACAAGGCAGGACTCAATTCAACTTTGAGCACAAGAGGATTTAAAGAAACCCATCATCTACTCTTTTTTCACCACAGATGGAAAAAAAATCAGCTTGTGGAAATGTCTTATTTTGGTCTTATGTTTAAGATCAATTTAGAATGCAAATTCATCATGATGGTGACCTTTTATGTCTTGTCTTCAAACTGGGGTATAATGCTAGAAGTACCATTCTCATAAGCTTTTCTTGTTTTTCTTGCAATATTGAATGGCTGTGCCTTCTACAATGCAACCCAGTCCTATTCCACTCAGAAGAGCTGGCAATTGTGCCAGCTGTGTACAGAACTTCTCTGATAAAAACAGTGTTCCTTCCCAGCTACCCAGTTCCTTCATAACTTCTTAAAAATTAGGACTGTTCCAGCAACAGACAAAATGCTTTGTAGCCAACAACTGCCTCTCAATTCTGTTGAAAGCTTTTATAATCTTATAAACCTCTTTCAGTTTCAGTGATTAAATGAGATCTGAATTGACAGCAGTAGGGGAAAAAAGATTCCTTCAATTTTTGTTTTGTACTTGAAAGTGAGGACATCAGAAATATCATCCTCTCAGAAAAAGACTGTTGCCAGCTGAGAAAGCTGAGTCAAATGGAAAGGGAAATTCTTGTTGGCACGAACTTGAACATTGTCCTTTTATTTTAATGAAAACTGTCGCATACTAAAAATGGAAAATTAATGGTCTGAAAGATTAGAAAATGAATGAGATGAATAACTGTGTTTTACTTTAGAACCAAACATCAAAAAGCTCTGCAAACTCATAAGCCCTTGGGATATTTAACCAAGGGAGTAATATTCAGCACATAAAGAAGTTTTACACATGCTCCTTATTTTGGAATTCAAAAGTGATTGCTGTTGGGTTTTTTTTGTTTTCTTTAGAAACCTTACAAACTTTCTTAAACCAAAAAAAAATCTGAATTCAATTATCCAGAGAGTTTTTCTTTTCTTTAAGAACATTTTACTTTTTTACTTATTTTAAACTTTTCTGCTGTAAGACTATTAAAGTCCTACATAGCACTTTCTTTATCAAATTAATATAATTTCTTTTAGAAGTTTGTTCAGTTACAATCATTATAATAGCAGTGTTCATTGATATTCTAAATAACTCTGCATACATTGCACGTACAATAACACATCTTTCTCTTTCCTTATTCTTCCGATTGTCATGCTGCAGTCAGTACTGAGCTACACTGATTTCAGATGATAGGAAGGAGAGGGGAAGATACACACATGACATTAATGTTTCTTCAAATGGTCTCTATGGCAAGTCAGAAGAATAAAGAATGAGAGACACTTGCAACACGTTCCTAGGTGTTAACGTATTGGATACAGCAGCCCCATTAGTCCTGAGCCCTTGCCACAGCTCTTTGCCTCAGCCTGACTCTATGCTGCCAGCACAAGCAGCGGTAGAGTGAACTTATGCCTTATCCACATCATTGCTGGCCTAACATCCCCCTCCTAACTGATTCCAGCAGAAATCAGGTATCTGATCCATAATGTGTGTCCCAGTTGATTTAATTAGCAATACGTGAAAATCTTTACTGAACTCTATGTATGAGTTTATTGATCAATTTTTTTCACACTAACTTTTCTATTGTGGTCTACCTAAAGTAGCACAAACACCAACCTGATAAGCAAACTAGTAAAAGAAAATGTGTGAAATACAAGCTGAATGTAAAGACATTTGCTATTTTATCTGTTTAATAAACTGTGGAACAGACTCCCAAGTGATGGGTTCCTGTAACACAACTAGAACAGAACACTGATTTTGTTCCACTAGAGAGATTACAAATTACAGGAAGTATTTTGTATCATTTTAAAGGTGTCATGGCTTAAATGTGTTCAAATTACATCCCTATAAACAACATAACGCCCCTGAAAAGAGCTGCCAGTGATACTGGTTTACAAACAACAACTATGCACAAGAAAAATGGTAACAAGCTTACTGTGTCCACTCCTGCCAGAAGCATTTCAGTCATGTTGGCATAGATCTCTTCCAAAGTAAGTTCCTTACTCACTAGGAGGTGTGTAAGTAGCCCACCATTCACTACTTCGCCTTGGTCCAGCTGAGACTGAATAGCCTTCAATTTGTTGTCAACATGAATTTGACCTTTGGGATTCAAAAAAATTGTTAAGTCTCTGTTTTTATTTTTCTGCTGGTTCCATTCAGTAATCGCATTTCTCACTTATGCTACACTGCACATCCAGGGGAAAAAAAAGAATTCTGTTTTCTTAAGGAAAAGATCCTCGAGTGGTGGTGGAGGTCCTTGGGTACTCATGGCAAGGAAAGACTGAGCTGACAGGAACCTTGGTGGCTCACAGCATGGGAATGCTGAGCACAAAGGAAGGACACAAGAGAATTCAGTTCCCTTCCTCGAGGGAAGCTCTAGGCCAAGTTTTTATGCCCACCTGGCTTGTCTTCTGATGACTCTACAAGAAGCGGTGAACTCTGCAGAGCGTGCTGCAACTCAGCAGAGATGCTGCTACAAGATGCTAGCAGCAACCAGAAGGTCAAAGCCACAGAACTTAATTACTCTGAAGACAAAGATTAGGAGCATCAAGAAATAACAAAAATTGGAAAGCTTCAGTGAAGGACATGCTGAGCAATTTCACCCACAGTTCCATGTATACTTTAGTGACTGCAAACAGCATCTTTGGTCAAACAAGGGTTTTAAGAAGAGAAAAACTCCTTGGCAAGTCAATGGCTCACAGAATGAGCTTACCAAAAAAATGAAAATGCATGCACCTTTCTAATATTTGAGAGAGAAAAAGGGTTCAGGTTTTTTTAACACTCAAGAACATTAAAAAAAAATAAAATTGCAAAGACAACTCCTTCCTACTTACATGAACTTACATGAAAGCTGATTAATAAAGTAGCCTGGAATGCTTTATTTACCAAAAAAACCCATATTGTACTACATCAATGTACTTCAATGTCAACTTATACACTTGTATATATATAAAAATAAACTTTACAAAACGTTTAATTAATTGCTAGAGCCTAGTTTATTAACTTTCTAGTCAGTTTTAGTGGTGATTATTTGTCAGAGTGCTTAACTAAAATTTTGCTGAAGTCAACAAAACTACCCTCATTAAAATTGAAGTGGCTTAAGATAAAACCTTGGCAAAGAACTTTGGACCTGGAGTGACAAGTGGGTGCTGAAACAGACGAAGATAAATAAAGAAAGAGCAGTATGAAATAGGGGAGTTTTGAAATGTACTGGTAAAGTTTGTTTTCAGTAGAGTGTTTTTTAAAAATAGTTCCCCTGGCCAGTCTGCATTTAATATGAAACTTACTTCTGCCACAATGTCTTCTTATAATTTTAGAAGAGAAATGCAGCTTGTCCCGTTCAAACACACACAGAACCTGCAGAAATACAGCTGAACTTTTCTACTACTAAATCTTACTAAATTTGAAGAGTCCATCCCAGGATCTGCAGAACTCTCTCCAGGGTTTTGGAATAAGTGGACGAAGCCATTTGGGAATAGCACCTGCATACATAGTTGTCTTAAACATGCTAAACATCAATTCCAGAGCCTCAATATATTCAACAGTCTGCTGTGGGACATTGTTTTCCAGGCAGCCCAACCGGCATTCATACAGAATAGTCGCCACACCTGCACATAAAAAAGTGAAAAAATTGTTTATACACATGTATCAATACATATTAATAATTTAGGGAATCAACTAACATAAAATGGAACTACTTTACAAGAAATATTTATTATTATTACTTCAGTTCGGGAACAGATAAAACAGAAATTCAAAACACAGTAAAACAGCCCAGCTAAACATTGTAGGAAGAGAGTAGTTGCTACGCCAGTAATGCTCAGCAGGAGAAGACAGCCAGGAATTCCACCAGAAGTAGAGCAGCCTCCAGCCTGTTCACTGTGTTGTGCACTGCACTACGAATCCTGAGCCTGCCCTGTTGGCCTCTGAACACACAGAGACACACAAGTCCAAAGAAATTTCTGATAACTGTTGACAACGCAGGAGTTTCTACCAGTGGCTGTGTCTGTCATCAGCTGGTAGCAAATGAATACTGAGTCTGTATAAATGGATAAAAAGCTTGCACTCCAGACAGTGCTTTTACTGCACACGCCGTGCTCCACCCAGCCCTGAAAAACAGCAAGTATGACACTGTTGCAAGCGACAAAGTTGACCGTCTCTTGTTCTGACTGCCTGTAATTTTCACAGATGTTTTTCTGCAGTACTGCATGCGCCCCCACTAGAAATTATCTTTACTGACAAAAATAATTTTAAAATTTGGTTATTTGCAACTCACTCTTCCTTTCCTAATTTTCCTCCCTGGGAAGATATTTTTCTGCAACTTTTCTTTCTTTTGTGCCTCTTTCAGAAACTGCTAGTTCTTATACATCCTCTTGCTGCTTACACGGTCCTTTAAAAGAAATCTTACGTATTGTTTTCCTGAACATTTACAGTGTAAGTTAAATAAACAGCAAGTCATATAGAAAATAAGTGTGTGCCAGGCACAAGTTATAAATGAAAACCTAAAAGAATGTGAAGAATTTAAACTAACCCATCAGTTTTAGTGAATCTGTAAGCTCACAGTTTGAAATTCCATAAACTGGTAGTTAACTGCCATTTTTAGACACTATTAACGTGAAACAGACCAAGCAGGCAGCCAGCAATTTGATACAACATCTTCATAAGTGAGCAATTCAGAAATTCTTCAAATCCCAAATTACTCAGCTGCCTGTCAGCAAAGAGTACCAATGTTTTTAAAAGGCATTACATATAACAAGATGGGGTTGTATGCAGTCAGTTAAAGAAATCTATGAAATATGTATCACCGTGAGATTTCTGTAAGAACACAGGAAATGCCATACGGGCTCAGGCCAGGATTCCAGTCAGCATTCCCTCATTAATGGGAGCCAGTGGCAGATGATCTTAAGGCAAGCGTAACAATCCCACACTTGGCATGTGTAGGCAGGAAAAAGCAGTATCTTTTCCCACATTAAGCTATGAACTGAATTTAGATACATCACATGGCGATTCTCCATGGGAATTTGGCTGGTATATTGTGAAATTAACATGTCTTAGAAGTCACCTGTTAGGTCAACACCCTTATTCTTGAGAAATTAATACAGAAATACAGAATATGAGACTGTTCAAGGCCTTGATGGAACATTTTACCTATACACCAGCATTTCCATGGGGAATTGCTCCTTAATCCAAGGTATTAGGTCTTTGGACTCTGCAAAGACTCTGCAAAGGAATTCTGCTGATACCCACTGCACTAACTAGGAAGACACACAAATGCAGAATATCAAACTTCCCTTTTCAGATTAATCACATTGGGGCACAGACATTTGACAGAAACGCCTAACCACAACCACACTGCTTTACGTCCATTTTCTTTACAGATGCAGCCTGGGCTTACCTTCCATTGAATACTTGAAGAAAAGGTTGTTAACATTGGTCACTGTTTCCCCATCCTCCTCTTGACTTCTGAGGGTGTGGATTCTTTTAATTAAGTCTGTGATAACTTCATTGACTCCTTCAGAGTAAACAGCCACATCTTTGGGTTTCAGAATTTTTTGCCTCAGTACACTTCTCATTTTTAGCCATTGCTCCCCCTCCCTAGAAGAAATTATTAATAATGTCTATACGTAGTTTTCCTTAACAATCATCAGCTGGGTAAGAGCTCTGCAACCAAACTGTTTGCAATTTTTCATGTCAAATGAAAGCAAATGGTAAAATGAAAATTATGATAATGTATATTTTGTATTATGCTCCTACAGTTTTATTCTGTATTTATTGCACGTCCTCATTAAATTTCAGTGTTGCAACATGGATGTTGAGGTGTAAGTCAGTCTCCGGGCTGAGTGACAGAACTTGCCACTCAGTGTTCTGAATTTGACAAATGTCTCTATGTTATTCTGTTAGTAGTAGCTAATGCAAGAAATCAGTAAAATATTCTATTAAAATTACTTTAAATATTTGAATGGGTAGTCTGCAAAACTGCTTTTGCACAGAACCAGTACTTAATTATCAAATAAAGTTATCACATTCAGATCTGACAAATCAACAACTTGAGCTGGTACCATAAATTCCATTACCGATACTTCACTTTCAGCTACTCCTCTCTTATTACAAAGTAATAAGAGAGCAGACCTACCTGTAGAGAAACAACTTAGAGCTACAGATTCTGCTTTAGCTGAGCTATGCAGGGAAACCTTTGTGCTGAAGACTAAAAATCTGAATTGTAGCATCTACATGCTCCGTATGAGCAGAGTATTTGAGAACAGTGGTTCCAAGGATATCTTTCAATTCCTTATGAAAATAGGCAATTATCTTTTATGTGTTTATTTTAAATTGTTATATTTCCCATTACTTTTTTAACCTGGAGCAATGCCATTGCAAGGCACAGAAACTTACCGGCCAGCAGAAGAATTTGATCTCTTTAACAGATATTTCCTGAGTCTCCTGATTTAAGATCTCTTTTCACTAAGTATCAAGGAACTGTTAGTTTGAGTCTCAACTGCAGCTTAAGATTTGAGTCTGCAATGCAATACATAAAGCCTTTTGCTACCATGAAAAAACAGACTGTCCATGACTCAGGAAATTAATTTCCCTCTAAATAAACATCCTATGTCAGTGGGGACTGTGAGTAGTTCTCAGTGGCAATTAACCACACCCACATGTGCTGCCAGGTTATGCAAGCTGTACAGACAGATAACTCCTCTGGAATCAGCCAGATTCAAAAATATCTGTGTGGGGATGCACTACAGTGTGAATTGGCTGTTCTGTGACTTCTCTATATTACTGTACTGAGGGGG
Source organism: Cnemophilus loriae (assembly GCA_013397755.1). Classification (NCBI taxonomy): domain Eukaryota; kingdom Metazoa; phylum Chordata; class Aves; order Passeriformes; family Corvidae; genus Cnemophilus; species Cnemophilus loriae. Next base: position 2,087,875 of record VZTF01008853.1, read on the forward strand.
CACTTCAGTGAACAATAAAGCTAAAACCAATCTGAGCCAGCAATTCCACACAGCACACTGCCAGCCAGATGGAACAGTCTAGAACTGATGCAATAAACCCACATTCATGCAGTGCAGTGCCAAAGCTAGTAAGCTCTATTCTGTAAAACTGCTTGCAGGTAAGTGACTCAGCTCGGACAACTCCAATTGACACACATTCCCAAAGAATGTCTTCATGCAAAGTAGCTCACTGCAAAGTTCAACTACACATCGTTACCATCCCTTTGAAACTTCACAGCAGAACAGACAAATTCACAGCATTCACCGCAGATACCTACTCTCTTCCCCCCGCTAGACACACAGATTTCCCCACACAGAATAACACTTACGCAGAAATGAGCCCCGTGGCTCTCCCCCGTAAATCTCTGTACTCCTGCCACGATTCCATGTTGGCTCTTTGTGGTGCTCTGCCTTCTGCTCGGAGGACTTGAGCAACCATGTCTCGATCTGCAATGGATACAACAAACTGGGGACCAAAGTGAGACTTGAAGATCTTTCCATATTCCTGAGTGTGTTTTTGCTACAGCATCACCAACAAAGAGAAATAGAAGTCAAGTATTACTAAGGAAAACTGTCACAAAAGGAAACTGACAATTTGTCATACACAATCTCTCACATCTAGAATTTGATCTCCAGCCTTCCAGTCAAGGAACAGTTTGAAATGTCAGGAGAAGCATCTAAGCATTACTGTGAAATATTCACAAGGAAAACAGAGAGGTCACACAGTTCAGGACCCTGACTGAAAAGACCCAAAGCTCTAAGGCACAGAGTGTGAGTGAAACCAAACACTGAGAAGATGAAAGGACCTGGTGCACTTAAAAACACATCCCTTCAGATCAAACAGGTTAGAAAGAATGTCTGCAAAAATGAAAAACATGCAAGCATATAGGGTTAAATTAACAGTATAATATGAAGATATAATTTATTATATTTTGTAAATAACTACTTACTCTACCATTTAATTGTTTCTAGAAAAGCTACGCGTAAGTTTCTCACACCTAACCAAGAACAATGACAGCACAACAGCCTAGTGAAAACCTGCATTTTGGAACAGATTTGTCAGCAGTGAACTTGAGAGAGACATGCTAATTCTGCAAAAGAAAGGAAAAGGTGGGGTCTTATTCTTGCAGTGAGGTTTATTGAGTGGTTGATCCACAAATCATGTGATTCAAGCTGGAGGCAAACAAGAGGACTGGAAATTAATAAAGAGGATTGGAACACATTAAACTGTGTATATATATTAAAACAAACAAACAAAACCAACCTAAAAAGTTTTCCAGTAAGACTGCACTATCACTATCCCATGATATCTTATTGATTATTTCAAATAAATTTCATTCTGACATGGTCATGAAGTGAAACTCTCAACTCTTACAAATTCACTTAGAGTTGAGGTACATCCTCATTTCAGAGGGGAAAAATACCCACCAAAACTGCAAAGCAGTTATTAAAAAGATATTATTAAGACTTTAAAAATAAATTTTAAAGCCTTTATTTCTGGTTAAAGTATTAAGACAAGTTAAACTGACCAAAATTTAATTTTGACACATTACCTACATTCTCATACAAAGACATCTGCACACAGAGTTATGCTGATTATAAACCAAATGTGGTTGACACCAACTACTCTTGTGAAAGTCTAGTATTGACCCAAGATTAATTTATGTGAAATATATTTTATTCAATCTTAGTTACAGAAACGAATTGTTTAATTGCCAACAATAAGTTTAAGACACATGAATCACTCTTCAGAACATGATATCAAGTGCACATAAAAAATGTAATTCTTTTTGTCTAGTTTCCAAATAAAACATGAGTTGTGCAATTGTGATCTCTGCCAGTCACCTCTTAACTACTTTTGGAACACAATGGCCAACTTCAGTCTAAGTTCTAAAGGTCTCCCACAATGATATTCTTACCATTTTCAAAAACCAGCATCTGGATTCATATGAGACTAACAAGTCATCCTGATGAGGGAAACGCTACAGCAGGAGCTCAGTTGTCATTTCTGCTTGGTCTGCTCCTAACCAACACCACAGGCAGAGCAATGTACGAAAAAGCACTCCCAAAAACCAAAGTATCTCCTGCCTTAGAGATATTTTAGGGATACTGAACTTGGAGACAATAACTGTGAGAGTATGTGTCTTTAAAGGAAAGCATGAGTCGGGAAAGGAGTGCAGCAAGGAAAAATCACTGGAGTGAGGGGAATACAAGCCCAAAGTCACAGAAAAACAGATTCATTAAATTTTGCTATTTATGGAGCAGTTTATTTTTTTCACTGATGGTGTGATTTACATGGGACAATGAACTTCAACAGAAAAGAATTCAAGTGACAAGCTATCCAATCAAATAAATTAAATACTAGTTTTAAACCAGAAATGGACAAGGACAAAGTATTTGGACATCTCTTTCTTTGAATGGACTGAACATCATTCTATCAACTTCACATATAAAAAAATGCCCAGGATTTCTTTTTCCATATTTTCTATCACAACATGGGTTTTTCTTTCCCTTGTTCCAAACCTTGAAAATGTTCCACTCTAGTGCCTCACATACCACTCTCACACCAGTCATTCTTTCACAAAGCATAAATTCAAACTGCCAGCATCCAAATCCCTCCCTCCTCACCTTTCTTTTCTTTATCCTTGCATAGCACTGATGAGACAGAAGAGATCTAACCCCATCAAATTAAAAATACTTTCCCTTTGTCATAATTGCTGTAGGCATTACTACTTTGGCCAGGACTAACTGGAATCATGTTACTGAGAACAGAACCTCCTTTGTGAAAAAGCGCTCGGCTTCCCCACCCCTTCTGCATATAGCGCACAAATATTTGTGTGCACCGAAGGACATCGTTTAAGTAGCTGTGCTGGTTACCAAAGGGTTTGGGATTAATTCATTCCTGATGTTCACTGTATTGTTAAATTTAACAGACTGTTATTAATCCAGTTAATGCCTACTTGCATTCTATGTGTAGGCAAACAAGGCATCCTGTGATTCTTGAGACTCTAAGCAGAATAAAAACTAGTATTATATTGCAACTTCTCCTTATCCTTTCTCACACTTTCCTTTCTAGGAATAATATTCACTAAAGAAGAAAACACCCATATCAGCTAGTGGTAGTGAAAAGCATATACTATTTAGGATGTCTTATATTATTTTTAATATTTTGAATAATTTTCACTGTTTTGATAGTGAAAGAACTTGAATCCAATGGTAGTATCTTTTTTGGTGTTATGAAACTATGATGAGTACCTCTCAAATTCTGTACACCACCACAGAGTTAGAGGAAAAAAGAAACAGAATGAAACAAAAAGCTTTAGTAGTCTTCAAGTTTTATCTGCATGAGTCTTGGTTAGCAAGCAATCAAGCTGAGCAATTCATCGTTAGCAATGTAGTTTGGCTGCCATGGAACACAGCATACACCCTAATATTTCTTCTTAAAAATCTAAATGGTAAATATTACAAAGCTAGACAAAACTAAACAACCTAATGTGATTCTTTTTTTTTCTGTCTCCTGCCTCTTTCTGGTATTTTTAGGCCCTTTGTAAATCTTAACTTTCGAGTTTTGATTCTCAAACCATTTGAAGTTCTGTTTTCTTTAGGTTCCCTTTTCTATTTTTATTTCCCTTTCTCTCTCTTCTTTCTTTCTGAAATTTGAGTAATTTTCAGGCAGCAAACCTCTTGGGGCTGACTGTGAATTTCTTCCTAGCGATTTGCGACAGGTCACTAAGAAAAGCAAAATAATAAATGCCCCATTTGAGGTATTCCCAACGAGATCTGTACTGCCGGTGGAAAGCATTATGGATCCACAGCTGCAAAAGGGTGAAACACCCAGCTTTACTCCCTTATACACAAGTGCTTCCTTTAGAATCCCTTGGACTAGACAGGGAAAGGGGCCCAGGAGATGCACTGTGACTTTTTAGGAATGAAACCCACATGTTTGGCCAAGCAACCAGAAGAATTCATCTCTGGATAGCGACAGCCTTACGGTAAGAGTGCTGCCCATGCCAGCATCCCCGAGGCGCTGCGCAGGGAAGGAGGATCCTTGTCCACACGGGGATAACGCGCCTCACCCACCCCCGCCAGGTGCGACCGACGGAGGGGACCCGCCGCGGCCCACGGGGCACCACAGCAGTGGAGGTGCCCGGACCAGAGGACGCTTCTCAAGCCCCACCCGGGCTCTGGTTCGCTTGACCGCCTCCCCCCCGCCTCAGCAGCGCCACACGCCAGGTGACAGGAGCCGCTCTCGCCCTCCCTCCTCCCCTCCCCTCACGCCGCCATCCGGCCCCGCTTCCCGCCACCCGCTCCCCTCCCCCGCGCCAATGTGGCGGCCGCGGAGGGGGCGGCAGGGCCGGCAGCGCCAGTCGCCGCCACTCCCGGGCCTGTCCCTCGCCCCCCCGGCAAGGTTCGAACCGCCCGCCTCCTGCCGAAGGGACGGGGGTGGCCGCCAGGGGCCGGCCAGCGCTGACGGCAGCGGGGCCAGGCGCATCTACCGCCCCCTCAGGGCACCGATAAAGGCAAAGTGTATTTATGTAAGGGGAGGCCGGGGTAGGAGAGACAAAATGGTCTCTGAGCGCAGCGGAGCAGCGCCGGGCCGGGCTGAGGGGAGGGCAGCGGCGGTGGCGCCTCAGCCGCCGCAGGGCTCGGGCGGCCCCGGGTGCCGGCACAGCCTCACCGCGCGGGTGGGTGCTGCGGTCTGAGATTCCGGGGAAGCCCACGCTTCCCAGCCCTGCCCGCCAAAAATAAGCCCTCTGCAAGCTTGTGAAACAGCCCAGTTTAAAGAAAAAAATGGTACTTTTTTTTTTCCTTCTTTCAGCTTTGAGGCACCTCCCCAGCGGTTCAAAACGCGCACAAAGATGCGCGGGGAGCGCTCGCAGGCGCCGGGGCGGGGGGAGCCGGGATCGTGGGATCCCCTGCGAAACAAAAGTGCCGGAGCCTCGGGTGCTGCAGGAATTGGAGTGAGGGATCCCCTGACTCCCGGCTCTCCCCAGCGGGAAGGCGGCGCGGCGATGCCCAGCTGCGGTGCTGCTAACCCGGCCATTCACCAGCGCCTTACGAGGGGAGGAAAGGAAAGGTTTAAGTAATCCTGGCGTGATTAAAGCATTAAGCAGCCGAGTGAGCTGTACCTGGATTTCATGAATGCGGCCGAAGCCGTCCTTCCAGAAGAACTCGTAGAGGTTGTAGAGGGTGTTAGGTCCGGGCATTTCGTGCAGGCTCTTCACCCTGCCCAGGCGGCGCGGGGGGGGCTCCAGCAGCTCCGCTCCGCGCCCCTCGCCTTTGTTCCCCGCCGCTGCCCGCGGGCTGCTCCGCACCTCCAGGGACTGGCTGCTGCACAGCCGGGGCTGCCCGGGAAACCTGCTGCTGGCAAAAAGCGCCTGGTAAAAGTAAGTCCTCTCACATTCAAGTGTCTGCTTGCATTTCATCGTCGAAACTCTGGTGAAGAAAGACATGTCTTTTAATTTCAGAAGGGTCCACTTTGCTCCTGCAGCTGCTTTTTATTTGGTTGCTCTTTCTTCAGTGCCTGCTTTAACTTGTACAAGCAGCCCTTCTCCAAACTCTTACTGCATGAGCATCAGTTTACACAGACCATTATTTAACGCTCCCTCCCCTAGGGCTGGAAAAGGGGGGTGGGTCTGGGATGAGACTTGAATAGAACGAACCTATTATTTTGTATAATTCAAATCAGATAAATTTACCCATTATACATACAGCCAAAATTCAGTTTTTGCCTCTTTCACCCATTAGTTTGGTGAAAAGTTCGCCCGATTTTTCTCCTACTTTAAAAAGGCAGGATTAGGCCTATTTTTTCCTGTGGCATTAATTCATTCCCTTGTGTTAGAAAATAAGGTATTTTCTGCAAGTAGTTCTCTTAGAACCGTTCATTATCCTGTAACATATATGAAGAACATTTGTGCATCCACATAAAAGTAGCACTGGTCTTACACAAGTAAGCTTACAAACTTTGTAACCTTACAAAAAATTCCTGTAAATTACAATATTCAGGGATGTTATTTGTATTGCAGAATGATTTATCTTTTGGATGGGGTATACTCCATAAGCAGCTTGTGTCAACTTTTGTAAAAGTCTACACAGTTTAAAAAGTATTTGTGTTATTTTCATATGTATTTCTGTATAATTCCAAAGGTGTTAGTGATAATCTGTAAAATGTTGATTAGTTTCAGAAATGATGTGGAAGAGACTACCTTGGTTTTTAAGAGAATTTTGAAGACACTCAGGTAAAACTTGAGGACAGGGGAAAGTCTCAAGGAAGATCCACATTTCTAGAACAGAACTATGATAAAACTGCTGGAAAAGTAAATCTAGTAAGCTTCAAAATTATTACCTTTTTTTTCCTTATTTATCTTCGCTTCGATTTTTGAGGCTGTATTCTGATTAAGCTGTGTGTACATGCTTACTTTGGGCACTGATAACTCCGCTGAAACAAATAACTCTGAAGTTAGACAGGCGCATCAGTCTTTATGGATACAGCAGTAAATATTACGGGAATAAAATCTGTTAAAGTACATGCTGGTTTAAGCTAAAATCATGCCTTTGAAATGGACTTCATCATACTTGAAAGGGTCCAGAGAAGAGCAAGAGGAAAAAGAAATGAGGTTTTTAAAAACTGTGTAAGAATGTTGAGAGACTTGTTTCGTCTGGGAAAGATGACTACCACAGCCATGACAACAGCCTACAGATGTTTACATCTTTTGTTAAAAAAAGGTGCATGTCAGAGAGAGAAGAAAGAAAATAACGGGCTTAGTTTGCAGCTACAGATTTCTTGGTTACTCTTTCAGGTAGCCTGGGTACCTCACATTTCAGGTCGCCAAGGCATCACAGGACTTTACGTACTTGCTATCACTGCACTTTGTAAGAACAGGCTTGAGAACATCATCCGGGAACCTCTGAAGTTTTCCTTCCTACGTTTCTATATAGTGTAGCTACATTATTTCTTTGATATTTATCTAAAGATGGTTGGATAGAGACAGTTACACAGATTTTAAAATTATATTAATATTGTAATTTCTAGATTGCTAGAGGGAATATGTGCACCCTTCCTAGAAAATCCTGCTCACAGCTATCAGTACAGTTGATTTTTTTTTTTTTAGTTTGAAGTCATACATGGTTATGGTAAAGCATCTGCTGCTATTAATATGCTAGTGAGATAAACTTAGATACATTATGCTGTAAAGGTTACAGTTTTGCAACTGGTAGTAGCTTTCTCTGAGTGTACCTTTTTCCAGTTTCCATCTTTGGAATTCTCCATTACTTTCCCCTCTTTACCACTTTTCCATGAAAATCATTGTAGGACATATTGTTTCTAGCCAGGATACTTGAAAAAGCTTCAGAAGCTTTATCCTTTAAGTACTTCACCAGAACTGTACCTGCTTTCCTTCTGAGGAATTTCTGGAGGTGGCAGTAGTCCCAGCATAGGAACTGTGTGGTATAACCCCACCTGCACTCAGTTTCTTCTCAGTTTACTTATTGTTAGATTTCTGTTTGTTTGCAATAAAATGATCTGAAACAAAGACCCTATTTAAAAAAACCAACATGTAAACACTCAGAGAATCTGCAATTTCAGTGAAACAGGGAGCTCACCTGGTGCAGCACATAAAACATCTGCAGACATTCAGATCTCATTACAGGCAAACCTCAGCGAATTTTTAATACTAGTGAAACATTCTGTGATTACCGGCTATCAAGTTTAAATGTGCAGCTTATACAATCACAGTAGAGCCAAATTCATGAAAAGATTCTAGCAATCCATTGTGCTATGGCTCCTGAGGAATTGGATGCATTCTCTGCTGTCTGGATAGACTGTTGTTGGGTTTTAATATGGCACTCAGCAGTGCAAAGTCTAAAAAAATTTATTTCATTAGTCACATGCAAATGTTTATTACTGTAAAAAAAGAAAAACAAAAATTATGGAAAAACCTAAAAGAAAAAACCCCAAACCCCCACCAAAAAACCAATCCCAACATATAAAATTAATTTTGAATAGGCTTCTATATTTGGTCTAGTTTTAAAGAAAGAGTGGAATGTGCCATTTGAGAAGAGTCCTGACTCAGGAGCGTCTGTGAGACACCTCCATTACTACTTACCTCGTAAGTAGTAATTTTATTACAAGGAGCCATCAGTGTTTGATAAGCAAAACCAAAACCACGCCATCCTGAAGAATTTCCAGAGTGCATTATAGGCAGTGGCAGAGTGTAACAGAAATAAATGAAGAAAGCACAAAGTAGCGATGCATTAATGATGAAAATTGCCAAAGTACTTTGATATAATGGAAGGATTTAAAGGGGTGTAAAGGTGCCATTGTAAATCTATATAGAGCACCTTCCTTGCACAAAAGGAGATTAATGGATTGACATCCACAGAAACAATTTTTAAATAGTACAGGTGGTGGACCAAAGGCAAATCTGATGACCAGTGGGCCAAAAATATTTATAAATAATAGATATTTCTAGGCAGTTTGCTAGATGGAGTAGAAATTCAGAGCCACTAACAGATGCAGCTTTGGTGTGCTATTAAAACATTGCTCTACAATAATTATCAGTAATACCATAGCAACCCATCAGTGCAGATACAAGTTTCTTTTTCTAAGTAAACAGTACGAAAAGAATACTCCAGACAAGAGCCAAATTGTAAGGTGGTTCAATAGCTGAAGACAGGAGGGGAATGTTTATGAATGTGAGCAAATACATGTGGGCTACCACAACATGGAATGCGTAATTAAACCATTTGGTTCTCTTTGCTGTGCCAGATCATAATTGTGTGGTTCTGTTTGACTTTCAAATTAGAGTTTTAGTGTACATATGTGCCACTAATGTTCCTGCTTTACTGATATACTTCACATCCTTACTACTGCAGAATCTGAGTTGGAGGTCAAATTTACAAACTGCAGAATGTTCAGTAGTCAACATTATGAGTAAACACCAAAATTTATGTGACAAGAGACAGATGAAACTGAAATTAGTTTCCTAGAATAGACTTGAAAAAGATAAAGGAAGAGTAAAGGAGAAAAGCCAACAAAAGAGCAGCAGAGCATGAAAGGTTTAGAGGGTAACCTGAAGTAGTGGAGGGGTTGGCATTGTCTGGTCCCATTTTCCTCCCAAATATGAACACAGACTTTTTTCAGGTAACAGAAGTCCAGTAGTAGTGCCACAGAATTCCTAGGAAGAATGGTGAGTAAAGCAGCCATTACACAAAACCTCCGTCCAATCCACATAAAGCCACCAAACCATAAAGAAGGGGGGAGTTATGCCATCAGCACGAGCCAACCAAAACACATTTATGTGACTTAAAAGATAAATATTTTCTCCTACTTGTACAACCTACCAGTATGTATATTTATCAGACATCTTAACACTGACTCGGAAACACACTCAGAGTTCTTTAAATTTAAACAATGACGTTTGTCCTAGCCTGTTGATCCTTGGAGTCTGAAAATATGTTTTATGTAACAAGTCAGTTGGGACTTTTGTTATTTCAAACAAGTTGGAGCACATGCCCCTTCACAGCAGACATGCTTCAGTTTTAGTTAACTTTAGCTATGTAACGGGATCACAGTATAAACTAAACTTGGCTTATTGATAATTTAGATTATGTATTATTTTTGGATGATTTGTCTTCAAACCCACAGTCCTGCTGTTCTCTCAGCCTAGACCCCCTAATGGTCTGATTAATTGTACTTGGTTGCCTTCGTTTAGTTATTTCTAAATCCAATTTAAACTTACCCTCTTCTTTGCACGAACTCTGACAAAGTTCAGTCGAAGCTCTTTGTGTCAATAACATTGGTATTCAGAGTCAATGGTTACATTATCATCTTACCAGGAATTCTGTTTCCTTACAATTATTCTCACCTTTTAACCGTCTTGGCTATACCTGGTTTGTAATTATTTGAACATAATTTTATAATATCCAGTATAATAAATATTGTACCGTATGTTTTACATAACTGTAGAAATAGCTACAAGTATAAATCATTTAGAATTTATGGACATAAAAGAGATTTGATAGGAGGCATTTAACTCTGCCCAAGTAACACCTTCAGCTAAGACTACACAGATACGCTCTTCAGAACGTTTGCAAAGAAAAGCTGAAAAAGGGCTGCAATGTCAGAAATGTAAGGAAAAATTTTCAGTGTAGTTTAAAACCTTTTCACTGAAAAAACCATACAGTTAGTCATAATTTTTGCCTTTTCTGACTGTCCTCAAACCCATCTTCTGAAAGATCCTTTCAAGTTGTGAAGTTACTTCTTTGGAATTTTAAATGCTTTCTAAATTCCTGTTTTTATCTGAAAACAGGACAAATTTCAACTTCACAGGTTAAATACTAATTGAATATTGTACAGAAAGAAGGTATTTAAATCAGAACAAGCAAGCCAATGCCACTGTGACTTACTGTTCAGCCCTTAATAAAAACCCCATAAATCAACTGTAAAGAATTCCGCTCTACTTGCAGACTTCTCATAGATTTAGATCCTTGCCCTGTGCCTCTAAGGGCATATGACACTAAGTTATACCGAGAACCACTTGCCTTGAAGTCCAGAGTTTTTAAACACACAGAGAAAAGTATGGCATTATGAAAAATGACCATCAGGAGGGCATAAGGAGCCGGCGAAACAGAAACTGGCTGTGGTTTGGTGCTTTGGTGAGCTGTAACGCTGTGAAATTGCCACCCCATCATCACTGTGCCCTTTTAGTCTACAATGCCATTTTAATGAGTAACAGCAGCACCCTTCAAGCATTAACATCTTCATATGGACACCTGCTGGTTTGCCACAAGAAGGAAGGGCACATAAACACAAGCTTCAGTATTGCAGCCTATCAGAAACACAAACAGCAAATATTAAAAAAAGAATTCCTGAAGAAGATTAAATCTCCTCAGTATGGAGTTCAGACCAAGGAGGGGGCCAGGGAGCAGAGAAAAAGCTTTTCTTCCAGCAAGGAAACCTGAATCCAAGAAAATCACACCTCCTCTATCCACAGACTTCCAAGAAATAATTTACTTACCCCTGAGTTCACCTGCCTCTGGCATCACTCATAATCTGAATCACAGTTCTGCCACTATCTTTTCTTTTGTGGATGATTTCGTTTCCTAGAGGGCTGGGATTACAGATCTGGAGCTGTCTACTGTGACCCTTGGGTGCACTGCCAGAGTGCAGGGGTAGTGAGGGGCCAGCAGGACAGAAGCCCCAAGAGCCAGCAGTCCCTCAGTGACCGACCTGCCCACAAAGCAGAACTGCCTGACCCTGTTATGGTACCGGTGCTGCCACGTGCAGCAGCAACTCAGCTGTAGGGAGTAAATGCACCAGTCTGCCACTTGCTGCTACAGCCTGGAGTAACAGCAGGCAGTAATTACCACACTTAATCATATCAACATAATGAATTCTAAAGTTTGAATACCAAGATGCTATCACTGATGCATGGAGTCATTCATACCTCGTGAAATCATTATGCTTTACTTGATGCTGAATGTACTGCATCCCACGCAGACACTGCTTAGAGGAGTGAGATCATTAGTCACGATTTACTACACAAGAACTACAGCAGTCCTAAATCCAGCTACTACTACTAATTCCACAATTACAGGAATCAGTATTCAGCCATTTGCATTTAGTAATGTTGTTGTGGTTTTTTTCAAGTTTATGAAGGGTGGAGAGTAGTTTCAAAGCAATTCATAAAGGTTTTTAAGAGAGAATTATGCAGAGGGACACTGCCTGACGTGCTCAGCTAAACCTCTGTCACAGGCCCCTCCCATTATACTAAATTACCATTTTGTTACTAACTGTTGCCATTAGAGCTGGACCAAAGTACTATGAGAAATAAATAGTGCTTTAAACTGGAGAGAGGAAATCAGCACCAGAATACTGCACAATTATCTTTTCTATATAAGTCACTCAAGCACTGCCATGGCTGGTTCCAGGCTGTGAGGCAGAAGACTCAGCACAAGAGAAACAACCAAGTGTTACAGGGTAGGGCTCAGAGCCTAAACAAAGTTTAAACTGAAGCAGATTAGTTCCCTTTTTAAAAATTACCTGATTCTGATACAGAGACCAAAACCAAGCACCATCTATTCTCAATTATGCTTCCAATATTTCTAGATTCTCAGTTTGTGAATTCATGCTAATAAGAAACAGAATTCAGTATTCTTCTGAAGCGCATTTGTCATATAAGCAGGATAGCTGTACTATGCATGCTCCTTCCAGTATGGTAAACCTTTATACCAACCTATTTTGAACCAACAGAGGTTGTTCCTAAAGCTCTACAAACAATCAGCGAAATAACACCTCTTAATACAACACCAAGTACATTATTAAGCAGATGTTACTTAAAAAACATTCTTCTGCCACAAACCACCACCATTTCTCCAACAATTTTCTAGAATTATACTGCAGTCTTCATTTAAAAAAAACAAACTCAGGAATATTTCCTTCACACATTCTTCCAACTCACCTTGTGAGAAGTCAAAATGCTTTTTGATTCAGTAATAACTTCTGTGGTGACAGTGCACTGTTTAGCAGTTATGAAGGTTTTATTGCATGGTTAATAAATAGAATATAAATAACAAGAGAAACAGCTTTTATTTGAGCAACTTTCAACAGTAGCAAGAAAAATGAGGAAAACGAGCACAGAATTAATTTGTATTTACTACTAATGCTTTCCTTGAGTTTACTTTGGAGAGAGAGTCCCTCTTTCTTCTTGTCTTCAAACTCTAAAATATTTCTGACCAATCTGTTAGAATTTTAATACAGGTAAAGTCACAAGTATAAATTAGCTCTCAGTTTAAAAATATAATGTAAAGTGCTCCTCTCGGGATTTGTTCAGCTCACTGAATGATTTTATTTAAGCATTTTGAAAAACAGTATATTGTTGAGCAGACACAATAATCAGATAAATAATATTTCAAACATCAGTACAAACTTCATTTACAAAACCTTTTCAGGACTCTTCTGAAAAAGGATCTTCAGCTGATAAAAATAAAATCTATTAATTACCCTGAAAACCAGACAAGTACTTCTCTTGAATGAAGTGACCCATATGCTTCTGCCCTCTGCCCATGAGGAAATGAGGGCTTAAGACAAGGAGCACAGTGCCACACAAAAAAGTATGTGCTGTGACGTATTTGTATCTTAAAGTTTTTAAAAATATTTTCATGGTAAGATTTAGTTCCTTCTTTGCTTTCCCATTCACCTATGAGAGCACATACATTGGTAAGTAAATATGTGGCTATACAGATACATATAAAAGAGTCTTTTAAAGGACCTGTCATAAATTTCAACTCCATCTTTTCAGTTACAGGAACAAGTACATGGATCCACAGTTCCAACAAGACGCCCATGTGGAGGATATCACTTCCGGAAGCGTTTGAACAGGGGGTGGATGTGTTTGTTTGAAGATGCCTTGCTCCGTGAGGAGTGGTATTCCATGTAAACTGTATCATCTGCTCCGGACATGGAGCTCATGGTGCCTGTACGACGGGACACCTGCAAGTACAAGGAGCATAGGCACGTGCTTAGTGTGTGATCAGAGGTTTTAAAAGTATTTTCATTACGTGTGACTTAGAAGATTTATTTCAAAATATTTAACAATAGATCTGCTACCTTCTCCTTCAAGTATGATGGAGGACATGAATTCCATGTCTAATTTCTTCTGAGTGCCCAACAAGTGAATTATTCCAATAGCTAAAGGCTAATGCAGATTAAAAAAATAAATCTGTTCTCTAATGTTTCACGAAGATACCAGGTCATCAATGACAACATCACATTTAGAACTGGATGGAAATAAAATGGTCCAGTTCTGTCCCACCTGTGGTCATCCTTTTCAAAGAATTCTTCATTACCTGAGCTGACTTTGAACCATATTCTCCAGCAACTACTTCCTCCTCAGCATCCAGGTCAGATGCTTGCAGGACTTTCTGGAGAAGCTGCTGCTGTTCTTCTTTGGTTGAAAAAGAAAGTTCTTCCTCTTCCATGCCTGCCAGCTTTGTGATTACCTAAGAAACAGAGCACATTACAAGGTGAGGGCTCTTCCTCCTCACTGTTAGCTATTCAAAACCAAGACAAGTATTTCTGATTCCATATCTTGTTGGAACTGACTTCAACTTTTATTAATGGTTGGAATGACTTCACACTACAGATCCATATAAAATCTTGCTAAGTGATGTACAAATACATACACACACACATCTCTTGTTATATTCAAGCTTGAAATACAAAAGACAAACCTTTGGGGGGGAAAAAAAAGGAAAATAAGAAAGAAAAGCTCTGGGCAGAGGATGTCAGCTAAACACTGTTTATACCAGCTTGACCAAGAACCTGACCGAAGCACATATAACTCATATGTATTCAACTTACTGTGAGGTTAGTATCATGCTGTAGGCTCTAGATTTGTCTAGTTTAAGAACGAGTATTTGACATTTAACAAAAATAATCCACTAGCTCTGCAGAGACTTAGAATTTTAGCAAGAAGCATTCAGGACAATGGGGGGAAAGCCCTAACAAATTGAGATGTACAGCTGTTGTGAGACAGTGCAGCAACCTGCAACAGCAACAGAGCAGAAGGACTCTTCCAGCCTTCAGGTACTTATACACTGGGTAACTTCAGTTAGGATTGTTCTCCTTGGAATTCGCAGTAACTCATCTGGTAACTGTGGGTACAGGGCACATGTGATCTGCTGGCAATGCAGTGTCATGGGCTCCATCAGCTGGCAAACCTCCTCTTCTGAACTGAAAAGATCTCAAACTTCTGTTATAAAGCTTTGCAACAGGCAGCTCACTTTCTTAACCAGAGATATTTTGAAAATTTCACAAGAGTTTTCCTTGTAGTTAAATGCATTTTGTAAGCATGTGTTTATACATAACAATCAGTTTTCCCACTGTTCCCAACTTGACAAGATTTTGAGAAAGACATTCTAATTCAGCCACTGAATGTTTTCAGCCATGTAGTGTTTTTCCTCCTCATCTTTTCTGCTTACCTCTTGAGTCAATACTATTAGAAACTAATTACCTCAGCAGTGTGGGCTGGAGCAAATCACAAAAACACTACAATAAAGTTTAAGGTAAAACAAATCCATATTAGCTGCCAAGTACTGTTTTTAAATAATGGGGTAGGGAAACACTGGAATGACTAATCAGTGCTGTGGGCTGCTATTCATGGCAATTTCTAGTTTCAAAAAGGATGTTTTCCTGAGAAAATGTCCAAGCCTGAACAATCTACTCATGGAAGCAATCTGTCCTACATGGCTAAAGGAACACTATGGTACTCTTTGTTTATTTAGGAGGATATGTGCTATGGTCATCTCAAAAATAAAGAAAGAGGAGTCACAAAAATCCATTTTAAATTGCATTTGCCTGTTTCCAGCTCTGGTTGCAAAACACTGCTAGCATGATTCATAGAATGGAAAGAATTCCCACTGCATCATCTTTTAAACTGTCCAACTGATGCTCTGTTTGAAAGTTACCCTCAATTCTTTAATATACAGAGTTCTTCTGCTACTGGTTTAAAATTTAGTATATCCTACATTTGACCTCTAAATAAAAACACAATACAGTAGCAAACGCAACTGGTTAGCTAACAAAAAAAACCAGCTAGCAGTACACTCCAAGCAGTAAATTTTAATAATGCTAATATTTAAAAAGCAAAGACAAGATATGTGGATTTAGCAAAAATCTATTGCTCCAGTTCTCTTTTTGATAGAAGGCAGAGAACGGAGCTGTTGAGAGATGGCAAGAAAGTAAGTCCTACACAAAAAATAAAAACTGTTACCCTTTTAAACCAGTAATGAATTTTTAGTTATTTAGGAACATAAATTCCGAAGGAGAGAACATTAGCGTTGAAGTGATTACCTAAAGAAGAGGTAGAGAAATACGGAGGTATTTGGAAGACTAAGAAGGCAGACATCTACTGGGAATGACACACATAGGTCATCCTTGCTTGGAATGAAGAAACACAATGTAAGTTTTTTTGGAGGTTTCTTTGAGCCCTATTATTCTTTGATGCCAGCTATGACTAAGTTTGGCAAACAGAAGAAAATAGATATTCTAATGTTTTGTTTCTAATCTGCAAATAAAGAACATTCCAGTATTGGTCAGCAAAAATGTTGCTCCAAATACTCAGCTGGCCACTTGCACTGCTTTTGTCCCATATTACACCAAAGCTCCTAGGACTAAGAGCTCCTTCCTTGCAAAATGAAATCCCTCTATTTTAACCTCCTTCTTAGTTCTAGAATCCAGGGCATTCAAATAAAAGTAAAGCGATTGCTCTAATCTTCCTGGCTATAGCCACGTAGATGCATGTGCTGTAATTAGTTACAGTTTAGTACTGACCTACGACTTAGTTGAAACACATTCACTACAAAGGGAAACAAAGTTTTCACCTATAAAGATCGTAACACGTCTGTTTCTAAAGAACTCTTTAATGGGCTGCTCTTTCCAGAGCAGTGATTTACTCTGGCACAGCAGGTTCAGGGGGTTGTCCCGTACTGGTGCCTCACTCACAGAAGCTCTTGAACAGCCAGATGTGGGAGCCTTATTTTTTATTTTCATCAGCAATACTTCTCATTGGGAAGGCTTCTAATCAGAACAGTAAGCTCTAGTTTTGCAAAAGAATAATTTACCTAAACCCAAGAGCCATCATGATACTCTGCTGCCTTTACAGCCTAACACATCAGCATTCAGGGCAGTCCATGCATTAAAACAAAAATAAATGAGCTACACCACGAAATCTATAATATAGAGGAGCTTTGGTGAAATGAGATACTATGTTTGGAAGAAGATGACAGTGAAATACTGGTCTGAGACTGGAGCTCCTTGGAAACTGTCACTTCTTAAGTTTTGTCTAAACTGCTGCTGCCTACTCTGACAAGAACACCCAACACTGCTTTATGCAGAGCTAGTGTGATAATGTGTAATGGGTGGCCTGCACAGATGGACAGCTGAACAGCACAAACATAAACCAACCACTGCACTGCACTCTGCAGGGTGCCTGGTTCGAAGTTACAACACTTACCTTTCTAGAAGCTGTACAAAGCTACTTGTATCTGCCCTTACAATAGTACAGATGATAAAACAATACCAGAGCAGTTCTTGCTTGCGAGAAAAACCTTCATTAATATATTCCACAACTGGAATTCTCAAGTACTGGACTGAATACTAACATTAAACAATATGAAAATTACATTCTTAGGCCCCAAGCATAATAAATAGAAGGCATGAGTTACCTTGAAGCTGTAACCTTGATCTACAAGAAACCGTTGTCGTTTCGTTGAATACGCCATTTCCTGAGTGTCTTGAGATACAAGCGAATAAAAAAAGGCATTGTATTCCTCTGCAACCATGCCTAGGTTAAGGATAAGTGAAAAGACAAAAACAGAAAAGGAAATGTAAACTAACACAATCACACAGGTGCTCTAAGAAGAATCTGCAGCTTTATTCTGCTAAGCAAGGTAAAGATAAAATCGTTTTTAAGTCTATCATGTCAAGAAGAAGTGAAATGTCAAGAGCAAGGATTGCAGTGCATGTCAAAAAAGTTTGACAGAAAAAGACAAAGGAAAAGTTTTATCCATGTAAACTACAGTTTGCAGTGTTTTTGAATTTAAAAAGTGAGACAAAGATACTTAGCTAAGAATTCACAGCACTATATGAACACCAGCATATACCAGGTTGTGTATAAGGGTTTTTTTTCACACTTACAGTCCTAAAGGTCTGTTACCCTCTTAACAGAGTTCTCTTTTAAAAGAGGTTTCACCAAGACTTCGTCAATTCACTAACGTAGGTTTTGTTTGCATTTTCAAACAAAGCCTTACCTCTAACAAGCACAAACTGCACATAAAATAAGTGTGTGTAGAGTTTAAGTCCGAGTAGAAATTATTTTAAGAGTCATTTTTCTAAACTAAAAAAATTCCTTTGGTCATGTTTTACAAAAATACGCTAGTCAAAAAACAGATCAAATTTTTAAAAGCAAATAATCTGCAGTATCAAAAATGTGATTTCTACAGGCTTGCTTGTTAGAGTACAAACAATTTCATGTTGAAGAAAGTATCAAGGAATGAAAAAGTGAGAGAAGTGCCCAAGAACAAAAAGTCAGTTTTCTTTCAGCTTTTTTTGTCCTTTGGAAGTTTTCTCATCACTAAGTTTACTGACCCAGAAGATGCTTTATTTTCATTCACTGGTATATAGGCATATTCTCTTTGACTAAAACATAATCCAAGGACAGTATAAAGAAACCTCATGAATATACAGTTTCTCCTGCTCGAGGATGCTATGATCCAAGGCCCAGAGCCCAATCGCCACCTCCTTCACCTTTTTTGGCTCTCAGCACTCGTCCCAGTCTTTGAGCCTCCTGCCTTCGCGATCCACCATGGGATGAAATCTGAATGAGAACATTGGCTTCCGGCAGGTCAAAGGATGTGTCGCCTACCTGCAACAGAGCAGCACCCTCTGAGCACCCTCTTATTTCCACAATGCCCCAGCCAACAGTAAATACAGAGCACAGCTTTCTTTGTGAGCTGTGATACGAAGATGTCAAATGCACATCACGCATGTGCAGGTGACTCTTAGAGTTCACTCCAAAGACAGGCACAAGGACACAGGGAATGTGCTCCCTCACCTTGGAAATGAAAATAGTGTTGATTTTTGGATTGTGCTTGAAGTTTTGTAGAATTTGCATTCTTTCTCCTTGTGCAGTAGGACCATAGATATAGGGTCTGAAAAGAACACAACATGTACAAATTAAATAAATTCAAGATTTCTCACTCATTTCTTATGAGGTACCACAGCGGGAAGTGCAGGACACATTTGAGCAGATATGAAAACAAACCAGATTTTGGTACAGATTTCAGTTTACTTTTAGCTTGTTTGGCTCTTCATGGCAGCTGCCCAGGAGTCTGTGGAACCCTCTGCAGCAACCCAGTCAGCCAGAAAGAAATTCTGACAGTTACAAATGTTTTGCAATTACGTGCACCAGTGAAGCTGTATATCAACAGACTGAATACATTTGTTAAGCCTACATGAAAGACTGAAGGCAGCTGTTAAAATAAAGAGATTTTTTTTCCTCAAATGTACTGAGTTAGCACATTGACAGCTGCAACCTTTGCCTCCTGTTTAAACACTTGAAACTCCAGGCTTCTCTATCAAGGATACGCTGAATGTCACAAACGGGCTGCTGGGTGTTGTTCTGGGAAAATTATTTTTTGCTTTTAAAGCTAACCTCTTGCCCCTTCTAATACCTTCTGAGCCTACTGAAACGAGAAAAAGGCCTCAAACAATTCATGAGCAGCTCACAGTGACATTTCACCTACGGTTTCTAATGTTTGACAATGAATCACACGGAACATTTAACGTCTCAATCCCAAAGGCTCACACAAACTCTCAGTCACCTACAGATTTCATGAGTAACTTGGATTGCTATGAATTTTGCACGGTCTGGCTGTTTTATTCCTGCCTCAGCAGAGCTAAAAAACCAAAAAGCTACAAAGAGCAAAGCCCACACAAAACCAGTGAGCGGCATGCAGGACAGCACAGCCACTGCTTTGTCACCTGTTGCACTACTTTTCCAAATGCTGGTTACCAAGCATCTCCAAACAACAGGAGTTAATTTTTCCAGTTACTGTTTTGTTCACATTTCCATAAATTATTTCTAACGCAAGGAACCAAGCTAAAATCTTTCATTTAGTATTGCATATACATGAATGGTAGCTGAACATAAATATGGCAGTGCACAGGACCAAGGTTTTCTATTCTTATCAGCTAATTCCTGTGCACTGGCTCCTCTTGCTTTCTTTACTACAAACTTTATTCTAGGGTTTTCTACCAAACAATCCTAGTCATCTCCAATCTAATTCTTCTATTTAGTGTATTTAAGTAGACTTTTAGAAGAAAACAGCCAAAAAACGAAAGTGGCAAATCAGTCAACTCTGACATAATACCATCATTATTCAATTAGTAGAATTCAGTAATATCTTATTTTAAGTTTCATATAGTATTTAAATTGTGAAGTTAAATGGCAGAGTTAAACTGAAACTAAAGCATTTTTGAGCCTTCCCTTTCTTAAGACCACCAAAAAGCATTCAAACACATTTTTTATTAAGAACAGAATAATCCTGAACTCCTGGCTATCAATCCTTCATTGTAACTTGCTCAGATCCTACTTGACAGTGATTCACTGACATTCTTGAGTACTTTTTTGAATCTAGAACATTAAGTGCTAAATGTATTCTTTTTTAATGACTCATTTTCCTCACTGCAGAAAGACATCTGAGGGATTTGCAAAGAGAGATTCCTCTCCCATTATTTGACATAACTGATAAAACCACAGAGGCACCGTCCTTCAGAAACAGTGACTGAAACATATTCCTAACACCAGTAAAACCAGTCAGCACATGAGCTATGCTATACTGGATGACAGACTCATGACAGAGAGAAAGCTAGCCAGGCAAAATTGAATTCCATGGTCCCAAAAATTGCAGTGAAAGTAATTCCCATCATGTGCATGGTCTTTCCCTGATGGTTCCCCTCTACCAAGGGCAAGGGGGTTAAGGGAGGAGCCAGCAGAGGCAGCCCGACCATGGCCACCTCTCCCTCGATGTGGGAGCCCACCCACACCACACACTTCCGTCAGGCCATGGGAAGGGCAGTGGGAGCTGTGCTCCCGCTGGGCACACAGCCACAGCACTCCTGCTGTGCCCACTGGGCTGCTCTCTCCTCCACACACGGAATTCCTGCCCTGCACAAACAAACAGTTCCCTTCGGTTTAGCCTGCTCACAGCAAACTGATACAAAACTCTCTGGTTAAAACAAAGGCTCCCTCACCTTTGTCCAGCACTGCAAGCCTCCTTTCTTTTTAACAGTAACAGCTAGATAACCTGGAGCTCCACAAATGATGTGAGAAACACAGAATTCACTCCAGAACACAAAAAGGGGCCACCTACTATTTCTTCAGCTGGTTTTCCTGCCACGCTTCCACAGCATCCACCCCACTTAGAACTGCTGTGCTCCATAGCATCCCCCTCTCCCAGCACTGCCTGTGCTAAAGGCTTTTTTCTGTGGTGCACTGAACACTGCTAGAGACATTCCAGAGGCATCATTACAGCTAATCTCTGTCCAGACAGATTAAAAAAATGATGAAAGAGACCATGGGTTTTGGAATTCATCCAGCACCATTAGCTCTGCTTGCTATTTGATGTCGCAGCATGCCAGCACAACACGGCCCTTAAACTGCAGTCAGAACTGATCATGAATTTTGGAAAGTGTAAGGCTTGTTTGTGGTTTTGCTAAGGAGTACTGCTGAAATTCCTAGACATGGACTCATATACCATCAAAATGCCCCACAGCTTCCAGCAAGCAAGGCATTATTTGGGCTTGTCAAAGAAAAGATGAGGCCAGCTTATACAGTTATGTTTCCCAGTAATCGCATAATGCCCGATCGTGACAAACTCTCCCTGATCGTCCCTCCCCAAATCCTACCAACACACTGATGCTGACCCCTCATGAAACTGCTTGCACAACCTCCTGTAACTGCACTCACGTTCCAGTCATTTCAGGTAACCAAGGAGTTCTAGGGAGAAATGTCCTTTAGTTTATTAAACAGTTACTGCAGTTCTAGGTAGTGCACTAGTACAGCACAGATTCCAAAAAAGCTTGTCTTAGTTCTTCTAGACAAGGGTAAGACCTTTTGGGAATCTGAAGAGGAAGGCCCTGGGCCTCAAAACACCTTGAAAGATCCGGAGTGTATATATTCAAAAACCTTTGGCTCAGAGACACAGGGGAAGCTACCATTCATTAAAGAAACAGTTCTAGTGATATTTCTAAAAGCCCCTCGTTTTTCCACTGGCTTTTACAAGGAAAAGGAAAAGGAAAAGGAAAAGGAAAAGGAAAAGGAAAAGGAAAAGGAAAAGGAAAAGGAAAAGGAAAAGGAAAAGGAAAAGGAAAAGGAAAAGGAAAAGGAAAAGGAAAAGGAAAAGGAAAAGGAAAAGGAAAAGGAAAAGGAAAAACTAAATCTTTCACAGAAATCCTGGATGTAAACTTTTCTGAAACAAATGCTAAACTGAGACTCTCTTCAAACATCAAAATCGTGTTGCAGTGCCAATAAGGGCCATCCAAAAATACCCTCCTGAGCTTTTTATGCAGGAAGATTGGAGTTACAGCACTACAAAAATACCAAAGACTACTGAAAGCTGTGAGATTGCAAAGAAATTGTCACGGAAGGAGGAAAACAATAGTGCCATCATTGGTTGTGAACACTTACTTCCCAAGTCTGACTGCATATTCCTTCAGTGCAAACACATTGTCAGCAAAGACGATGATTTTATCATTCCGTCGCTCATGAAACTTAATCAGGAACTGACAGGCTCTGAATTTATTTGGGTTCATGGTGTAGAGCAATATCCTTTTCTTTGTTTTGATAGCTACATATTCTCTGTAAAATTCAGGTGACATTGGGCACCAGACCTACAATCAGAAAACACACATACAGACAAAGTAATGCTCCGTTATTTACTTATTTAATCCCAGTGGGAAGTGAAAGGATATTGGTGGGTGATAATGCAGTAGGACTTTTTGTATAGGTCACTGATTTTAACACAGTCATTTCTGTACCAAAAAGAAAGCTACCAGTCACTGAAGTCTCCTGCACCGCCAAAATATGTTTAACCTCATCAAAATTTTGGTGTTCCAAAATGCTTTGGCATTGAGATCCATGACAGAAATAGGCAGTGGGATGGAACAAGACTGAAAGTTCCTTTATGCTTACACTTTAGTCATTTACTGAATGCTACTACTTCTTACAAAGCAGTAATTAAGGGAATACTGTCTGTGTAGTCTCCCTTTCACAGCAGTCAAAGCTTTTTCCCCTAAACACTAATTTTCACCCATATTCTGAAAGCTGAGACACATTTTGTCTTCATTACAGAACAAATTCACCCATTATTTTTCATATACCCAGAAAGGAGTGACCTTTATTTTAACAACTATTGAGTCTAGAACTTCCAAACCACTAGGACTGATTAGAAGTTTTCAACAGACATCCCTAAGCAATTCTTTTATTACGTAAATAACTACCATAGTACTTCAGTAAGTCCAGGCTTAGTTTTTCTACTGTAGCATGAAAAAAGAAGAAATTACGATGTTTAAGGCAATGAAATTACACTATTGATAACATATGACACTATCCATACAGCATATAATTTAGGAAACATTCACTCTGCTGTACATGGGTTATTCCCTCATATCCATTGTGCAATAGAAATTAACAAAACACTGCAGAGAAAAGCCACTTTCATAACCACCATTCAGCTAAGGAAGTTAATGACAATTTACAGGAGTTTATGTAAACAACATGAATTGTTCTGTACTGATAAGACCTAATTTTTTGTTTCAAAATATTTTTTCCAGTGAGTTAAATGCCAGATGATGCTTTTATTATCCTTTGACTACACTAAAAATAAATTCATGCACTGAATAGGCTCTGTCGTTATTGTGTGCTGTCTACATGAAAGACGTAAAACTCTTGAACCAGAAGACAATTACATCAAAGTGACAATGAGATATGAATACTGAATATTTGACTGCAGTAAAAAATTCTACCTATTGCTCAATGCCTCTGACTACATGGCAAACCCATGTACTTTGTATTTGCACTCTCTTCTGGATTAGGAAATGGGTAAGATCTACTTCTCACTCCAATGAGAGTAAAGAGTGAGCCACTTAAAGAGTGAGTCAGACACCTTTCCTGGCTGTGGGGAATAAGCCAAGTTGATTAATGATGCTACTCCTTAATATGTCAAGGAAATCCAAACAAATATGCAAAGCAGTTGTGCACATATTGGACTCATTATTTACCAGCCATCAACACTGGGCTTTTTTATTCTTTGCTTTTGGTAGAGTCATAGAATGTTAGTTCAAAACATCAGCCTAAGGAATATAAACTTGCAGAATTTTCCCATCATTCAGAACAAAAGGTAGCCCATGCTTCGTTTTTCAATGACTAAAGGGCAGTTCAGAGACTGAGAATTATGCCTGCAAGGCAGAACTAACCAAAGTGCCTAAATGCAAATCTGAATTTGAGGACTGGTTACTCTCCTTCCAACAGTTATTTTCTAGCTGCCTTTCACTTGCATTCTATGAGCTCAAAACAGTGGGATTTTTTCTTTCTGCAACCTCCAGTTTGCACAGTGTTCAAAAGGAGAACAGCTGACCTGCATCTGCATCTTTTATTCCAGTACCAGAGCTAGGGAGAATTGCATGAAATTAGCAAGACAGGCTTCAAATAAACCACCACAATAATAACAACAACAAAATGACAAAAAAACCCCCACCCAAACCAGCAAACAAAGACAGAAAATCCCCACTAACAATGGAGGAAAAAAAAAAACCCAAACAGACAAGAAACTTTTGTAGAACTCTACCATAACACATTGCAGCTGCTAAAACTTTACTTCCATTCAATGGGAGACCAGACAAGTTCATGAAAAAGCAATCCACTAATGCTTACACGGAAACCTCGTAAATAACGGAGAGCTTGGAGAAAGTTATATGCTTCCCTAAGTATCTTCCATGTCAATTATCAGAGACAATACATTGAGCTAGACTTTCCAGAAAGATTACTTTAACATTCTAATGTGCCTGTGTGAAAGATTTTCATTTCTTTTGATACCAGATTTACCTCTCATCCATATGCTGGAAAGAACAGAGGTCACACCTTTATACTGGAAAGAATGGTGAGATTCAGTCCTGCATTTTCAAGTTTCACCCTCATATGTTCAGGCTTGAAATAAGCAAGTGTTTTCTTACGTGTTTTCAAATTTCTACTATCCTTCTTTGTTTTAAGAGCTGCAAGAATTTTTCTCAAAGTTATAAAAGCATACTAAATAAACACTAATAGTACCAAAAAGCAGAGCATCACCTCAGCACACTGGACTTTAGCAATGTAGCCACTGTTCTGCAGCTCCATCCAGTTGGCTTCATAGAGCTTTGGTCCAATCAGGAAGTTCAGGTCAACAATTTTATCATCTTCTCTGACCAGGGTAGCAGTCAGCCCCAGTTTACAGTGAGCTTGTACAATAGTGAGCACACGTCTGAACATTTTTGCTAAGAAATCCAAGACAAATTTTTTGTTAACTTTCCTGAATGGTTTTAGAAGATAAATACTGCAACTTTAAAAGACATTTTCATCAACTCCTGAACATAAGGCAAGCACAGCATTGGGAAATCATACCCCATTGCACATACACTCCTAACAAATCTGTGTTACAGCAAGACTTCACAGTGATTGCAGCTTTACTTTGCATTGTCAAGTGTACTCTGAAAATCTCAGTAAACCTTCTGGCATCTTTATTATTTCCCATTCCCCAAGAGAAAATTAATATATTCAGAGGTTACAATGGCTTGGTTTAGGTCTGTATTATTTCCTAGCAAGAACTATGACACAAGGACTCTTGGCTGACTGCCACATTCAGGACTTGCAGCAGGATATGGCAGAATTACTCATCTTTAGTACTGCTAGAGATCACAGAGGAGTTGCTATACCTTCATTTCTATGAAACCAATCAAGAACAAAAGTGACAGAACAGTGCCAGCACTACGCTACTTTAATAAAATGGCAATTAATCACCAACATCTATTCTGAAATCCACTACTTCTGTAGACACCAAATTCTATTCAAATAAGAATAAGGCAGAACACATAACAGAATCCTGGGTGGTTTTTTTAGCCAGGATTATTCCAGAGACACTCTAATACTACATTATTGCTTTCCAGTAGTGCAGATCTCAATTACACGGCAATTTTAAAGACAACAGTTATTTCTGGATGTTAATCACTATGGTTACTCATAGATATTAAAAGCTGGCCTGCAGTGCCATTGCATGTAAGAGAAGGCAGATTAAGTCCTCTCCCGTTCAAATACGTCCACAGCAAAATTATGCAAATATAACTCAGGTATTTTAAGAGCACTTTATCAACCTACCCAGAGGAACTTGTACTTTACAGTGCCATTACAGAAAACACAGTGTCTAATTTGAAGGATTTCAGAAAACTAGTGGTCACCTAAACTATGTAGTATCAGGGGAAGAAAAAAAATAAGTAGAACAAGGGAGTTTACTTGTCTCCAAACCCTGAGCCATGAGTTTACTCACTACATTAATCATGAGAAGAACAGCAAAAAAACACCACTTCTAAAAGAAGAGAGGGACATTAACGATGTGTGCAACATGGAAGGTTTGCACGCCTTTTCCTTACCAGGGATGGTGTGGACTTCATCCAGTATCATAAGGCCCCACTCTTGACTTTTAAGCCACTCCATTACTCTTTCTGCTTCCCAGGACCTTTTTGTCGTGTGCCCCAACATGGAATACGTGCTGATGGCAACAGAACAGCCAATGGGCTTGTCTTTGGCATCAGACGTGAAGCGACAGATCTGGCTGTCGTCGATGGTGGACCACATCTTGAACTGGGCCTTCCACTGCTCCACAGACACCGCGGAATTGCCGAGCACCAGGCACCGCTTGCGCACAGTGCACGCAGCCGTCACTCCCACCAGAGACTTGCCAGCACCTGCGGGGCAGGAGGAGTGACACTCATTAGTCATCTCTCAGACACCACTGGAGTAGGAGGAAAACAAAACGAAAGAGCAAAGGAGAACAGTGAGAGGATATGAAATCACACAAAGGAAAATTCTTTGTTGTTTCTTTGCTACAACAGTCTTAAAGAGATCAAGTATTAGCTTCTTAAAAAAACAGCTGGATTGTCTACAGAACACAACTGTATTTCCTCAAGAAAATAATTGTAAACAGTGGCTTTGACGATTAGAAGCAATCATTTTAATGCTTTTTAATTTCAAAAAAATGTTAAATTACAAGTGGCTACAGAAAGCTTCCCTAGGGGTGATCTACTCCTCTGCCCCTGCCAGTTACACACATTCCCCCACAAAGCAAGTCCTTGAATCTTCCCATCCTTCACACTTCTCCCAGCACCCCTTACACACTCTCAAGCGCTCACCGTATCTCCCATCTGCCTCCTCCTCCCCCAATACCCAGGGCACTGGCATACAGTCTCCTGCTTGCTCCTTTGTCCCCAGTTTTCTGAAGGCTGTCTCGGTCTGCATGTTTCTCATTTCTTCCTCAAACTCCCCTGCCCAGCACTTGCGCACACAAGCTCTTTTCTTCCTTGGATGCACCCTTATGCCACCTTTGTATTCCCAGCTGCCCCTAGTTTCCCTATTCCCAACCAAGGAACAAACTCCAATGCCAACAGCTTTACATTTCATGGGAAGGTGAGCAGAGGTGGCAGAGGGCACAGTGGAAGCATGACTGGCAGTGTGAAGGTGCCACAGCTGCTCCCCAGCCCCTACCAGGTCAGCAACAGCTCTGTGGCCCGGCTCTCCCTCAGCACAGCCTCGCCAGCAGCTCACCAAAACCCACCAGGACTCTGCACACTGGGACCAGAACAATCGCTGCTGCTGTCTGGAATCCAGGCAGCTGTCGTCTTTGGAATTCACTTTACTACAGGCAAATAAAGAACAAATTGTCTAAGTACCAACATAGAAACTTACCACACGGCAAGACAATAACACCAGACCTGGCTCGTCCATTCCCAAACATCTTCCTTAGGCTTTTCTCTTGATAGGGCCTGAGGACAGCAGTAGGTTTCAGATCTATATTGATATCGGGATTCACGGAATCATTTCTGAAATCATATTCTGCCAGTAAGGGGTACTCCAAATGGATACAACGCTTCTGAAGTTCTTCAATCATCTCCTGAAGAGGAAACAAAGCTTCAGTTGATAAATTCTCCACATCTGAATTAATTTCTTTTTCCCTAAAAACAACTAGGTTATACAGTACCAAGTGAAGTTACATTTATTTTTTATGCTTATGAAGCCTGCAAGAGCTAATTTTTATTCCAGAAACTCAATCTGTGATCACCCCAGCCACCTAAACATTTTAAACAACAGTTAATATTAGAAAGGGCTCTTTAGGCAGATGGAAGAACATGACACATTCAGCTCAGATTGCTATTTACCCAGCAATGACTAAACTACACCCTGAAGTCCTGCAATGAAGAGTTCAGTAACAGACACAAAAGGTTCTCTGTGTTACACAAAGCTGCACATCTGTTATCCTAAAAACCTCCATACCCTGTATGGAAGTTATTCCAGGACAATGACAGGCTGAATCAATCACCAAGAGGTTGCTGGTCTGTGTTGGCTTTTTCCAAATAAACAAAACAGCTACCAAGTTATCCTTTTTAAAATTCCTTTTTCCCCCACTAAGGCATCATTAGAATCACCAAGTCCAAAAACAACTTGAGAAATTCTACAGAAGCTCTCTGAAGGTCAAGCAAGGACTATGCTCCAACCTCCAGCTCCCCTTCTCAAGTGATGAAATTGGAACCACCAAGAAAGAGTTCCTTCTGCAACCATGAAATACAAAACAAAAGCAGGAAGGAAAAAAAAAAGGAAAATAAAAAGCTCTCTGAAAGCAGCCCTTCACTGAATTCTTGTCTTGCACTAAGTAATACTCAGCCAAACGTGACGGGAACCTCCCTGAGTCCCTGGAGCCTCTATGGCCTGTGAGCACTGCGCTTTGCAGGCTGGGAAGGAACAACGCCCTGCCTGCCACTCTCTAAGATTCTAAATTTCGGAAGGTAAAAGGAAAGAAATATTAATGACTTCCAGTGATATTCCTCTACCAAAGAGCCACAGTACTTCCTAATAATTTCTCATGCTTATGTGCTTCTGTGCAATATTCATACCTGCTTGACTTCAAAGGACACCGTCTGTGTTTCCTCCTCCTCCTCCTCATCTTTGTCCATCTGTTCATAAAACTCAAATAAGTCAGCTGGGACATCTGGCTTATTCTGAGCATCTGTTCCCTGTGAAGTTGATGGACCAAAGCCACCTTCACTGGATTTGGAAATCTGAAATAGAGGAACATGAATTTTCACCAAAAGTTTCATTAGAGACACACTCTGGCTCCCCTCTTCCCTCCAAATCTGGGCTCATTAAAGAGGCAGAGTTTGTTGCTGGCAGAATGAAGCTGATACAACAAACAAACAAGAACAGCTCCAAACTACTCAAGAGTTTACCTCCAGCCACTGCAGTAATTTTAGAATACGGCTGGACATACCGCTGATTTACTTGTGAATGTCTCTGTAATGAGCTCTGTCTCTTCACCCTCAGCATTTCTCAGGCGACATTCTTTAATTACATGGTCTTGCAGAAGCTGCTGAATGACATCAGGGTGGGTACTTTCCACAAAATACCTAAAATTAAAGAATAAAGGAAGACATTTTTATGAACTTATCAACTGAATAACTCACAGGAAGAGCAGCATAGATGATTAAATGCACAGCTGTCCCAGATGCACTCTCAAGCATCCAATCTTGGGGTGCTAATTTAAAAATAAAGACATTATGACAACCAAAACTTTTAAAAGATGCTTCACACCAAAAGCATCATGTACTGTGCAGTCATCCCTCCATCTTGCTCAAATGTTCTCTAACATAACACAAGTGGCAAAACTCCAGGAGAACTGCCCACACAGACTTCTCACATACATTTCTTATTTGTGACATGCAAGTGAAGTAAATTGTTTTGAAACTGAACTGAGATGAGTTTGTGAAAACGCTGGATGTGGTGCTTTCAAGTCCTGTCCACAGCACCAAAAAAGCCCAAAAGACAAAACCTCAAACTTCCAAAACACAAACCACCTGAAAATTTAAAACTCAGTGCATCCTGGAGATTCCTCAATGATGACGCTGATTGGAGGTCACAGTTAAAACATGCACTGACTTCTCCACGCTTCTTCCGGCATTATCCTCTAGCTTTAAAACAAATCAGATTCAACCCAGACACAAGCACCCACCTCTTGCCACTGGATTTGCTTATCTTTCCCAAATGATTTGAAAACCTCAAGGACATATTGCAAGTCCAAGTGCAATAAAGAAACAAGCTACAATATCAAATCTGCAACCTACTTTTAAAAACGTGACGACAACCAGTGCTAGCTCAGGATAGCCAAACACAATTCATCAGCTAATGTATTAAATACTCCTAAAAGCAGTAAAAGTGATACCTGAGAGCTGTTACACTCAGCTGGCAGCTGTGAGACTTCAGAGCTCCTGAGAGCATGCATTCATGCACAAGTGTGCATTTGGAGGGCTGCCTGCCACAAGAGCTAAGGAAGAAGCCACTTACCTGTTATGTTTCAGAACCAGCTTCACCTTCCCATAGCTGACGGTGCACAGCTACAAACAAAGAGAGCAGTCACTAGGAACATGCAAAAGAGAGATTCCATGTTCAGGACCAAACACTGCAATGGCTTTAGGTCTTTGTGGGGAAGCACCTTACCACAAAACATTTACTTGCAATGCTGTTATGCTCATGGAACAAACCTGAAAAGGTATTTTCAGGAGATGCTCACATCATCTCACACAGGAGATCAGGCACAGATACTCACTTTTTACACCTAATTTCAATCTGCTTCCAAGACTGTGAGAACGTACTTGCAGGATAAGGTAGGCTATCTTATAGTGCCCCACTATTTCAGACCGCTTCCCACATTTTTAGTTTTCCTCCAGGGCAAATCTGAGGAAACCTTCCCCATGTACAACTCGTACCGGCTGAAACTATCTA
The DNA here is from genome assembly GCA_013397755.1 of Cnemophilus loriae. Taxonomy (NCBI): domain Eukaryota; kingdom Metazoa; phylum Chordata; class Aves; order Passeriformes; family Corvidae; genus Cnemophilus; species Cnemophilus loriae. The sequence goes on from VZTF01008853.1 coordinate 2,118,549, forward strand.
CACAGACACTTGAATGTACTTTTTTTTAATAAATCCCACACAGGATATATTATGAAAATAGTAGGTGTGCAGCAATACACTATGCAAAAAGACAGAAAAAAATAATGGTCTCTTGAACCAATGACAGAAAAATGATGAATGATTAAAAAGTAATAAATCAATTAGGCAGAGGCAGCAGGAAAGGAGTTCATTAGTAGAAACAGACGCATTTCCAATGCCAGTAAAATAGCCTTACCTTGATAAATTGAATTATTCCATCTGGGACACCAGTCTTGCTGAGTTTCTGCAAATACTCCGTGATGTCACTTGTCTGTAAGCCCACACTCACAGCAGCGTACAGGGAGTAAGCAGTCAGCTTGTACTCGTGGATGTGGGTGGGTCTGCATACAGGCTCAGCAATGGCAACCAGAAAGTCCTGTGCATATTTGTAAACTGGAGAAAAGGCTTCCAGAAATATATGGCCATCGGGAGCCTACAGAAATAAAAAGAAATGCTGAAGGCACAACAGTGTTATGTGAACTGAATCTTATAATGCAGTTACAAGAAAAAGAATAAACGTGAAACTCTTGTCTTCTGAAACGGTCCAGGCATTGATTTATCCATGTCCCTTCCATGGCACTATAAATAAACCACACCCAGATCAATAAAGCTTTTCCAGACTGACATGCTGGGGTATTCCTTCTTCTTTAATGCAAAAGAAACCGCTCGAGTAGAGGCAAGCTTCCAGCCCCATTCCCCTGGAACAACGAAACTCCTTGCTCATTTTATGCAGAATGAATGAATGGATGAATGAATGGATGGATGAATGGATGAATGATAGCACTTGGGTGTCACAGCCCTAGGTGCCTGTACAGCACTTGGTGACAGGCACTCTGCAGACGTCGGCTGGGAAACCACCTCTTCCCTAGATGCTGCACCACCGGCCAGACCCTGGGCAAGTTTACTGACGTCCCTTTCAAATGGCAGAGAAAACAAATGGCACCAGTTACAGAAGATGAGACCAGCCTGTCTTAAAGCCGTTTCACTCCGCCATACAAACCCTGCTGCTGTGTCACTGCAGTAACAGACCCCTCTCGTGCCATCAGCCAACGCGCAGCTCTACAGCCCCCCCTGAGACGTCTGGCTGAGGTTCTCCGTAGCACACCCGCGACAGTGGGGGCCCCGCCGGGAAGCTGCTGGGGCTGGAGCAACTCCTTGGGCATTCCCGAGGCTCCCGTCCCGGCCGTCCCCGCACGGGCGCTGCAGGGGACGCATCCGCCCCGAACCGCAGCAAATCCCGCTCCCAGACGAGCCCGAGGCTCTCCAGCCGCACTCTCCGGCCCACCCTGGGCGTCCCCACCTGACCCCGCAGCAGCCCCGGCTTCTCCACGGGAGAACCCCCCTCCCCGGCGCTGTCCGTGTCCCGCAGCGATCCCGGGCTCCTGCGCGTCCCACCCTCGGCACACGGTGACAGCGGCCCCGCCGGCCCCCGCGCACGCACCACCCAGAGGGGCCGCGAGTTGTGGTCGGCCTTCAGGGGCATCTGCAGCCGGTAGTCCTTGGCGCCGTACTCGTCCACCTTGGTGCCGCTCTCCTCCACCTGCTTCCCCGCCGCCGACGGCACTGCCTCCTGCGGCTCCTTCCCGGCACCTTCGTCCTCATCGTCTTCGTCGTCATCGTAATGGCGCTTCTTGGACTTCTTCTTATCTGGGAGCAGAGCGGGAGCTGTGACGAGCCCTCCTCCCAGGGTCCCCCCGCTCCGGCCCGGCCCGCGCCGCTCCCCGGCCCCGCTCACCGCGCTCCTTCCTGCCCATGGCCGCCGCGCGCCGCGCTGCGCCCGCCCGCGCGTCACTTCCGCAGGGCAGCGCCGCGAGGGGAGGAGACACCAGCGGCTTTCTGTTCCCGGGGCCGCCCCCGCCGCGGGGAGACGCGCGGGCGGGCACGGGGCGGGGCCTCGGGCACGGGAGGCAGCCGCACCCCGGGCCACGCCCGGACCAGCGGGAAATGAGGAAAAATAATTAAAAATTAATAAAAGACATTGAACTCCCGGAAAGCGCACTGCAAATAACAATAAAAAAGGCAACTCGGAATTGAGGTACGAGAGTGACATTGCGCAGTGTTCTGAAGTACAGAATTCTTAAAAGAGAAATCACACTGTTGTCCCTACAGAGTGTTTTAATATATTTCTAAGTACAATTCGTGTCTGATTTTGGAAATACAAATACATTTCGAATGGTTAAAAACAAAAATTAAAAAAATATTTTGAACATCAGCCAGCTGAAAATATATTTATCTAGTAAATCATCTCTCAAAGCTTTTATATATTTAATTATTCTAACTAAACATAGTACCCTTAAAAAACAAGTTCATAAAAATGTAGAAATGAAATTGTGGAATAAGATTACTGGGATATATACACACACACATTCAATGCATACACAGAATTACAAGGCGGGGTTGGTTGTTTGTTTTTAAGTTCGGAAGGTTGTTAGACAACGGAACTAGCAAGCAATGCCCAACTCCTGAGTTCCTCAACCATGATAACCATAAGCTAATTTTTAAATTGTTTTTATCTTTTTTTTTATATACACAAGATATTCCATGTAAAGCAGCAACAGCAGTGCAGTTACTGGTAGCAACATCTCAAAAGTAATAAAAAACCCCATACATCCAGACAGTAGTACATTGCACACACACGTGAATCTCATACACCCATCGACAATTGGTCAGAGTATTAAATCAGTGTACAAATTAAATATTTCCAAAAATGTGCAAAAAAGTCAACGTTGATAGAAAAAAACACCTTTGTGTACATACATTACAAACTGTGCCCAGCATTCAACTGAGAGTAAAAACATTTACAGTGAGAAACTGATAGATTAAATAGAGAATTTAATGGCTACATAAAAATGTACATTAGATCAAGAGTAAATTTACAAATTTTTATTCATAGCTTCATGAAAACTAAAAGCCTACGTTCCAATTAATCTAAGTCTCCTCCACATATTTACAGTGATACTCCATTATACGACTCCTGCGAGGTCTGAGATGACAGACACTATACTTTAATAAACCATTCCAATTTTAGGGTGACACCACCTTTTTTTACTGCTATTAACAAGAAACAAACACTAGGGAACTGACAATCTAATGGCTGTTCAGAAAAGAAAATGCAATCCTTGTTTTTATATCCACATTATATAAACCTCTGGGGGAAAAGGATCATCTAGTTTTTGGGTAAAAAGCACAAAAAAGCTCTGATGTATTTCCTATGACTATCCACTCATGAGCTGGAGTATCCTTTTCCTTATCTCTCAACAGAAGACCCTGATCTCCAATCCTCACCTGTGGACTAAACATAAGGGCTGAACCATGAGATACATACAATTTTTATGCCATTTAATCCAGTTCCTCTCCCTTTAAAATAAGTTTATGAAAACTAAGCCCTAGCCAAGGTGTGACTGCCCTGAAACATGAGAAATTTCATTTCCTCCATCCCATCTACCCCTCAATTCCGTATACAGATATATTGCTAGAGAAAACCCAAGGATTGCACCAGCAAACCAGGAGCTGCAGCGTCCTGGGTTCAAGTGACGGGCTCCCTGGTCTAAAGCTGGACACACACCTTATTCAGGAGCTATCAGGGGCCACCACCTATGCAGGACAAGCTTTGCCAGCTAGAAAGAAAAATAAACAGTGTGGGCCAAGTGGGGGATATCAAATGAGAAAGGAGCTCCTTTGTTTCTGATCACAGATTTTGATTCAGAAACCCTGGGTTGATAGCAAACCTGTCTGACCCCTCAGTGTGCATTAGTGGCTCCTCCTGAAGGCAGCACCCACACCCAGGTAACTGTGGGTGACATGTGGCTGTCACATAAAGAAGACTGGCTGCTTCCCAGAGCTTTGGAACATTCTCACTATGGCGCACAAAACAGATCAGGTCACAATTTTATCTTCATGGCATTCCTTAAATGTCCCAAGGCTCAAACCCAGCTGTAGAAGTCACCAGGTTTTAGTCACCAAGCTTATGCAGTAATTTTAGAATGACAACAGTAAGATTAAATTAGAAAGAGCTTTTAAAAAGGAAACTCTTCACTTTAATACAAGCATGAATTTTGCATATTGGAACAGCAACTATGAACACCCATATGTCTGAAATATGGGCAGTGTCTATCACTTTTTACTAGTACCTGCTCTACTCAGTCAGCAACAGCTTACTGGTGGATATACACTATCTATAAGTGACATGAAACATCACTTTTGGCTATATGTATATGGGATAGAAAAGCTTTGGTAATTGTACGTGATTCTACACTGCAGACTTGTCATTGCCACAAGACAGCAAGTTACCAGCAAGAAGAAATGACACTGGCGGCAATACTTTCGCTTTTCCAGAAACACCATAGGGACTTACATTCAAGCACACACATTATACTTCTCTATATGCGTGACACAGTCTTTCAAGATTAAAAAAGTAAGAAATTGGTTATAAATAACTGTAGATCTGACCAATTTGCTCAAGTCTCTGAAGCTGCAGTTAGACATCGCTCTATGCTGTCCAAAAGAATGGCTTGCTGTACTGCACTGTACCTACGGGTGCTACGAGGCTTTCAGTCAAGACAACGGCAGGATTAGGATTATCCAAAAGGCACAGGAAAGAAATCTGTTGGTTTGCTTGGACAGATCATATTCCTGTGCACTGAAAGTAAACAGCTTTTAATACAGTACCATGCTTACAAATGTATCAACTTTGCTTTCAAGCCCAGTAAGAAATTCTGCTGCAGAGTCTGGTACCCAGAGCCAGGAAGCCAAATCCTGACAATCCAGTTATTTCTGTGCATGCAGAAAAATCCTCCTTCTGGTATATGCATCGGTGTACAACCTCCAGAATGCAAATACGAAACCTGTATTAGCGCAGGAAGCCAAAAATCATTTTAAAGTTCTGAATTTTAATGTCTGCTGCAGATTATAACTCAAGCACACTTTTCAATGTAGTTAGGCGAACTCTGGTTTGGGCACTTTGAAAAAACCAATTTTCGAAGACTGCTGTGGTGACATGGAATTGTATGACATATTTCAATATGGTGTTCTAACACGATCAAAATTAAGGCATACAGAGAAAAAGGCACTAGCTAAAAAAACCCCAAACTTTTCATTTTACTGTACTGAAAGGACTGTTTAGCTACAAATCAAATTGTAAATCAAGTTAGAAGTTTTAAGACTATATTTAAACTGTCAAGAAAAGAAGACTGTAGATTTAACTATGCAATTATTAGATCCATACCTTTTTGGGTTCTTCCATGGATATTTCTATCACCCAAATAAAAAATAAACAACTTTCTCTAACACAACACAACTGAAACCTTGAGTCATGCTCTAACAGGACTGTTAGTTACACCACTAAAACCATATCACAAAAGTAGCTTTTGTCACTTAATATGTGCAACAGACAGAATACTAAAAATCATTAGGAGATAAGTAAGTCTTTTGAAAATACACATACTCACTGTGAATTTCAACTCTCATTTTTTGAGAGTACAGCTTCATTGTGGCGATTACAGAAAAGCAAACCAACCCTGCAGCAATATTGCTTTCACTGGCATTTTTTTTATAACTGGATTCAACAATTAAGACTAATTCATGATTCTAAAATGCTGGTGGCTTTTTAAGTGAGATACAAGAAGTTGTGAGCAGGGATCTTGGCTCTGCAATCCTCCTCCAGCTGAATTTAAAGCATGAAATTCCATGTGCCCTCACAAATTCTAGAATGAGGGGTTGTTCACCATCACCCCAGGAGTCCCTGTAAGTATTTAACAAACCCTGTATACAGCTCGTTTTACTACATTACCCCACAAGGGGTAAGTAATAGCCAGCCTTTTGGTAAAAGTCTGATTTACCTTCATAATTATTTCTAGCTCAAAATATTTGTGTTAATAACTAACTCACTTACTGTAAGTTATTTAAGTCAGTAGAGAAATTCTCCTTAAGGTGAAAAAAAACTAACTCAAGCCTAACCTTGGTAAAATTTGTAAAATTTTACTAGAATCACTCAAACTGGAAAATGTCAACTTCATTTAAGAAGCACAGTCTTTACGTTGGCAGCTTTCTGACGTGCCAAAGACATGATGAAAAATGTATTCTGAAAGTTCTTTTTTTCCTGGCTCCAAAATGCTGACCGTTGTCATGACTGAATGCCATTTTTTTAGAAAAGGCACAAAAGCAGCAAACTTGATTGTTCAGTAATTAAAAATCACAACAAGGAAGTGATATTGCAATATACATGATCCAGCACTGTCTCACAGAAAGGACACGTTATAAGAAAACTAGATTCTGAAAATTTTCAAGCTTCAGAGAGTGCAGTTTCTCTTTAGAATAGTATATTTAAATGTTATGAATGCTACAGATAAACCTGGTTACATTTTCCCTTTAATGTCCTTTTTTGGTAATATAAAATTTCCTTACCTTTTCAGGTACCACTGACCACTACTGATTTTTATATACATTTTCACCTTGGTTTTGTTACCTTCTTAGTCTGAAATAAATCATTTCAATTACATGATCTTGAAAATTACCTACATAAACTATTAGGTTCTACATTAAACTTGCCATCCCTACTGTCACTATATTCTGCTTATAAAGCAAAGGTCCCTTACAGCAGAGTACACACCAATTCTTCTTAAAGGCTGCTTCATAGCTTTTATCTAGTGACAGAGAAACAAAAAAAAAGTCAGTACAAGCTGCCTTTCCTTTCAGACTTTTACACCTTTCCTGGTCTGACTAGTTCTTCCCATGCTCAGGAAACCTTGCACAGTTGTGTACCCTGACCGAGAAAATTGTAAGTTGGGTAAAATACTCACATAAGCTGAAGAAGTCACCACTCTCAGTCTCAGAAGAGATGGCCACAAAAAAGTCATTCTTACTCCACTTACAGGTAAAGTGATTAGGATAGATCCATACTCCTGCTTATGCTCTAGTAAAACACATGGAATTGAGCAGAATAAATTCAGAAATCTCATACATGAGTGACTGTGGGAATGGGTAAGCTTATTGTTCTGTCTCCATGCACTTTGTAACTCTGATAGTCCTCTAAAGATTCAGAACAGGTAGAGCCTTGTCAGACTAGACAAGGGTCACAGTACCAGCCTGCTCTGCCTTTATAAAACAACAAAAGCAAGCAATGAATCATCCAAAACAGTAAACATAATTTCAGTTCTGTAGTCCAATAGTTTATTTCCAAATGCCCCTTTAAATTATTTATGTTCTGTTCTACAAAAATATGACAGTCTGACTTTTCTGTTGTGAAAAGTCAGTTATTCACTACACCTGATCAGTACCTGGGCTTCTCAACTGAGAAGCAATATTTCAGAGTTTTACTTCTTTTATTATGCTCTTTCAGAAATAGAAAAAGTAATTAACGTACACTTTATGACAGTTGGAAATCTGACGAACACCAATCTAGATTATCAGGCTGGAATAATCACACTCATGTTATTTAATTGCTGGCTTTCTCTGCACTTTTGGCCTGTTCTTACAATTTTCTGTGCTGTGCTTTCTTCATGGGATTCATCAGTGCCACCTTATAAAAATATAACTGGAGTCTTAGCTTTCTCAGTGACTAATTCCTGATGTTAAGAGATGTTTGACTTTATTTCAGGAATTTTCAACACATCCTAGATGACTGATCTGCATTACTAAACCAATTTTTTTTAGTGCAGAATGGGAAGAATTTTATATTATTCAGGCACTTGATGTTGACATACATTCCATCCTAGTGCCTCTCAACAGCTTTGAAAACATCTCTTATAGCTCATTCTGAATCCAGTAACTCATATACTGCACAAGGATTAGTCACTCCCTTTCCCCTGCAGCCATTCACGGGACTGTGGCGGAGAATTGACTCTCAACATCACTATTTTTTATCAGCTAAGATAACTGTCTCCCTCTAAGCTTATGCAAGAGAGGTTCTCTTTGGCAGATAGACCAGGAGGCATTCTCCTAACTATTTACATCCAATAGCTGACCCTTGTTTAGCATGGAAAATTTCCCCTTTGCAGTATAGTAGTTTCTAGGAGTCTGGGCCCATAATCTGTTTACCTGTAATTATTTTTCCTGTTAAGGTAATACAATAATTCTACACCAAAACCTCTAACTAGTACATCAGTTTTGAGCTTGTTTTTGTTATTTCCTTTTGGTCACATAGAAGTACCAGCTAGACATGCTGCTGTACAAAGAGTTCCAAGTTCTCCCAGCTTCGTCAGTTAACTCTCAGAACCGCATGTTCCTGCTTAAACTCTAAATTCCAGAAAGTGATTAAATGCTAAAATATAATAAGAACTTAGAACTCTCTGCTGCAAGTACCTACAGTATAGAGAAGAATCACATAGAAGTAACCTTCTTGTCTTTTAGCTGCATGTCTATTTTTCCCTGCACCCTGAGTCAGTCAGCGGTGTCAGAAAAAGTCACACAGTTCCTGACTGTCCAAGCAATTGTAATTTTTTTTCCTCTTTAAATAAGGAACAAATATGTACTAAAGTGCTTTATCTACATCAACCACATCAGTACATTATAGAAACAAAAAGTTCTAGTCCTGGTGGGAGGGGGGGAGAGAAGATTCTCATTTTAGATACAAAATTTAGATTGTTTACAATCTAAGTGAAACAAAGATTCAAGAGAATATTCTCTCTCTTGTCTTTTTTCTCCTTTTTCTTTGTAAAAAATAAAAATAAAAGTGCAGTCAAATAGAAAATAAATGCAGTAGATGCAAGCTGAGTTGAGGCAGGTGTTAGTGATAGTGTGCAAACGTGTGTCTTAGCAGTTCATCTGCAAATGGTCGCAGCTTGGCCTCAATAAAAATCCGTTTCAAGAAATCCCGAGCGTGGTCGGAGACGTGAGGTGGCAGCTGGGGGTTGGTTGGCTGAGTGGCAATTTTAAAGATGGCGGCCATGGCTTCGAACTCTGCCCACGGGGGCTTCTCAGTAAGCATTTCTACCACTGTGCAACCTACACTCCTGAAACAGAGGCAGAAGTGAAAGAGCAGGTTACAATAGTCATGCCCTTCCAGGAAAACAAGAAATAGCAGAGAGGGACTAAAATATCACAAATAAGTAGTGTCCGCTTAACACTACAGAGTAACTTCAGCATGAAACAGGCATTGGAAAAAAAATGGGATGCCCTGCTATACCTTTATCTCAGAGTTACACAAATCACTACCTGTGTCTCCACTTTATTACTTCCCTGGGCCAAAAGCTACTACCTCAGTGAAGGGATAATTAGATATTTATCCAGGCAATATCCACTGTGGTAGGGCACTGCCAGCATCCAGTGCTCAGCAGGCTGACAAAGGCCACGCACTCAGCACTGCACTTGGAAGCTTTCCTGCTCCTTGAAGCCGAACAGAAATGCAAAGCATCAGGAACACTCCGAGCATACCACCTGTGTTGCCAGCTCATTAGAAATGCACAAGTTATCACCAGTGAATAGTGTGCAAACGTAATATGGCAGCTGAAAAATAAAAGCCCTACTTCAGGATATCTTCTCTTTTAGTTAAGGATACTAAAAATATACTTAGATTGACAAACAAAATTTTAAGTTCTTAAACAACCTTTGTTTACAAACAATGTTTAAAGAATTTAGGAAGGCAGAAGGGCATACATATGGCCAGAGAAACTTTGTTCCAGAAGTCCTTAAAGATCAGCATCTTCCAATAACTAGTGAATGATACTGCAAAATGGATAGGCTGGAATAATTTCCCAATTCTTAGAAAGTTTGACTGTTTTTCAAGATGCTTGCAAGAAGTTTTGTGGTTAAACAGGTACACTGCTTTACATAATAAGGATTTACTGACTGACAGAAGTCCAACTTCAGTATTTTTTTCTTAAGTTTCCACCAAAAAACACACAATAACCTTGGTACCAATACTTGAAATTTAAACAAGTCAACTGCTTGATATTATAAGGTTGATCTATTATTCATGTATATCAGAGTAATTACCAAGTAATTTGAAGTAACCTAAATTCATTTCCCTGAGGTTAAAAGTATTGCCATTGTTTGGATATAATGTAGTTCCTTTTTAAACACACAGTGTTACTACTCCTGCCTATCTGCTGCTGCCTGCCCATTACTGCATATTCACAGATCCGCTGCAGTGCAAGGGGTCTCATTGCCAAAGTCATCTGTCCACTGGGCTGGAACCACGTTAGACTGTGCCATATGATACAATGTTTCACTAACCTTCATTTTTGAAAATTACCTTTCCCTCTTAGTTCTTAAGTATTTAAAAACAAATTAAACCCAATTATTTTTTGATACTTCCTTTTAAATCAGGCAAATTCACTCTGAAGTGTTCAACTTTTAGAGGAGTAGCATTTTATTTTCTGCCTTGCATCAAAGGTATTTCAGTGTTGAAGTTTCATTACAAGACATTGACTGAACTGATGTTTCAAAGCTTCACATATTGCTTTCAGCCAGTATCTCTCCAGAGCTAACAAACAGTTTGGTAATCTTAACTTCATGCAAGGTCAGTTGAAAGGATTCTCTTATGATCTCTAAACTGATGGGCTGAGAAATTGCCACATGAAAAATTAAATTTCAGTGTTAAGACTCTCCAAATATGACTGTCAGTGCTCACATTTGCTGCCTTCTTCAGCTTAAGTCCCAGGATGAAACACTGCAGCTTCAGATAACAAACACCTACTACCTACTCTCTGTTGAAAATGAAATGACACTTTTCAGTAGAGAAGGGTTTTTTCAACATACCAGATGTCTGCTTTTCTGCCGTACCCTTCTCCACTAATAACTTCGGGACTCATCCAGTAGGGAGTTCCTGTGACAGACTTCATTCCTGTACCAGAGAGACAGATAGTCTGCAGTCGTTTGCTGGCACCAAAGTCACCAAGCTTCACATTGCCTGCTGAATCCCGCAGAATATTTGCTCCTGGAAGGAAGGGAAAACAGCATTACCTTCATGAAAGACTCAAGGTTTTGGTGTTGGAAACAGTAAGTTTGGATTCAGTGATACAATTCAACATCAACCTAGGATTTCAAGCCGGAGAATTAACTTTCTCTGCTCATTCCTACTAGTCTATTCTGGAGTTCAGAAAATAATGAATTGTACACACCGGTTTGCATCCTAGGCCTTTTCCAGGAAGGGGCAGTCCCTTCATAAAGTCCTCCTGACAAAATAAGTAATGTGCCATACATGGGAAATTAAAAGAAATGGGAAAGGAGTTTCCACACAATTGAAAATGTCTCCATACTATTTTAAAGCAAAACCTCAAACTGTGTTGCAGATTTATTCAAAGAGTTATCTGCACAAGATGTACAAGTTGACTGTGATATCTCAATCTACTTTGGAACAAAACACTGTTGATACAAAGCAACAGAAAAATGGTAAAAATATTGGGGAATACAACAGCATTGGGTTCAACACACCTATTCTGCACATCACCATCTTCCTACATATTCACACCTTGCTTATGCAACACTTGCAAGTCACTTTTACCTATCTGCAAAAAAGTAAATGTTTCATCAGGCTTTCTAGCAGTAAAATGGAAGAAGTCTGATCAGGCAAGTCACCTCTGCTGGTCATTTCTTGTACCAGTGAAGTGCTGTGTAATTTCTATATAACTGATGAAACAAAAACTCTAAATATAAACTTTTGAGTCATGACGCTTTCCTCTGCACATTCTATTTCTAATTACATCATCCGCCAATATATTTAAAATTATTAATATTAAAATAAAATCAAAGGAATTTATCCTGATTGTTTTGCAGATGGAGACTAAAGAAATATTGCCAGAAGTCTGCTAGAACAACCCAAAGTTGCTTTCTTTCCCCTCCCCAGGTTATAACAGTGACAAGACTAAAAGATGGAAAGCAATCCCATTGATTTTAAGTCAGTATTTTGGTATTTCAAACTTAATTGCATTTTAGCGCTTCACACAGGATTGGAAAAGGATCAGTAATAAAGAGCAGCGAACTGTGCACAGAACTATCATTACCTTTAATATCTCGATGGACAATCATATTACTGTGCAAATAGTGAACTCCTTCCAAAATCTGCCGTGTGTATTTACGAGTCACATTCTCTGTGAGTGCTCCATACGATTTCAATTGGTCTTTGATGGAACCCTATGGCACAGAAGTATAAAGCACTAACACTTCTAGAATTCAACTGAAATTCAATTAAATTTATGCCTGAAACGTAGACATTTAAAATTACAATCCTTCTTGATTTAACCTTAAAACTCGCAAGCAGCTGAATAGTTCCAGTCTAATGTAGTACAGAAAGAGAACAGCATCACTTCAGTGCCACTCTCAAACTTTTTGATGGGTAAGTGGTGATACTTAGGATGGACATAACACATGCCCCTTTGTGTTAGTTTATACTCAGAAAAAAACATTGTCAAGAAAAAAACCCACCACGTGCTGTAGGGTGGTACTTTAGGTAAAAAATAAGAGGTAAGCAAGTCTTAGCTTAAAATAGTATTAAATCAAAACTTCTTGAGCTTTTGCAACTATTTTCATATAACGTGGCTTTGTCACATGGAGTTACAAACTGCTAAGATTACTTCTGTCACACTGCCCTCCAAATCTCAGAAAAATTCAAGAAGTCCCACAAAACAAAGCCCAGAACTCAAAAAAATGAAGAACCAAACAAAAAATCCACCACCACCAAGAAAACAATGCCCAGACACTGCTTTTCCCCTCTGGAGTCTCATAGTGAGTAGACTGCTGTAACTATTCAGAAATACAGAGCCTCTGTTTGTATAGAAGCACATTTCATTTAGCTCTGCTGACCCCACTTGGTAAGAAAATGAAAATCTACGGTTTTCTGACCTTATAATATTTCCTACCAAAGCAGAAGAGCAGCAGTTCAGCAGGTACTAGGTGCCACACAAAAAGCAAGCACCAAGATTATTTTCTGTATGCACTTATTCCCACCCCCATCTTAGCTATTTTTTGTTTTCCAGAAATACTTGAAGCATAGCAAAACAAAACAATAAAATACAGGGAGATTTAAGAGTTTACCAATGATAATATTGTCTTTTCAAAGACATTGTCAGGCACCACTTATGCCAAAACCAAACACAAAGAGCTGTTGTACAAACCACTGTAATTCTGAAAACTCAAGCAAGCAATGGAGAAGGCAGGAAGCTGCAAGCACTTGTCGGTACCCATCTTTGGTGACTGTTTCTAACTTGGACAGCTTTAAATATCTGTGTGCCCTTGTGCAAAGCTGAATGCTTGGGTGCTCGTCACACTGCACACAATTGATGGCTGAAGTGGATGAGCTCTCTTGCTTACCCCAGGCATGTACTCCATGAATATTGAGAGTGTCCTTTCGGGTGGATCTCTCAAGAAGCCATAATACTGAACAATTCTTTCATGCAGCAGATTTTTCAGCAACTGAATCTCACACTCAAGTGCATTTACTTCCTGAAAGGACAAAACAGGACAGATTTACCATGCTTGATGTAGTAAAACTAAGATATTGGATTTGAATTTTTTCAAGCAGAGCAGTGTGTACATATTGAAGTGTTACACAAACTAAGTAACAAAATACTCCTATGGCTAATGTAAAGGTTTTGCATTTTATAACAAGAAAATATCAATGTTAAATTAAGGTAATTAAAACCAACCAAAACTATGTCTTTTCAATTCATTATCTTTGGGATGATTTTGCTGGTTTTTCATTGCTTCTCTTCTCTTGAAGTTATGTTTGTTTCAAAGCACAGCAGATATCGATATGTGCATGAGGTCAGTGATCATTATGCAACATTTCATAAGCCTCCAGTTGGGTAAAAAAACAATGAACAAAACACAGAAAACCCCTCCACATTTTAATCTTTCTGGTGGAATAATTAGCATTAATTCTTAACTTTTCCAGGATAATAGACTAAACTTTAAAAATGCCTTTGAGTACCACTTGATATTGTAATAATGAAATACAGCAAAGGAAAACACTAACAGCTGGTGCTTTCTCTGGAGCCATCCAAAATACTACAAATTTTGCAAACAGGAAGTAAGATATTTCAAAATGGACTGTACAATTCGATGCTGGAAAAATGCTAACCCACAAATTCAAACTTGACTAGATTCCAAATTTCACCTAGAAGTTTTTCATCAAAACCTGAATTTTTATCTGTCACAGCCTATTACCGATACTCTCACGCTTCTGAGGCTAGAAAGAAAAAAGATTTTTTCCACACAGAGGCACATATTACTACAAAATGCTATAAGTGAGCTTACAAAACTGTTGCTTCAGGAGAGATACTACCATATTTTAACATTTCCAAAACATAGTGAGTTGTTCTGTGACACATTTTAAACAAGTAACAACAACAACAACTACACTAGGAATCTACTGCACAAATGATTCTTGACTTTTTCCTTGATCCTACATCACTAATAGCAGCAACTATAACTGGCAGCCACTCAATTCTGCAATCATTCTTACACCCATTGTTTCCCCGGCCTTGCTCCCCACAGGGCAGAACACAGTCATAATGTAGGGAAAGTAATAATTCTCTTCCCATCCTGTAAAAAGCAGCAAGTATGGTTTGGGAAAAGAAGAAATAGTGGAGTGATTCTACTTTTAAATAGTTTATCTCCTTCAGCATCCAGTATTTAAAGATGGACAAGTTGAATTTTCGAGAGAGAATAAACTAACAAGGAAACTTGTGCTCTTTAGAGAGAAACTCGGTGTGTAACAGCAGATAGTCTTGATGCACAAAGTTTAAAAGAAACAAACCAAACAAAACACAATCCCCCCCCCACAGAAATGCCTCCCAAAAAAGATGAAAAAATAGGTAAGAATCTCAAACTGTCTTCATAGCCAAAACCAATTTGTTTTCAGGAACACTTAAATTAGTACGGCTTTTTCTGTTTATAAATGCAATTTCTTCTAATTCCTGTTAGTATAAATAATTATCTATTTCAGAGCACACTTCATAATAGATTGTTTAATTTTAGAGACCGAGACTGCACCAAATCTAATTATGCATCTTCACAGCATAAGGATATGCCTGAAAATTAAAAAATGTGATGTAATACTAAAATCAGGTAAGCAGACTAATTATCTATGGTACTAACAAAACAGAATTCCTAACAAGGACATGGTTTCCTAACACAACATGGTTTAAAACATGTTCAAAACATGTTCATCCTGTTCAAGGAAAGGAATGTGAGTCCAGTCTAGAATGCACCACTTCAGCAGAAGCCTTTTCCAAGGTCGCTCTTTGGTA
This sequence comes from Cnemophilus loriae, assembly GCA_013397755.1. Taxonomy (NCBI): domain Eukaryota; kingdom Metazoa; phylum Chordata; class Aves; order Passeriformes; family Corvidae; genus Cnemophilus; species Cnemophilus loriae. Next base: position 2,133,773 of record VZTF01008853.1, read on the forward strand.
TCTCTTACCTTGCTGGTTTCCGGACTATCGGGATCAAACTGAACTTGTTTAACAGCCAATTCTCTTCCAGTATCAGCATCGTAACACAGATACACTCTGCCAAATGCACCTTGACCCAGCAGTTTACCAAGCCTCCAGTTAGTTGGAGCTCGTGGTGCTGAAAATATAAGTATGTTTTGGTTTTCAAATGAGCTTGTTATTCAGCTGATCGAGAAAAACTGGAATACACAGAAAATAATTTTTTAAAAGACTACTTTTTCAACAACAGAGACTGTGTGTCCTAAACCTCACCATATAAATTACAAAGATCAATACAACTCCCTGTGAGATGGAAAACATGAGCTACTTAAATTTATTCACAAAAAAAGTTATGGTAGAACTAGACATACTTAAAACAATTAGCAATAGCTAATCTGAAAAACAGAAAAAACATGTTAAACAAACAACTTTCTTTTAAAAAAAATCAAGGCATAATTACAAGTTATGAGCTACTGAAGTCATCACAAAGTATATTTGCTCCTGAAATGCTACCACAAGTATGAAGCAGTACCACTAAAGAGGTACTGTTGAACTGAAAACATGACCAACATCTGCAAAAATAAACAGTAACTGCAACCTACAAAACCCTTCTCAGGTCCTAAAGAGTCTAACAAATCACTTTGACAATGTTTTGTTATCACAGATGTAAATGCCAATTGGAAGTCTACATGAAAGTTGGTAAGGTAAGCAACGAAAATACTGATGAGCAAGTCTTGACCTTTGCCTATTAGAGAGATAAAAACACGTTATTTAATGGCATGTGCTGGATGACGTGCTAGGTTTTGACACGATATACCTATTTTCTTACTGAAAAGTAAGAGTTTTAGAGTGGGGTTCACAAAACGCCTGAACTTACAGCGGCTGGGTGGGCTGATGTCCATGACCGACAAGGTAGGATTGTCTATGTCACTGCCCCTCCTCCTCATTCGGCTATCTTCGTATTCCGGCGTAAAGATGCTGCTCCCACTGCTGGTGCTCAGCGAGTGATCAGTGGGACTGAAACTAACTGGTGATCGGAAGCTGTTCCCCTGAGTCCTTCTGGCTCTTGGAAAAGTTTTACGACCTTCAATGATACACACAGAACACCAACGTTACACTACAAAAAATACTGCAATGCAATGTGTGCATGCAAATACTTCATGAATTCTACATCATCTTGTTCGAATCTGCCACAGCGGAGAACAGGAATCAAACATCAAGAAATTTACTGGTTTAACTTTCCACCTAGAAGAAAACAAACATTCATCACAGATGTATATAAGGACTATACAGAATCAAAAACTTGTGTTTTAGAGATGAAAATTGGGACCAAATTCTGGAACTCTTCTGAAATATAACCAACATGCTTCAAAAACCTGGAGACCTGTAAGAGGAGAAAAGAAAATGCCCTGCCTCTGCTTTTATTGCTCTATTAATGTGCAAATACCAAATTTCTGATATTTAGGAAAACAAAAGACACGTTTACAATCCTTTTTGCCCAAACCAGCCTCTTCCTTCTCTAAACTAGAACGAATTGAATGCAGAGAAAGACTGACACATGGAATCAACAGAAAGACCACAAAAGTATTTAAAAAACCAAAACACAAGCAATGCAAAATTTGGAGATGGCTACGGCATCAGAAGAAAAAACCAGAGCACTGATCTTCAACATGTTAATTACAACCAGATGACTAACACAATTTATGTTAATCTATTTAGATAACACAACTATTTTTAGGATAGCATCTCTTGATTAAGTTTCATCCTACAGAACTCAGCAATAACTGAAGGAGTCTCTGATTCATTAGGTATTGCACTGGAGGACGAGTTCCCAGAGGACTAAAGAAAGCAGATAAAGTATCTTTGAAATAGTAGACTCAGACTTATATACTAGTCTGGATAATTTAAATTCCAAGAAAGATATGCAAACAAGTTATTAGGCAGTTTTATTCAACATTAAGACAAAAAGGTGATAAACCAATCATAATTGGTTTGTCTCATGTAGCTAATCCAATTTTCCCATTTCAATGGGACATTCTCACAAGCCAACTCATGAAGTGCTGCAGACCATCTTACTATGCAGATTATACCCAAGACACATTCAGAGCAGTTATTAGTGATTTCTCATCAAAGGGGAAGATAATTTAAGTGGACATGCTCAGAAGTTTATCTTCAGTCCACTTCCATACACTGTTTTAACTCATGATGTACATATGATGGAACTTAACACACTGAAATATTGCAGATGACATCATGTTAAGTGTGGCTGAAAGTCCATTTAAAGATAAAAATCAAAATTCACAGTGGTATTGGAAGTTGGAGATGATTCAAAAATCAACAAGATTAAATTCAGTAAGGAAGTACAATATACATACTTAAAGAGAAATCTAATGCAGAAACTACAAAGCGTAAAGCAATTCGTTGGCCTAAAGTCATGTAGAAAAGGATACAGGAAATGTAACCACAGACTGAAGAGCAGTCAGACGGGTGATCAGAAAGTAGGGTCATTCTGCAATATATTAATGTGACTGCTACATACCAAGTTCTGCTTATATCCTATGTTATACATAAAGTGGCCATGAGAAAATCCTCAGGTAGAGTACAAAAAAACGAAGGAGAGAAAACAGGTATGTGTGTGATGTAATGTTATATAAGGGCAACGACCAATTCTTCAACTGCGTTAAAATGGAGTAACTAGCGACTATTTTCATTTGCAGGAAAAATGTCTTGGGAGACAGAGAAAATTAAGTTATAAGCTATCTTGGAAGTTGGTTACATAAAGAGAGTGAGTATGTCTTCTGTTGAAGTCAATTTACAGTTGACTTGAAAGTCAATGTGACACATCTTCGCCTCTTTAAATCTTGCCTTAGAGCAAGGGACTGGACTTTGCAGTGCCTCAGTTTGATATTTCTGTGATTCCTGTAACATAATTCCATTTATTGCTGTGCTCATTCCACACTGCAAGTGAAGCCATCTGGTCTTGGGAGACATTTCTTCCTAACACTTCTCTACTAGCGCTTGACACACCCTGAAGTATGAAAATCCTTCAGCTGCTCCTCTCTACTTCCTTTAGAAATTTAACACATGTTAAATTTATATCAATGGTATTACTGTTCAAACCAGTCTTGTGGACACATTAGCAGGTGCTGCCTTGCATTCCAACAATTTATTTCACCAGCCAATTGTTAATTCTCAGTTTACGTCATTGCTCTTAAATTTTATTTACTCTTTCAATCTAAGGAACTGTTAACAAGAACTCCACCGTACTTGAGATTTCTTAAAGCAAAACAAGAAATTACAAACTGACATACCTACTTTAGAGAGAAAAGGGTCACAAAGGTCAGAAGCTTATACTGTATGACCTGTGTGTGGCCAAAGATAGCAAACATTTCCACTGTTGTGCAGATGAGTCAAGAATTCTGTAATCCATAACTTTACCAGAGATGAAACTACTCAGAGGTTCTATCAATCATTAGAAGCTTAGCAAGTGAGTTTGGGGAAAGAATTTAAGCCTTCAATTTCTTCACTATTTTCATTTCATTTCCTTAAGATCTTAGAATTTTACTCACATTTTCATATGAGAAAAACAGATTAATAGAACTGTTGCAGTGTTTATACTTACCATCATTGTAGTCTTGTTGATGATATGAAATATGATATCTTCTGGGATAAGTCCCCCCCTTTCCAAATTTCTCAAATATTGGGATATCATACTCTACTAGAAAATAAAAGGATTAATTTCAAAATTTAAAATGTGACAAAAGCATGTTAAATGAATCACTCTGGTAATACAAACTTAAAATGGGTGAACATATCAGAGGATATGAAGCGTTAAAGCATCAGAGCAAGAAGAGATGTATAGAACAAAATCACACAACTCACAAGAACTAAAAAGACTCCAGTCAAAAGTCCCAAAGGATCAAGAATTCAACCGCTCAAGCAGTTTGTAACCTCTTGCTTAAAAGAATGTTGGAGGACTGCAGTATGCCTGATTATCCAGTTTTAAAAATACTTTCTAGAGGAGAAACTATTCCAAAGAATATGACTTAAAGTTGAGTAAATATAAAAAACTGGTGAATGAGTCAACACAGCTTGAATTACTAAAACACCTTCAATAGATCCTCTCTTAAAAGTTACTGCAGGAGGAAAGTATAAGATAAGGGAAAAAGTCCCTTACGCATAAATAATTGGTTAGAAGGTAAGTACATAAGAGGGGAGGAAACAGTCAACAGTCCACAGGAATCTGGGCTAAAACTCATGCAGTTCAATTATCCATGAATTCTCTGTACAGAACAAGACACAGCGAGGTGACTAAATCAAAACGAACAAAATAATTAGAGAAGGCCCTTAAGAGTCTACATGACTGGATATTAAAGTTGCAGATGAAATTCAGTGTAGGCTTCTGTAAAGGTTTGTGATAGAGACTTCCAAAAAAGCAGCAGCTGAACTCTTTGTATTAGCTGAGAAGAAAATTAAATGCTGTAAGATACACTGAACAAAGTTTTGGTCTACTCCATCTCAAAGGATTTAGTAAAACTGGAAAATATTTAGAAGTACAGAGGTGCTCAAAGATACAAAATTGCCTCTCCATAAGGAAAGTGGGCCTCTATATACTAGAAAAGCAATACCTCAAAGGGAGCAAAGAGGTCCATAAAAAAACCAAACCAAACCAAAAAAATACACTGGAAAAACAGTAACGAAAATAAAAGCCTTAAAAAAAATCACAAAGCACATACTTCTTCATAAAACACAATAAATTGCACAACTTTGTGTTGCAACTTACAGTTGATGCTGAGAAAGTTTATACAAGTTGAAATAGGGACAAGTAAAATTTGTGGAAGGAAAAAAAATTATCAAATCACAGAAGAACATCTTGCATTTGCAGAACCCTTGAGCAATACATGACTAGGAATATATTCTGAGAGAGGAACACTACACACTCCTCTGTAGATGCCCAGTACTGCTTGTGACAGGAGGAAAGACTCGGCCACATGGACAATTTTTCTGCTTCTGTTACATATCAAATCATGAGAATAAATATTGAATATGGAATTAATGATTGCTGTCTATCCCACTATTAACATACCAGAATATCCCATGGGAAAAAACCCCAACAAACTCCCATAAAAAATACTGCAAGATGATCATATTAGAAAAGTAACTGTAATTAACACAAATAAACTAGATTAGGATTATACAATAGGCAAACTAATTTCTGACATTTCGAACTCTTTTGGTACTTATCTCTGCCACCTAAATACTTCTTACACATAGTATTAGTTTTATTTTCATTTAAAAGTGGTGAAATCTTTAAGCACTCTAGAATTCTAAAAAGAAAAAATTCACCATCACACATTTATCTGGATAAAGCTTCAAAATCAAAATAAAAAGAAGCCTCAAAGTATAGAGTAGACTGAAGAAACACAAAACTCTTTTGATTTACTGGAAACTAATTATTGTTCAACAGCAAGGTTTTGTAGTGAGACATGACTGTGAGAAGACATTTCAGAGCACTTTCAAGGTTACCCACTGCACTTCGCAGCCTGAACCCTGCACAGCAACTTGGATTCAAGCCAGAGTATTGTATGAAGAAAACATTAATGGTGATGATTAATTTATAGGCACAGCACACAGTTCTCCATCCTTTCACTTTGCAGTGCTTTCAACTACGGAAGTCATGAGCACTTCAAAGTGATTCTTATTTTACACAGAAGAAAACAAAGGCTCCATGTACTGGTTTTGGCTGGGATAGACTTAATTTTCTTCATAGAGGCTCTTATGGTGCTACATTTTGGATCTGTGGCCAAAACACTGTTGATAACATACGGATATTTTAGTTATTGCTGAAGCACATTTACACAGAATCAAGGATTTTTTTTGCTTCACACACTGCCCTGCCAGCTGGCAGAGTAGGCTGTGAGGCAAAAGAAGCTGGGAAGGAACACACCCAGGACAGCTGGACTCAGCTGACCTAAGAGATATCCCATACTACCTGAGGTTTTGCTCTGCAACAAAAGCTAGGAGAAAGACTAAGGAAGGGAGGACATTCATAGTGATGGCGTTTGTCTTCTCAGGTAACCACTAGGAACGATGAAGCCCTGCTTTCCTGGAAATGGCTGAACACCTGCTTGCTGCTGGGAAGTGGTGAATGAATTCATTGTTTTGTTTTGCTTGTGCAAAACTTTTGCTTTTGCTGTACTATTAAACTACCTTTATTTTAACTCATGAGTTTTCTTACTTTTCCCCCTGGATTCTCTCCCTGATCTCACGTGGGGGAGTGAGCGAGCAACTGTGTGGGGCTTAGCTGCCTATTGAGGTTAAACCACACCACCTCCAAATTAAATAAATTAACCACAGTTATACACCAACTTAGAGATGGATATTACAGTCCAGTTTAACTAAGCGTTGCATGCCCCTATGTGCTGCAACATTTGTTCTTTTTACAGAGGCAGATAGTTATACTACACACACTAAGAGTGGTGTCACATGCAATAATCTGGAAGAAACATTTGGAATTCCTTGTATTTCCATGGTATCTTTTACTGTGTATTTGGTGTTGCTTTGCTTTATTCTACCATATTGTTTGTGCAATACAATACTTCTCCAATGTGAACATCCCTTCTAAGTCCTATTATTTGCAAGAGGAGCCGTTCTGGAAAGCTAGTGTGTCTCCAGTGATTTTTGCCTACCTGAGAATTCCTGATGATTATCTGGATAGCTCTGTGCTCTTGGCATCCGAGACTTGGGATAGTTGTCCCTGGAAGTGTAAAAATACACAGAATCTAAAAACTACTGTTAATCTTGACTTAAGCTTACTGTCCTCTTATGATGAAAAGCCACTGCTATACAGGTTGCTGCACCGGTTTACAAACATGGAACTCAATTCTGAAACTCAATTCTAGTAGGTAACCGTAACAATTAAAGATCAGTAACAATGGAAAAGCTTGCTTATTGAGCTTAATGTAGTAAGAAAGCAACAGACTCTGTTAATGAGCAATGATATTAGTAAAAACATGAATTATCACAAGTACAGACACAAAGGAACACTGTTATGTTTAACACCTTTATGGCTAAACACAAAGGTTTACAGACTGGCAAAGTCTCTTATACAGCCTACAAAAACTCGTGAGGAAATTTAATCAAAGAAATGTAGAACCTTTTAATGAGGAAAAATATTTCCTCTTCTCTCCATGAAAGTCATAGGATTAAGAGAGTGATTTTATTGAGTTATAGAATGATGAAGAATTTTTTGGTTCTTACATGATCACATTGTTTCTTACCTACAGTTGGTATGTAAGTCCCAGCCACCAAAAGGAATGGATGGGATTGCCAGTCAGAGCAATCGATAACAGTTTATTTCCATAAACATACCAAAACAGTGTCCTCCTTTTTCTGGTAAGAATTTCTCTAATGGGTAACAGAAGCTAAATGGAGACACAAAACCTACATCTTTGTAGGAAATATTTAAATGGAAAAAAAAAAAAGGAAAACAAACTAAGTAGAGGTGACAAATTGAGTAAATAAAAACAACCAAAAGAAGTTTTGAAGAAGAAATATGAGTTGCATAAAGTTTGCTTTGTTTCCACTTCTTCCACTGACCCCTACCCCCCCAAAAATCCTAAATTGGGCAATTAGGTAAAATTTCTTTTCTATTGAGCTACATTCAACACTGTATATGTACAACCTATCACACTACAACCACAAAATACTTTTCACATCTATTGTCTTCTTGCTTGTGAAACGCAGACTTATTAAACTCAAAACTGTATCTGTTAGACCAAATCTATTTGTGTCCTCAAACCACATATTCTCAAATGAAATAGTACTATTGAATAATACAGCTCTGATTAAGTGCCACTGGCAGTGACCCCCAACTCTTCACCTTTCTACTAATTAAATAAAATATTTAATTAGTAGTGTTATTTGTTTCACAGTTTGAAATAAACAGAGAGCAAATCTGCACATTAAACCTGAGGTTATTTGCCTGACCACCATAAACCAAACAGGAATATGTTCTGCTTGGCTTGGCTGGTGGACAGTGACCCCCTCAAAACACAGGAGTCTCCTCAGAGGTCAATCCAAAAATACCACTCACAGCACACATTGCTTCTTGCTGACTGGTGGGCTTTAACAAAGAAAAATAAATTGAAAGTTTGCAACAGGAACAAGGGGACAGGAACAGACAGTAATTGAAAGGAAAGGATGGATTGCCTATAGAAGCCTTTAAATGATTCTACCCTCTTTCTTGAATTGGGTACCCCCTGCTTTGGAAAAGGAAAGCCTACTTCATATGGCAGTGCGTAAGAACTGTAAATTTAATGGAGTGGCTCACTGCCAGGGAATATACAGCACAGATTTGTAAGACCTAGCAACATTTCGTAAAAACCTTCAGTACATTTTTGTAGGACCTTAAGTCTAAATTTTCGGGGTTTAAGTACAAATTATTAAAAAAAAAAGCTACAGTATTTTCCGTGTATTAGTAAGCAATTAAGTTTCAATAAGCTTTTATAAACATTCTATAACTTACAAAGGAATTTCTGGCAGAATTACTGTCACTCAAGAGGAATTGTATTTTACAACTGAGACATTATGCAATCTAATAAAGATAAATAAATAAATAATGAATGAAAATAATTTTTACCCATCTAACGGGCTGTCAAGAGAGGGGCAGCTTCCCGAGCCAGAGTTTTCAGGACTGCTCAAAGACAATGGATCCAGCATCTAATAAATAACAAACAGAGGAAGAGCAACAAATTCAAGGTGGGTTTTTTTTCCATTTTTTTTTCTAAATAGTTTAAGGGTTTTGCTATCAAGCAGCTAATAAGAAACAAATCCAAATCAGATAAGAACTGGTAAAAACAGAGTGGAAAGCTCATCTGTTGCCTTAAAATGAGCTCCTTCCTAAAATAAAGTTTGTTTTGGAATATTATATAACACCTATTATTTTCTATGAATTGGACACCAATCTTTTGCTGTAAATTAAGCAGTTATCCCTCCAATTTTTATGGTCTGTGCTGCACCTTGAAAGTCCTGGGCACATACTTTGCCATACACCAATCAAGAACTTACTAAAGAAATAGCATCCAGAAAGTGAGTTTGCACTCTGCAGACTCAAACACTTCAATGAACTCTGTACTGAGGAGGACAACATTTACTACAGGTTCAGCATTTTTATTCCTCTTGTCTCATGCTGAATAGTGTGTCCAAATAAAGGAAAAAAGCCCATCTGGACCCATATTCATTACTTCTCTAACCCAATGCACTATGGCCCAACTGGTAGCCCATGGGTTTTATCCAACCCCTCATCTCTTACAGGAAGTGTGGGGTCTGCTGTCAGAGTGCAAATAGCTGTCCTCAGGCAGATCAACAGCAGAGCAGAGCAAAACCCTCCACTCCCAAATTCCCTTCTTGTCTTTGTTGCGCAGGCTGTGACAGATAAAGGCAGCATGGCCAACACTTGCCAAGGTGATGTGGCAATGTAGGGCGGAAGGAGCAAACAGAATTTGTGAGCCCACCACCCTAAACTGGCCCTTGAGGCCGCTTACACTAACTTGGCTTCCTATGAAACTAAAATTCATTAATGTAAACCTGCTGACAGCTCACACAGCAATGCATACACAACAGGTTATATATTTCTGGAATACTTAGGAGTGAATGGACATGCCAGGCTTCAGGGATCATCTGTCTGTTTGACTAGTCAGTGACCAGAAATTACTTTGCCCAGGCCAAAAGCACTTATTTCACTGGAATGAATCCAGACCTGGGCTGGATCTGACCACATGGCTATGATAATGAATGGCTCTGGTCTGGAAAGTAGGAGATTCAGTCTCTATTCTCAGCTCAGTCATTAAAATTGTGCAACAAATTGCACTATCCCTTTGCCTTTATTTTTATTTTATCATCTGTCTCTCATTTAGTCAGCTCATAAAACCTGTTGCCTCTTGCCATTTGTAAATACACTGCCAATGTCAACAACAACTCGAACTGATTTGGGTATGCAGCATTATTTTTCTTTCCTCCTTGATACATCTCTTGCTCCATTGCCAATTTTGTGAGCAGTTACATTCCTGCTGTTTTGAAGGGCAATTTTTATATTCAGAGAGCAGGATTTTTATTCTTACTAAGTGTGCTGATATCTTACGCTAATGCAGGTGAGTAAGAAGAAAAAAGAACCCGTACATTTGTGATTGTTACACACCAAAAACATGAATTTGGGAAGTCTTTCAGAGCTTATTTATGCCAGGCCTACTGCCATTGCCTTGCCTCTACCTCAACACAGTATCTACCACACAGAATCACAGAATATTCTGAGTTGGAAGGAACTCACAAGCATCATTGAGTCCAACTCTTAAGTACCAATCAAGTCCAAACAATTCTGACAGATCCAAACTCTTTCTTAAAATCTCCTTTTAATTACCTGGAAAAGTTGTAAAGCTGGTCTTGCTTACATATAATTCTCAGTAAAATAAAGGGGCTCGTACTTTCTAATGTAGACATCTCTGCTGTTATTTGTATCTATCACTATCTCACTCAACTATCACGGCAATTAAGAACATTATCTTTCTCCTTGTAACAACATATTTTAAAAATTGAAGAGAAAAAGAAAAAAAAACCAACCAGGTTCTGCGAGACTAAACAGCACAATTATTTCAACCTTATGTCAACAATCAAGTTTTCTAGAGTTCTCATCGATTTTTTGCTGTTCTTTCTAATAATTCCATATCCTTCTTGAACAGTAGTATTTAATAAATCCACTCAACAAAAACTTTAATTTCAATAATCACAGACGTACCTGATCCATACTTTCTGGAATGAATTCACCCTCACTGTTGATACTGGTGAAGGACCCATTTCGAGCCACCTGATGCAGCTCATCTGGAATGTATCCTGGGGGAGGTGAACTCCTATCACGAGTATTAGAACCTTTTGAAAGAAAAGGGCCAGTCAGAGTCTCTCCACTAACCCAGAATCCAAGGGCTTTATTCAAATGCTTCACAGGCACTGAGCCTGCCTGGATCGCTTCTTGCTTTAAGAATTCCCCAAATGCCTGTGCAATACAAGACTTCAGTATCACATTTAAAATCTGCAAGCCAGAAATTACAAAAAATTTGGGGCAGAGTTGCCTCAATGACATTAAAGAGAATTTTCACTATACAAGAACAGAAATATAATTTGCCCACACATCTAGCTGGGTAAATTCCTTCTTTTGAATAAAGTGAAAAAATCCAAACCCTTCCACCCATGTCAATTACTCCTTTCCAACTCTTGAGAATTTCAGTTTTTCTTTGTCGAATATTAAGTCTGTAAGACCATAAATACATATATTCATAATAAATGAACAATAAGTTAATTAAACTGTCTGGAAAATTATTCATTAAGCTCTCTAGTTTCATAACTAAATTTGGAAGCTAACATCACACCAACTTTAAAACATGAAACATAAAACATAAGCAAAAAGACTACATCAATCCCAAAATCAGTATCTTAAACAAATGCTCACACATTAAAAAATACGGGAGTCCTAAACAGAGCAAGGAAATGCATTGCCATATAAGCAGATTTTTCAGTAGCTCATTCCTGTATCAGAAAATAAAGGGGCGTACTAACATCAGCTTTTTAGGTTACCCTGAAATAATTCTACATACACTTATTTACTTGTGGAGGGGGGGTTGATAATTTTCTGTATTACATATATTTAAAACACTTTTGTCTTAATATTCAAAATCCACTCCCCCAAGTGCAAATTCTGTAGTAGTCATTGATGAATAGAAGAGACACTACTGGGTTGAGAGCAAAAGTCTCATGAACAGAACACTACAAAAGATGTTTTTACAATTAAAGCTATTGAAATGTGCAGCTTACCTATTACAGACAGTCGCCTTTTTCTGTCTGTCACACCAAACACTGTATTATCTAAATCTTCCAGTGAGGGCAAAGGTTCCACGTTATTTACACTGGGTGACTGAAAATACATAAGTATTACAACCTGCAGTTATTACTTTACATTCCTGACAATGAAAATATTTTGTAAACTTTATAAGCTTAGTGCAGTACATTCCATTTATCAAGCAGTCAAAAAAGCAGCTTACCAATTTACATCACAATTCACCTATTTTAGCAGCTCATTCGCACTCTTTAAAATTCATTTTCAATATGCACCAGTTTACAAATCCTATGAATATCAATGCCATGATTTGTTAGATAATACCAAAATATCTCAGCATTTAGTCTATAGACCGTTAGTCTTTGCTACAACGAATATTGAACTTCCCACGAAGAAGTGTCACCACCTTATGACTTAAAGAACAGCTTCAAATAACTACCATTACTTAAATTCTATATGCTTTTTTTTAAAAATCATTCTGCTAAGGCACACTTTCCTACCACTCTAGGGAAGGCAAGCAAAAATACAAGAACGGGATCTAGGAAAGAGTTAAGGCTGAGTCAGTACAAAATGCTAATAGATGCTTAAAGTGAAATGAAGAAGCAAACATATTCAATTCAATATTATATTCAATTGGAAAAATGCTATCTTTAAGAAAAGATAAAATTATACTTCATTATGAAAACTGAGGAAAAAGACATTTAGCATGTCAACTCATACCTGTGTATTTCCATGTATTACAAGCAGTATCTTGAGGCTCTTCATATGTACACTACGGTCAAGTAGTTCAACAGCTTTGTCCAGGTCATCCTGTGTGGTTAATGGAATTACAAGCTACAAAAAAAGGGGCGAGGGGAAAAAAAGTCTTAAACAGGACATAAGAAAGAAATGAGGAAGTCAAGTGCAGAGAAACAAACAGAATCTTTCATACCAAACAACTTGAAAATAAATCTTATTAAATGATCCCTTGAGTAAGTATTAAAAAGTCTGGAGTTCAACCTTAACTCTTCCTTCAGATTCCTCTACTAATTACAGCATGGTGGAACAAGTCTTCACAAGAAGCAACCATTTTGCATACATAGAACTTAATATCCGAAAGCTTCAGCAAAACGGGTACAATTGGGTCAATGCCTAAATTAACACAAGTCTGTAAGATAAATAAAAATCCCATTTCATAGAGTATAAAGCAGATTTTTGTATCTCAAATATTACAAATATACTTGCTAAAGTTGCATCACTAACAGAATTTCTCCATTGAAAAACAGCATTTGTTAAGGAAGATGTGATCCATGTGCAACAACTGTAGTCCTCACTAGAATCTTACTCTAATTAACTAGAATTAACTTGGCATACATGTAACTTAAGAACAGAAAACTATGCCATTAACGTGCAGTTGAGATCTGAATTCTGTAACAATTAAAATTGGGCTTGTGTTTTGGGACTGTAAATTACAGCTTCCGCTCGTAACAAAGGAAAAACAGAATACAGATTTTTAAATCTATTCTACTTGTAAACAACCTCAGTCAATGATGCTTAACTACAATACCAGTCAAAATACAGTACTTCTATACAAAAAGAAATGGGATTGAGGAAGATCTCAATAAAATGAAGAGTATGCTTATTTGTTAAATTGCACTTTTAATGATAGTGACACATTATTACCATCACATTTCTGAAAGGTGATGGGATGATCTGCCTAGTAGTTCAGAAGGTAAGAAGCAGAAGACCTACTCAAATGCCTAAAAATCTACTGTAGAAGGAGCTGAGGCTAAAGCATTATGAAGGGCCATTTCATCTGACCTTCCTAATCTCCAAAAACCTTCTGTTGGAATTCTTCATTTCGAGGATCAGTTTCACAGAACTGCCTGGTAATGTAGTGAGTAACCAACAAACAGCAATCACCGGCATTTTCTTCTGCAAAGATGCAGAGTAGATACAGCAGTTACGTTGTGCATAACCAAGCACATGAATAATCCTTCATGCACTTTGCTGACTCAAGGCAAAAGCCAGATGTAACCCCTAAGAAAGGATCCTGCATCTGTAAATATGTTTGCTGTTAATAATTCCATTCATACTTCTAAAGAAAAGCCAGAGGTAATATTGATCAGGCGTAAGTGGCTTGACAGTGCTGGCCCCGTTACCAAGAAATCTTTGGGAACCAGTGACTTTACGAGAAGCAACAGTTAAGCCTACTTCTCCAGTCTACCCATTAACTAATGTAGCATTCTAGCAATTACCTAACAAGATTAATCCTCAAACAAAACGATCTACAAGAAAGGATAAACGGTATTTCAAATTTACAAACATGGTAAAGCTCAAAGAGGTAAAGACTTTCCCAAAGTCACACAACAGGACTGTGGCAGATCAGGAAGATAATTTACCCATTCCTAAACAAGTCAGAGGCACCATTATGATATAACATAACTCATGAAACTCATGAGACATTTTCTGCATTTCCTGCCTATCCTAATTGAGACAAGATTTTCATATTTGAGAAAACACACAGAGACACATTAGAAATCTGGGGTTTTGTCACAAGAGGAAGTTTTGTCACAGAAGTGGTTCCCACTTCTTAGAAGAGCAAATTTCAGCCTTAAAATGATCAATGTCCAAGATGAGAATTTAGATGACACAGAATATTACCTCATTATTGCTGTAATGTAAATCCATAGTCTGTCCAAAAGCAACTTTAGCTTTAGCGGCAAGATCTTCAAGTTTAACAGGCCTTGATAATTGCAGGATCCTGAAAAAACAATTTAAGTTACAAAGAATTTCTGTCCATTACTTATGAAAATTTGGCAACTCATTACCTAAGAACTATCTCAGAGCTAAATTTATTACTAAAAAGACCATAAGAGGCTATACTTTATTCCCTGTCCTCCGTATTTCGAGACTTTCAAAAAAGAAAGAAAAGCAGTGAAAAAGCTAAAAGGGATAATCAGAGACAGAATTAGATTTCATTATAACTATTTTACTTGCTTCCGTAAGGCTTGCTTAATGCTTTTTAAGCCTCCATTTCAAAGCGAAATTCTTAAAAACTTCTACATTTTTCCACTTTAGAAAACTAAGACAATGGAGTACCATACAAGCATAAGCATCAGAAAGGAACTACTCCTGTAGTCCCCATTTTTTGGAAATCCAAAAGACTATCTTACCTGAGGAAGGTAACTAAATGTCACCATCTTTATCATAATGAACTACACACTCAAACTGCCCAGTCCATCACTAACTGTGCTTCAAGTGTGCTCCTGTAAGAATGGTGCAGTTGTAGGTCAACAGCTTAGATTTTCTTTTAACTCAATGCCGCATCAAACCAATTAGCCCAAACTGCCTATAACTAAACTTTTACTATAGAAAACAATTGTATTTTTTGAGATACAACACCATTAAACAAAAAAGAGCTTTTAATAGTGACTAAGCTATTAAGGTACATTCAATTCAAATTCAAAAGAGAAAGAGCACTCAAATTCTGTTAAGTAGAAAAGTTAGCAAAAGGTACCTGTCCCTTTCATCAGTAGTTCAGTTAGTAGTATACTGGTTTGGGGGACAATTTTTCTCACTGAAGTGAGGCTAGAAGCCAGGCCACTTCCAATTAAAAATTATTTTAAAAAAAAAAATCTTTTTTAAAATACCCTAAGCAAATAAATCTCCTAAAAAAACAACCAACACCAATTCTCACTGTAGTTAACAATTTGAACAGCAAGCCTACAGCTCTACCCATCACACCACATGCTCCTTGGAACAAAGTGCTACATTCACCATTGAAAGCAAGTCTGGAATCACTTCTCTTTTTCACTTCCCTTTTTAAAAATTAGTGAGAAAGCCATTGCATAACTTTTTTTTCTTGCATAATTTCTTTACTTGATCTTTAGAGATATATGTTCAGGCAAACAGCAGTATTATAACTCATGCTGAGCAATGAGCCTAGACTGCCCAGAACCCCTGGGCAAGCAGGCTGAAGTCACTTGGGACAGGTCATAACAGAGCTAGGCCCATGAGCACAAAAACTTGGGAAAGGTATCTTTCCATGCACTTTATGCTTGTATTAACATTGCACTGATTAACTTAGTCACTGTCAAAGTGAAATATGACAGACTGCAAATGCACCGTCTGTGCAGACTGGTAGCAAGTAAACATCTGTCTGTTTTAAATTCACGCTTCCTCTTACTTCACAAGAAATCGTTAGGTAGAAGAGACCTCAATTCTCAAAGCCTTCAAAAAGACTTATTCCCTCCAAATTACTTTGAGCACTCAACCATTACTGATGCACTTTTCCATGTTTAGCGAAGTGACAGGAAGAAGCTGAAGAATGTTGATACCTAGGGAACACTGCTTTTTTATTGCTCCATGTGAAGGGAGGGCACATACTATAATCAGCACGGATACACACTCAACTACTGCACGTCACACTAAGGGTTTGCCCAGAACTAGTACAGGTTTTATTGAAGCTAATTTTTCTTAAGGAATTTACTATTTCTATTGAGAAATAGCAATATTACTTCCTTTTTCTGTAAGTATTTTTAAAGATCTTATTCTATAATAATTTCTCTGTAGGTAGAGTGAAATTTTATACTTTCAGAAACAGACAGGCAAAATGAATTGTCAACAAACCAGTTCTGCATGGAATTATACGTCAAATTCTGTAAAGCTTTTGAGCAGCCATCAGAGAAGAGAATGTACAGACACAGATGTTTGTATACTTTAAGCAGGTGCATCATCCACCTCTCATAAACAAAATGTAATAAAATTTTAACTGATTAAATGAAAACAATCTGAGTCTAATAAATTTTCTTCTTACAGTTGTCAGACTGGCACCCCTGAAGCACAACCCAACCTCTTCCTCTGGGTATTACAGTAACAATAAATTATCACGCATTTATTACACACACACAATGAAGGACAAAAATTTATTTTCTGGTCCAGTCAAACTTGAGATCTATTCTAATGATGTAAGCAATTATTCAAGGCTACTAACATCTATCTGAAGGGTAACCAAATGAAGGATACTACATCAGATATAGTTACAGTATGATATTTAGGTATTTATTCATACTTAGAACCCACATTTTAAACAGTTAATTCTCTTTAAACTGTGTTCATATAGAAATTAAATTTAAGCTCAAATAAAAAAAAAAATAGAGATCGGAAACACTTCAAACCGTTAATCTGAAACTTTATGACAGGAGCACAACAAAACTATAAATAATTAAGAGACAAGACTGTTTCCCTACCTTTTTTCACCTCTATGTTCAAATTTGACTCTAACATCATTCTGTAAGAAAAAAGATAAAGGAACCACTATTAGTTTGTTATTACCTCTTTTGATGAAGCTCATGAACTCCCATTCAATACTCCTACACTAGAACTAAATTCCATATCAATTTTCTGTCCTTTCCAATGGATCAAGTATTTTAACAAGCTACTTCTGCTGAGGTACATGATAGAGGCTTAAAGAGTTAAAAAACAAAAAGTGTTGAAAAAAACTTGAAATGTTAAAATACAAAAAACTTATTCTGAAGTACAATGAATGCTTCTGTAAATAAACATATTATTTTCTATTAATATATGTTAATATTATAACAGATTTACGATTTCAAATTTAATGTGGAACTGGTTACCAAATAATTCTCTATCCGGAATAGGCAGATAGATTTAGCTACCAATAACATGTTTTTATGTACATTTTGCAGCTGAGCATTCCAGGCCTAAGAAACATATCCTGTTTCATAAGCATTATCATAGAAACCCGTGCATGTAATTAAGCCAGCAGTCATGCAATACATTCCCCAATAACCATATCTGTACATATTTGCAGTTACACAGAAATAACATTGCTTTGCAAAATCATAATTTTAGGAATCAAATTGTATCAGCGACTAATGAAGGAAAAACAATAATGCATTCAACCACAAAGTTTATCCAAGTAACAACGTTTCACCTTCCAACAGAACTGATTTTCAAATGATTACTTTTGAAATCCACAAATTGAAACAGTGATAAACATTTCTTCTAACTTTCTAAGCATGGATTGTACTCAAATCATTTTGGATCATATGTGCACGTTACCACAATGTCTAAAGTCACAGCTCAGATGTGAGTTACATGACAGTAGCAAAGCACCACTGTGTTCTACACTGAACTCTCACAACTTTTAAAGCACAGAATGAAAAATACGTAGCCATTCGGTTTTGACAGTTTAAGAGCCAAATATATCCGAATATTTTGATTTTTAAAAGATTAAAATAAGCACAAACTGAAGTTTATTGAACTGTAAATTAAGGATCCAATCAAACATACAGTTAACTCAATTTGGGTAGAAGTTTATATCCTCTCCTAATCTCTCCATATAGTAGTTCAAGTATTTACGATCAAGTAAGTATTTACTACTTTTCTATTTGTGTTCAGTATCTACAGAAAAAAAATGCAGCTAGAAAGAACTCTCATTTCCAGCACAAGAACAAGAAATTGAGGCCAAAGACCCAGTAAAAGAGTTTAAGCATATTTCTGCTGCTGTACTGACATTCTTCAGTATGATATAGGTGACAATTAGGTGACAGTCTACGAAACCTCTAAAATTACTCCTTGGTATTTTAAAATAGTATAGCCCCAATATAATAATAACAGCAAATATAAAATCACTTTACATATAGTGTAAATACCTCTATAACCTTCAATTTATTTATTTAAGCATACACTATGATCTGCTCTGAAATGCCACCATTTCATTTTGCTGCTAATGTAAGAACATGAACAAAGAAAATGGCAGCACATGTGGGAGACTAATATGCTCACTGGTCCGGCAAGAAAAATAATTACAGAAGTCACAGCAGGACATTCTACATTCAGTACATTAGTGAGGATTTTGAAGATTACCTGTTTTTTAGGCGAAGATGACTTTGGTTTTCCTGTTTCTTGCTGGGGCAATACAGGACGACTGGCTTTATGAAGCACAGCCAAATCCTGCATGATAGAATTCAAAGCTTGCTGCTCATCTGCTCAGAGAAAAAGACCAGACAAGTGTAAAAGACTGTTACTTTTGACGGGCATTACTGTCTCATTTCACAATTAGGCAGGCATTAATCTAAAATCTAAGAGTCTGCATTACACTTCAATACATAATAGCCAAACTACAAAAAAATCGTTGCCACATTGCAAACATTTTTATTTTATTTATCATTAACAGTGCTTAAGGAAATAAACAGCTTAATCAGTAACCCCGATTCAACAACAGGTTTAAAAAAACTGAAGTCATAACAAAGACTAAACTTTACACAACTGCAGGCTGTATTAATACAAGAAAGGGGATGCAGGGGAAAGCCTTGTCTACTTCGATTCAAATAATATCCATAGATGAGATGTTTACTAGAGATCATACTTCCCACTCCTTTCCATAAAATAAAGAATAAAAAGCAAGTTCTTCTGAACTATTTCTCCTCTGTCCTGAACAGGTATGATCATGTCCATGAGAGGCATAAACAAACTCCCACATGAGTGCCCCAACTGCCTGAGCATCTGCTGATAGTCCATGGAGCATTATAAAAATCCAAAACAAATACCCCACCACAACAAAAAAACAATCCACAAACCAAAAATAAAACACCACAAAACTTTTCCAGGACAGAAAATACAGAGGACTTTAGGGCTTAAAGGAAGAATTCACAAGGAAAATCAAAACCACTGAACCCAGAGGACAATTTAAGGGCAGGAATGCTACATAACTCAGGTTTCAAGTTGACAAAAAATCCTAAATCCTGACGATCTGCTGCAGCTGTCATGTCTTGATGTCATGTCAGACAAGATTTGCCCTAGAACTGGGATGCTCCTTTAGACAGGAAAGCACTTATGAGCTCAAAAGCCTGTACATACCTCACTAAGAGTAATTTTTTTCTAATATTTTATATTAATTCCTTGCCAACGCAATAGTACTGCACTCAGCATGTACCTAGAACACTGGATAACAAAATTTATCTTCAGAGGTGTTGGCTGTGTGCCTTCATGCTCCTTCACAATGGATATGTTTGTTGAAGAATTCATTGGTAAAGAACCATATTTCTCAAACATGGACCTGAGAAAATCTCAGTATTAAAAGCAGCAAGCAAGCATCTCACGTATTCAGCAACAATGAGAATTTCTTCACATTCTATTAAAATATAACCAAATATATTTATCATATAAGGAAATTGTGGAATTTAAGTGTTCTAATTTAATAGATTCCTTATAGATCAGAAAGCTGATCTGAAAATGTGTAACTTTGATCATCACTCATGCTGTCATTATTCATAACTCTACTAAGATATGCAAATCTATAAAAGCAAGTTTTACCAGTAATATTTAATGATGGAACTAAAGGCATTCTTGCAGCTCAGTTATTCATTTCTCACACTAAAACACACTTCAAAATTTGCCACAATTAAAATAGTGAACTATTTTATTGTGTTCTGGCCTATTCTAGTGCTCAGCAGTGCAAAAAATAAAATAATGCTTTAGGAGTTGGTTGGAGTTCCCAGCGGTTACTAGATTGCACATTTTATACAAAAGAAACCAAAGTACTATGGCAAAGCATCTGAAGTTACTAAATATCCAATATGACTCAATAATAATTTCTCTCATCAAAAATGTTGGAGAATAGCAGAAATCCAAAGAATGCTATATTTCTAGATTGAGCTACTTGATTATTAAGCATAAGGTTAGAAAAAATTAGCATAACATTAAAGGATAAACAAAAGCAATAAAAAAATGTGTGTGGCGTGGTTGGTTGGTTTGTTGGGATTTTTCGGAGATGGAGCACCGATAAATGATGACAATAACAACATGGTCAACTCACTAAAAACATACAACTTGAAAAATTGACATACAATTTAAAGTAATATAAGTGTGCCATATGACTAGAACAACACAGACCATCTGCACAGAAGTGGCTTTGCACTGTAGTGACACAGGGCAATAAGATAAAACTCTTATATGTAGACGTCGTGGTTTGAGTTTGGTTCTAACACCCATTACCACTCAGACCACAGTAAGTATTGCTCCGTATCCTAATATCATGAATCTCAATTTCTTAAACTTGAATCTGTAAGTTATCACATAATGAGGGAAAAGTCCTACGTTATAAGGAAGAGGGAAAAAAAAAAAAACAAACAAAAAACTCCAAAAGGAATATTTTCAATACTAGTAAAGCTGCTGAACACTGCCTTTCATATATATATGTTACATTGTGTTAAACAGTCAAAGCACGTTTCCTAGGAATTGTAGTAAATTTTTATGTAAGTTACACAGAAGACTTACCCATTATGGCAGTGAGTCTGAAAACTCAAACTTCAGGGAAATGGTTGCTTCATTAGCATTATTTTATTTCCTACAATGCAAAACCAAAAACCCCACAATTACTAAAGTTGTCAAAGCCATGTAAAACAGCCAACTTTTCATTGTTTATGGGCAGTTTTTCTAAGACTCTACATAGCAAACATACATATAAACTACAAATAAGCCTGTGTAAGACACACATACAATGTGTGGAGAAAACAGATACTGCCCCCAAAGCCTCATCAGCCTTTGAGTAACAGATATAATCTCTGAAGACACAAAGCCTGAACTAAATATTCTTCTAGACTAAAGCTGATTTTAATCTCAATCCACTACGTACCTACACCCACAAATGATGATTAGTACCTTAACTAACAGTAACACTCTACTACATGGGCTACCCACAACTCCAGATTATTAAGAACCGATTCCTTTTCTACAGGTCCCTGTATCTGGTGTTCAGAGTTCTGCGTTCAGAACTACATACACATACTTCATATCTAAAAAGACATGAAACTCAGAGCACAAATCAAGAGTCATCAATATATAGTGATTACTAAAAATTAGATAAATTAGAAAACTTCAAGTGTTATTTTTTATCATAATTCAAGAGCATAACACAGATATCCTAATATCCCTGAAAGCTAATGTCTGGAAGACAGCAGGTATTAACTTTTAATAGTCAATATATGTTATCCAGAAAAGCAGAAACATAAGGGACACATTTATGAACAAACCCAGTCTATCACAATATCTTCAAAATTAGCCAATTGAAAAAAAAACAATAATGAAGGACCAATTAAAATAATCTTTCCATAAGATGCCTTTATGGAGCTTAACAGCAAAAAACTAAACACAGATCTCTAAACAGAGAATGATATTTGTTGTAATATAGACTACCACAGGGAAAAAAAACCAGCTTTTTTTTAATGCAAGAGAAAAAGACTCTCATTTCTTAAGAAGTCACTGAAATGAACTAAGGAGGGTCTGTGTCTCTCCTCCAATTTGTTGGCTGCAGTGGACCATCCCTTCTTCCTTCTGACTCAAGAGACAAAAGATCTACCCTACTCTGACAGAACAGATGATTCTCCTGCAAGTTCATTCAAGGAGCTACATCAATAAAGTATGACTCATTTTTTTTCTCCTTTTTTAAACAAAATTTATTTTCTTAAGGTTTAGTTTCTTACCAGTGTGAAATAACCCCTGATGCCAGCACAGGGCAACCTGTGGGAGCACATGGCTGAGAACAGAGAGGAGGGGGGCCAGCTCTTTCAGCACCAGCCAGGTTTCCTTGCTTGAATATTCTGCCAATTTTGTAGCTAACAACAAATTAATTACAGTTTTCCAAAAGATTTCTGAGCATCTTCAGTTAGGTATATAAGAGTTTCCAGCATTGTCTCTTACATCCTTATTTCATGAAAACAGTCTTTTTGAGCAGCATTCATTTCAGTAGAACTAGAAAGCTTCAAGTACTCAAGGCATATTCTTCAGAAAGGAATTTGGACTTGAGAGCCATATAAAGGTCTCTGCAGGATACTGCCTTTTACTTACATATCAGATGAGTCACCTACTACCATCTATTACAAGCTCCATAATAACCAAGAAGAATTTCAACTTCTAAGGAAGACCCAGAGCTCCCACTATGCAATCAGAAACCAGTTCAGCTAAAGAACACACAAAAAAGCACATGAGAACTAAAAGAAAGCTGAAAATATAATTGACATGTATTCTGAGTTACATACGCCCAAGTCTATGGGCAGCCTCACAACAGTACCTGAAACAGCTTCCGAGTGCTGGAGGAAAGAAACTCCCATCTAATGCTTTGTAAAGTATTAAAACCTGTAAGAGTGTGAAAAATAAACCTGGCCTGGGCTGTCCGCAGCCTCAAGACACAACCCCAACTTTTATTACTAATGGGGTCTTCAGTCTCCCGATGCCACCACAGAAGGAGACAGAAAAATCTTTTTCAAAAAAACACTGAAACAAAACAAACAAACAAACTAAAAGGTTCTGCTGCTCTGTAACAGAAAAGGAAACCCATGAAGAAAAAAAAAGCAGGAGATTTGTACTAATCCTCAGAGAGGAAAATGGGCTGAATTTTTACTTATTTGCTGAATGATAGTGGCTAGTACCGCTCAAAATAAGGACTGTATCTTTGGACCTTGACCTCACACAAGCTGCCAGGAGATCTGATTTACTTATTGAACTGGGATTACCTTTATGGCCTTAAATACCAGAACTAACATTTTTTCCCCATGAGCAATTCTTTGCATCTTTTGCATCCCTGAGAATCCAAAACAGTAGAACATATATTAAATTATTTCCTATGCTATGTTTTTTGTCTCAGCAGTTGTCTTGGAAAATATTCCAAAAAATTATTCACTAAAGTGCTTATAAAACATCTTTTTAATTCTGTATTTGATCCAACTGTCTTAAAATGAGAGCTAATGTCATTTTCATAAAATGTCTGTTTTAATTAGCTGTCTTAATACATTAAACATAACAATGTATTTCATGACTTTGGATGAAGTACTTCTGTAGTATTTCTTTGTAAGCATTTCAAAGAAATACAATAGTTCTGTGAGGCATTTTAAACCTTCTACCATACCTGAAGAAAACAAAACCAACTTATATCTCCAAACAAAAAAACCCCAGATGTTCTTCCTCAGCCTAGCTGGAAAAAAAACAAACTTGGAAGCTGAAGATATTTGAGCTTAAGGGTTCACATAGGGCTGAAGAAAAAACATCTCCTCCGAGTTCCTCCAGCTACAACAACTCATTCTTTAGTATTAATCTGTGACATGTCTCACTAGAATATAAGCTAATAAGCAAGCATCCATTTATTTCTCCCTCCACTTCCTTCTCATTCCTTAAAAGAAAAAAACCCCAACTTACGAAAATTAAATTTCTCTGAATACCTTATGTTTCTTATTTTATCGCCCCTTTCTCTGTTCAAATATGAAGTATAATCAGTCCCCTTAACAACTTTTGTGTTAGCACTTAATGTTACTTTAAAAAATAAGCTAACAACATTAAAATTTCAATTAAAAACATGACTCAGACCCAATTTTATTAAGACCTTTATGAATGCACCTTGTGAAATGAAAAAAGACTTCTGTTTTTAACTGATCATTTTCACAATGGGTTATAACAACAGGGTGATTGTGGAGAGTGAGTAAAAATAAGATAACAAAAATCAATATTTTTCAAACAAGTGTATACAAATTCAATAGAAAGTTAAAAAAGCATACCCTAATCCCCGGCTGCAAAGAAGCATTAGTATAGCACATACACAAGAGCAGATTTCAATCCGAGACAAAATAAAAGGAAGCAAAACAAAAAATTGAAACTCAGAGAAAGACTCAGGAGAAGCAAAGGCTGCAAAACACAAAGCACAGATGCAAAGGTAGAATAAAATTATGTCAAGGTCTTGCAGAGAGACGCAAGCAGCCTAAATTTGAATGTAATTAAAGAAGGGATGACAGAGTGAATTTCAAAAAGGTGTTTGCTACTCTTATCACATCATCAAAGAAGAATATCCTAGCAACAGCATTTTGGATATAAGGGTGGAGAGATGCTGATTCATATTCATGATGCACTTCCCACCAGCCACCTTTCAGAGTCTGGAAGTCTTTCAGAATCTGAGAAAGCTAAAAACAATTTCCAAGAATCATCTGGATATTTTCTTTCTTCGGTGGCTTCCTCAATGCTAATGAAACAACGCCTGAGGACAAGTAAGCCATGCAGATGATGTAGCTGTTTCAGACACCCTGAGCTAATTGCCCATTTGCACACACTTCTATAATAAACACAACACGGTGCCTCTCAGTTACTAAATCAAGAACAAAAAAAAACAGTGAAGCAGGCAATCTAGCTTAGCCTGATTTTGTAAGGAATTCAGACTTACACAGGGACACTTTACCTACACAGAAAGGTGCTTTACACCTTCAGAGTCCAAACCTGTTGCAATAGTGGGGCAAGAATCTCAAAGATATCAATTCCCTCCACTAAATTTTCACTAAAATAAATGAGTGCAAGGATAAATGGTTTCCAACCCTTACACCAATGCAAAATGACATCATATGAAATCAAAATAAGAAAGATGCACTGTAACTATTTCAATCACAGGAAAAGATTAAATCAGACTTACACTGTATTAGGCACAAGCAAGTTAAATCAAAACAACATGAAAAAAGTATCTGCTTGCATTGCCATTCAGAGACACACTTGTCTATAATAGATGAAACAAAAAGAGCCAAGTAAAAGGGAAGAGTGAGCATTCATAGGTGACTTTTCAGACTGTAAAATGGACAATCAGAATATAAAGTAAGACTATAACATTTTATTTCATAGCAAGAAGAATGAGACAGATAAAATGGTTTTACTCTCAGAATGTTATTCTTAAAAAATCAAATGCTTGGTCTCACACAAACAACCTCCTATAAATCAAAGCAAGCAAGGCTGACAAAATCTCAAGTGATCACCTAGTCAAATATACCTACTTAACCTTTAACCAAAACAATGTGCAGCACTGCTTGTTAAGGTTTTTATTTTAAGAAAATAAACACAGTATCTGTGAACAAGACAAAGACTAATACCCAAATCTGAATTTCTGTAGTCTTTTCCATAACTCAAAGCAACTGTTGGCATAAATGACAATAATAGCACTACATAGTGTGACAAGCATAGAAGTCAGTATTGTTACAAGACATTAGAAGATACCTAAAAGAAGGTAACTCCATAGAAATGAACATAAAGAAGAGAATTGTATATGGACATACACACAAATGAACAGTGGACAAAAAACCATCCTTTTCAAAGAATATGAAAGCAGCAGCAGTAGCACAAAATCATGAATGACAGAAAAAAAGAGAATTGAAGAATGGTAACGAGAAAAAGTCTAACAGTAACACATCAGATGTGAGATCAGCTTTAGAAAAACTTGGATCTTTAACATATTGTAATAATACATAAAAAAGGTATTCACAAGGAAAGCAGAAAAGGGAGAAAAAGATTAAACTAATCCAAATCAAAAGCCAATGATACATTGCTAAATTAAGGTAACACTTGGAAAAGAAAACAAAAAATAGGACTCAGTGGGTCAAATTTGGAACATTACAAATTATGTCTAACTGGGTGAATTAAATAAAAGAAATATTATTCCTGTCACAGTACTATGGGATCTTTTAAAATTAAAATATACTGCAAGGGGTTGAATGGATAAATGCTTCGTAGGAAACATCTGTTGAAATGTTTGATTCCAGCCTTCTTTGCACACCTCGAGGAATCTTTAGGTCTGAAAACCAGCACGGAGGAATCCTGTCTATCAACAGCACACCAGTGAGGGCATGAGCCACAGAGCAGTAATATTCTCCTCAGTTCCTTCTCTCTCATGTGCCCTCTTCTATTCTGAAGCACTTTCTTCCCCCTTTAATTTATCCCAATTGTGAGGTTAACTGCACTGGACAGGGCACACTGAGAATATCCACCCAGCTGTGCTGTGCTAGGAGAGACTGGCAGAACAGCAGAACCAACCAAACCCTGCCAGCTGACACCTCAGAGCAAGGAAGACAATCTAAAGCAGCATCTCTCATGACCGGGGAAGTAATTCAGGAATGATTGAGTCCTGTCCTGGACTCGGGTAGCATCAGACAGGAACAGTATTCCCCTCTATTTTTACCTTATAGAATCACAGAATCATTAAGGTTGAAAAAGACCTCCAAGAGCATCAAATCCAACCTTTGACTGAACACCACCACATCAACTAAACTAGAGCACTAAGTGCCTCATCTAGCAATTTCTTAGACACTTCCAGCGATGGTCACTCTACCACTTCCCTGGGCAGTCCATTCCAGTGCTTGATAACCCTTTCGGTGAAGAAATTCTTCCTGATGTCCAACCTGAACCTCCCTGGGGAACAGCCTGAGGCCATTTCCTCTTGTCCTACTAATTGCCCAGGAGAAGAGGCCGACTCCCACCCTGCTACACACACCACCTCACTACATGGTTTTCCACAGTTACCATAATTCAACAGTTCTATCCTGAACAGCTAAACTAAACCCTTCTACCACCAGAATGACTGTTTGACAGGGGAAACATAAACGCATCAAATATATTTTGATACAACATTTCTGGCGTATTTCCTGCAAAAGTACTTGGATTTATTTTAAGAAGTATTTTAAGTCTTGTTCTGATTGCATGTAGCTTAGTCAATATACATCCAAACTTTGCCCTGACTTTTCTCACTCTCTTTTAATTAAACCAACCAGCACCCCAAGCTATTTTAACCTGTTGTACAGAGACCAAACAACCTTGGTTGGAAACAACCAAACAGTACTATGAGCCAGCAACCTCTATGAGCCTGACGGGCTTCATAAAATAATAGCAATCAACTCACTCAAAGTTAGGGTTTTTTCTTAAATTATTAATAAAAATATATTAAGGGGTAAAAAACCTCTCAGAGGTGTTTACTGAATTTAGACAGTGAAATAGCAAGTGGTGATAAAAAACCAGAAAGAAATAGCCAGCATCCACTTTTTGTTCCAGTTCTGAGAAAAAATCAAGAGGTTGTGTCCAAACCACAGCATAGTGTTACTGGAATAGAAATTTCAGCACCAACAAGAAAAAAGAGATAAAATGCAGTATGTAATATGCTCCAAATCAAACATTTAAAATTTATGATCCAGGGATTTTCAAGAGTCTAAGACTCTTCACAAAAGCAGTGGTTTTGTTTTCTGAATCATTCTTGCAAATATTTAGAAATACCTGGAAAACAAGAAGATTCTAGTGGATTGTAAATATCGTATAAATAACTGAGAATGATAAAGGAAAGGGTCCAAAAGCTGCCAATTACTCTTATCACAGCAATCGATAATACAATACTGCAATACTTAGCTTGGTTTCTACCATAGTAATAAATGTAAAACGCAGCAAATGCCTCAGTTTCAAGGTTTATTATTACTGCCAAGCAAAATATGTCTTCTTGAAATAATTACAGATTAGTTAACAGAACTAACTGCAGCAATTACCCTACTTAGGTTTTTTCAACATATTTGACTAAATATTACATGATATTCTAGTTATTTGCTTTAAAACCTCAATTAACTAAAAGGAAACTCAGCTGATGGATTAAAAAAAAAAGATCCATATTCCTACTTAGCAGAAAACACCAATGAACATGGTTCCCACTGCAGGCCCCTGGAGACCAACAATGATCAGGCAGGCACAATGAGATAGACAAGTTATGGCTTAAGGAAACAACCTGAATCATGTCTGAAAACAGTTACAGTCCAGCAAAATGTATTTAAATACCTTTAAGTGTTTTAAGTACATATAGTAATTTATTGTGGTTACTCTCCATTTATTATTAATTAAAAGTAATACTAAACACTTTAAAAATGAGATGAACTGCATTTATGGTGCTAAAACTGCCAGGACTGCTTTCTGAACTTCTATCCTCCCCGCAACCAAAAGGGCACCACCCACAATTAGAAGTTGTATTTCATGCAAGTCTAAATATTGTGGTTTATTACATTTACTCAGTAATGTTTTTGCATTGAATGCATTTTGGCATAAAGACAATCATTTATGAAATTGGAAAAAAAAGCTGCAGCTACAAGATTGGACAGTCTTAGCAAGAAACAACTGAGAAGAATTATTAAATCACAATGTGTAATTAGCTAACAAAGGTGCAATACACCATTAAAGAGGCATAGTGGAATCCTTGTGTGTATAAAAATGCAGTGTATGCAGAAGCCATCTTGCTTCTATACACAACCTACAGGCACAGTGCTCCGTGCAGGCTGCAGACAGAAAGTGCGGGATGGCTGAAGCATCAGAATCTTTGTGGCTGGTACAGAGGTATCAGGTATCTCTACAATGTGCAGACTTGCAATTTCTTACATTGAAGACTTTTAAAATCTTCCTGGCAAGCAAAAAAAAAAAAGTGAATTTATGTTTCACTGAGCCCACAGCAGCATGCAGTCTTACCTCATCAATACAGCTACAGACATGATTTGGTATTTGTTTATTTTGTGAAAAGAATAGTTACTAGCTGTACTCCTTCCAGAGTTCAATTTAATACACAGACAAACAAAAAAGTAACAAAAACACCCAAACCAATAAAACAGACCAGACTTGCACAAAAAAACCAACATCTATGGATGGTGCCCTCCCAGTTCCAGGAAGAATAAAACCTTGAAAATCAGTGTGGTCAGTTCTAGCAGCCTAAATGCAGCTCTCACTCAAATTACCTTGAGAACCAGATTTCAGAATTAACTGAAGGATCCAACGTACCCAGTGACAATAGTGAAATTTCATTCAGATTAAATCTTTAGTTCCTGCTGTTCTATAAACTGTAATTTGACAGAGTCATGTAACAGTTATCAGCTTGATGAACTATGATCTTGACTTGAAAAATTTACAGTGTGCTGGAAGGTTTGAGAATATAAGGACAGTTTTTAAGGACTGTTCTCATAAAAATGCAAACCAGCAGTTCAAGATGAGTTTATAGCAAAATTAGGCTTTTGAGATAAATATCTCAACACTTACAGCAATACCCACAAAGAGTAACCATAGTCTACGAAAGCTAATCTCGCTACACTTCCTTTACAGTTGACAGAGAGAGATAAGCATATTTAGAGAGTTTCAAGATACTTAAATGCAAGTTTCCTGCTTTGAATGAACCTCTTCTTTCCAAGCAGTATCAAGAGCCTCTATTAGCTAACCCTTCATAGGCCCACTCCATTTCAAGTACACAAAAGAGATAAGACTGTAATTGGCCTCAAACAGAAAAACATCTACTTTCCTCAACAAGACCTCTTTCCTCACCTAATTTGAGTTTTACAGAACTTCTCTATTTCCTGTATGTCATTGCCTTGGCAGCAGCCAAAGCACTTGACAGCTCATTTCTCAATCTACCTGAAAAATTACTTTGCTGATACATCAAGCAAATCTTTCTTGAAAGTCATGATGCTTTCTTAAGGTCTGTTCATGATTTTTAAACTTAAAAATTTTAAATTGAGGTAGGGTCACAGCAGCTGAAACTTGCAGACAGGCGCCACAGTGACACGTTGTAAAATATATTAGTGCTGCCAATTTTGCAATCGAACATACTGGCTGCAAATTGACTGTTCATCCTCATCTCTTATCCAGGACCAGGTATTCTCACTAAGGTATGTAAAAAAGTAATAGACACAGTTCACTGGGCTACAAATAACTGCATCACTGCCTCCAGAGCACTCTGGCATCTTGGAAATTTATCACCACCATCATGGTGGGAAAGCCTCAGAGCACCACGACACAAAGAACACGTTCCTTACCATTAGCTGGGCCATATGCTAAACAAACTGCTTAGTGCTATTCACATCATAAAAATGTTTAAGGCTAATTCAATATATTAAGATAACATTAGAGTGTCCACAAACACACACAGTAAAATGCTTCTGTGATGTTTGTAACTTTATCCTAATTTACTATCTTACATGAACTGAGGAGCTGCATAGAAGGTGTCTCGAACAAAACAGGTGTATGAAATTTTTAGACTCTAGAATCCCATGAAACATGCACTACAGTGAGTGTCACAATCAGATTTAGGTGCTTCTGTGTCTCCTTCCAAAAATCTCAAGTGGTGCTCTCGGCTCAGCACTTGTTGCTGCCATTTGGAGCCCTTATGCTGAAGGTGCCATGAGTGGCATCAGTGTTAGCTTTACTCCCAACTTATGGCTAACAAGTGAAAATACTTGTGAAGAAGGGCTGAAGGTGTTACAATGAAATCCATCCTCACTACAAATGTAACTGCATGTCTCCTATCCAAGATCCTACAGGAAGATAACTGTTTGGAGGGGGTTTTGTTCAACAGACAGCTCACAGCATATACTTTAGCTCTCATCCTTGTGACAGGATTCAAGAACAGCAGTCCAGCCAAAGAACTAACTGTACACAGTACACAAACTTAATCCTACCAGCACTGATGATTCTGGCACCCTTCACTACTGTAAGAATGGAAGACCATGCTACAACCAGTGACAAATAAATGGATTTTAAGAGTAACCATTCACTAAAAGAGTAAACCTATCACAAACCACTTCTATCAACAATATTCTATGAGCAAAAATAAATAACGTTACAAAAAATGCAGTCTTCCAGCAGTAACTGAGTATTGCAAACAACTGGAGCATTTAAATTAATGTATAAGAGTGATTACATACAAATCATCAGTCAGATATGGCTTTTGAGGACATATAGAAAAAAGCACCTCCTTAAACTCCAGTAACTGGTTCTATCCTTTTCAGTTAACCTTCCAGTTTTGTGACTGTGATGGGTTGAAATACAAGCATTTTGGGAAATAAGCCAAATGAATAAACCCACTCTCCCTTTCTACACCTAGTTTTAATATCTATCTTCAGGTACTGAAACTGAAAAGCTTTGTTTTTCTTCAGTATAACAATCATATTTGACAGAATCTACCATTCAGAGCAAAACTCAGCTATTTCGAAGCTGCAGCAGTTGTGAGTTTTAATCACAGCTGCAAATTACATCACCATTTCAAATCAAGTACCAAAAAAAAAAAAATTAACACAAGGATACATATGAGCCTTTCTGATTAATGTGATCCACCTGACATTTTGCTGTGACGCCAGTAAGAACAGAATCTAAGTCTCCAAGGATATTTTTGTGTCTTCACCATGAAGACAGGTCAGTCTCAATTACTCTCCATCTTCCAAATTTTGCAAGAAATAAAGGGGAATCCTCCTCAGCAAACAGTCTTTGTTATATACTATCTTACTGATTCCTCAAAGCACAGTTCTTCCTGCACACTACTCAGGGCAGTGATACACTGAGGAAATCCAGAGTACAGTAATACAACTATGATTTTTCTCATCTTCTGCTGCCTAGCTGTAATGTTTTTCTACTCCAGTGACACACCAGCACCTGGAGCTTCTGCCTAAAATGCATTTCCTGGCTCACACTCAATTCTTCCTCATTAAGTCCCCCACGTGCTCTTCTCATCGTAATTCAAATTAGCTTTGTACATTCAGTCAGACAGTTCCTTCATTTTTTCTATCCTCAAACCAAACATAAAATGCAAAAAAAAAAATCTCGTAATACGCTAACATGGAATATTTAAGTAGATAAGACATTCATGAGCCATACAGATTTCCAACACAGCACAGAAAAAACACTCCTTAATCCATCTCCAATTCAATAAAACATGCAATGACAAATAGCAATGAATTGAACCAGGGAGCCCCAGGTATGGTCAGACTCGGATCTCTCACACTTGGAACTGTATAGAGGGCTCAATAATACCACCAAGAAGACAGGTAAGTGTGTAACTCATATACATTAACGGAAACTGAGAAAACCACGCGTACATGCATAGGTAACACATACTGTGCAAAATCCAAATATTCCTTTACATGATTGTACACCATTTTTGTAGTGAGCAGGTCTCACTGAGCAGGTCTAAATGGACAAATTCATAAGTTTTTACCCATACACAACATATGCAACATAGTAGGCACTACGTTTTAAACTGGATGACCCACAGAGGCTAAAACATTAAGACATTGCTAAGCCATCAATTGCACCAACTCTTCGTCACTTTACACTTTGGTAATAATCCTTAGCTCCGTGTGAACCAGAATATATCGTAATTCAACCCAAATCCTCATAATAACATTTAAACTAAAATGTAAAAATAGAAACCTAGGTTTGTCAAAACACTCCAGAATCAAATGCAAAGACACATTGCCATAAGGTTTCCTTCCTGCACCTGTACTAGCACAGCCCTTAGCAGCAGGTACCAAATTACGATGACATCTGTGATGCTTCATTATTATACTTTTCCCTTAAGCGAAAAAAACGTAAGAACCCTCATAAATACAGCTAATAAGGCAAACTAACAACAGACTCAAAAGTTCCAGAGAAAGGATTACTATGTCTGTGCCCACTTCTAACCATCAACTTTAAGACAACTGTTCCACTGCTAAAGCTGCATTTGTGTCAAGAGAGTAGTCCTGCTTGTCTACAGTAACTGCTGCTGTCCAGCTGAACCTTAATGACAAGCAGGAGATCCGGAGCCAACAGATGATTCAGCTGAAAATATTTACTTTACACTTTAATTAATAATCAGCCTATCTAACTGGTCTCACATTTCTACAGTACCAATTCCAACACAAAGAAAGGAGCAAGAACTCATGCTGGAATCAACCCTCTTGGCCACTGCACAGATCTCAATCTTTTAAAAAGATTCTCTAAAAGATGACATGCATAATGCAGGGATTTCAGGAAATTACAGAATATGAAGTGTGACATATAACAAATAAACTACAAATAATGCACATATGCATAATTGTAATAGAGCAGGGAAGAGCAGATATGGCTATTCCAAAAAGAGATCCTCACTTTCAAATCTTGGTGCACTCTGGTCATCATTGAGGGAGGAATGCTGGATTATCTTTTGTTTGATTCTACCACGGATTAGGATTTTACCTAAAACTTGCCAGACAGTTCACCAATAACATATACTTTTTCTTTTGAAAGTCTCATTCAGTATTCATGACAGTACCAGTATTATAGACACAGAAGCTTAACCGATACTCCATAAAGGAACTTGCTGCAGCAAGGCATCCGTTAAGTCAGCCATCAAGAAGTTATCACATTATCCACCTCATCCCTGCCTGAAGTTACTGTGTTTACTGCTACCAGCAGTGCAAAAAATGCTTTTCTAAACCCAACTTTAGACCAAGACAGTTACCATCAAGCCATTATGGAAAAAAAAAAACCAGAATTCCCATGGGGGTTTGCTATTCAAATTGATTTTTATTTAAAAAAAAAAAAAGTCTTATGCTGGAGTTACAAAAATTGTGGCACTGCTAAAAACACACAAAGCGAGTGTGACAAAACAACAATTTAAAACAGGTTGAACTTTACCAGTTTTCAGCTGCTGCATTAATAAAATATTTAGGGTGACAGTCCTCATGCTCTTCAATAGAATATTGTATTTTCTTTAGATTTGCTTTAGAAGTTTAGTTTCTGCTTGTGTCAGTATTTCAACTGTTCTCTTTTTTTTATTATTATAAATTCAAACAGCTTGATCCAGATTTTTCCAGTTTTCAAATGTTTGTTCAAAGATGAGACTATAGTTACTTCTGGTAACATGGCATTTAAACTGTCAGCATTCGCAGACGTCTTGTCTAAATTATTTTAAAATAATTTTAAGGACAGGTGAGATGTAATCAACACTGACTGCTTGAATACTTCTTCCCTCAAGAAACTAAAAAAGGTCTTCATTAATAAACATTATTGGTGTCTGTTTAATTTTTTGTGAAGAATGCACTGCTGAAAGAATTGCAAAATTTGTCCCATCTGTGATCTAGCCTCAAAAACTATGGATAAAATCATTTACATAAGTCAGATAAAATGGAGTAAAACCAGGGAACATACCGAACACATCTGTTTCATAGCTGACTCTGCAATTCTTCCAATAAAGCATGCCTATAGGATTAAAATTTCTTCTGCTACGTCACTGGACATTGTGACATCTCAAAATGGCAAAAGGCTTGTTCAGGTACAGTTACACTGACAGAAGTTACCTCAGCAATACGGTTTACTTCAAAAGATAGCACATGTATAAAACAGACCGGTAAGGACACATTTGTGCCAACAGAAGCTGCATCTAACCCTAGGAGAACTTGTCCTCAATCAAATTCCCTGTTGTAGAGCAGGCTTGTGTTCAACAGCCACAGGGATTGCACGTGCTGGGAAAGAGATATGGAAGAGCAGCAAGTGCATAGTCCACTAAGTCTAAAAATGCTTAATAGAAGAAAACTAACCCAAAATAAAGATTGAATTCAATACAGTATAAGGTTATACTCCTTGGAAAGACAACTCCAGTTCATACATATGAAGAAAGAGATAGCTGATACAACAAACACTAGTATGAGCTCTTATGTTAGCAAATGCAGGAGCCAAGAACCTGATGCTGTTGGCAAGAAAAAAAAACAGCCCCAACAACAAAACAAAAACAAAACCCTGCCATACCTGCATGCACACACCCTAGAATGACATTTTAATAAGGCTGTCATGTTACTTCTGCTACTTGCAGAGTAAATTACTCTGTTGCTCAAAAACTGTCTGTAGAACTTCGAAAAAGATACAGACAAATCAGTGCACAGTGAGACCGAAAAACAACAAAAATCCTGTTTGCATAGTTTAGTAAAGAGAAGTCTGAAATAAAGCGAGACCATGGAAGAGTCTTCACATATGCAAACACTTGGGGAAAAGAGCACAGAAATCATTATCCTGCATAAGTAATAAGAGTTGGATGAGAAATAACTGCTTAACTAGCACCAAGACAGAGACTTAAGTTAAATGTTAAGAAAAGCTTCCTAACAACAATAATAGTCATGTACCAGCTATAAATAGACCAGTGAAGAGGTGTGGTATTCCCCTCTTCTGTTTTTTAAGAGAAGATCAGACAAATGTCTGTCACACATGATTTCAGCATATTTCCTTCTGCCTCTGGTGGGGGCTGACCTCATGAAATCCCTTCCCTTCTTACACATCCATTATTTCTTCCTTCATTCAAATGAGTAATGTTCATCAGTGTTATCATACCTGAGCTTCAAAAGTACAGTTTTTCCAATACAAACATCTGAAGCATATGAATTTTATTACATTGCTGTTGTCAGATTGTTAGTGTACTTGGCAGAAATCATCTCAGGAAAAAAAAAAAGCAGCATCTTTTACTGCTGCAGATAATCCACAAAAATGGACAAATGATGAATGTAAATACAGAAAGAGAAGCACATGAGAAAGATATTGTGAAGGATTCAAAGAAAAAAATGGTTGAAAACAAAGTTACAGCAAACAAAAAAATACTTTAGCCTAAAGAAAATTATTTTCCTCTCACATGAAAAACTGAGTTAAATTTTGCTAGCATATCTTAAAAAACATTCAATAATTTGAGATACAGAAGTACACATAAGTAAGACTTCACAGACTGATGAGGCAAAGACACGTCTCTACAGGCCTCCCTGCATCACCAATTCCCAAATCCCAGTTTTTAAAGGACAATGCAGATACTTCTGCTTTGGCCTTCCTCAAGTAAGTCCAACTTCAAATAACCTCATCAAGCTGGGCCCTAAACTATGCCACATGTGTATTTGTGGGTCAAGTATCTCTGGAGCAGTGGTTTCCATTTCCCAGGGGAATCTCTGCAATATCACAATACACAACTCCATCTTTCCTTTTCTCATTGTCACCAATCTTCCTGCAGCCTTTAAAAGATTACATTTAAGATTAATATATTAAAATATCCCAGAAAAACCTGCAAATAAGCATGTTTAGTCTAAGCAAATGGGTTTACATAGAGCCATAAACTGCATCTGTCATACTATTAAATCAAGATGTCATGCCAAGATCCAGATGTAAGAAGTGAATCACAACTAACACGCTGAATTCTGAACATGTTCCCATGTTTCCAACGTTATTCTGCAAGCTGTGTGCAATTATTGCATGCATGATCTATTTTGACCTTAGCACTACAAAATACCAAAATATTAAAATAGCAAAAGAAGTATTTATTCCTAAAGAGATTTTTCTTTCTTCTCACAGAAAAATCAGTGTGTTTAACAGAATTCAGATTTTTTTTTTTTTTTTAATTTAATACGGTGTCAGTTCTACTTTATAATTTTAAAAGCTTACATTTATATATTAAACTTTCAGGACAGCAAACCTAATAGTTTGCCTAATTAGATAAGCCTGGAGGCAGTAGGCAATATACATATTTACATTAGCTTGTCATGCATATGAAAACACATGACATTTTCTGCAAATGTATTAAAGATGTACTTAACTACATCAATTAGTCAAATTTTCATCATTCACTTATTTTTCTCCAAACAGTCTAAACACAGGATAATGTTAGTAGTACGAAACATCTAAGAAGATATTACTAGAAAATACATTCATTACTCCAAACTAAATGGGGATCTCTCCATAGATGAGAAGACCCTTGTCTGTGTGTTGTGGAAGAGGGGGAACAAATGAAGGAAATCAACCCATTATCATACTCAGGCTGCATTTTATAAGAAAACATTACTTTCAAGTTCAGAGGATGCCCAGTTAGAGAGCCACTGAACAACTTGTCACAAAAACAGATTACATGTTACTCATTACTTTTGACTTAGTTTGCTGAGGTAAAAAGTCAGCCTGCAGTTAAGATGAAAGAAAAAAATATAGAACTTAAGACTGCCAAGATTTCAAAGCTTTTTTATCCATAGTTCTCCATAAATACTTATTATTTATGACAAGGTTTTAAAAACCAGTAATTCTGATTTGTACCTAAATATGAATCACTTATTTTAGGAAATGATCAGGAAAAAATATGAAGTATAAACTGTAACCATGGACAAAATTTACAGCTTGACCAACTTGCTTGCTTTCTCCAAAGAAAACTTTATAATAAATCAATCTCTCCTGCATTTAGCATCACTAGGCTTTAAATTCCACAAGCCTATTCACTGACTAGCTTTCCCAACAATCACAGCAAAGAACCACTGACACATCTATGACCAAAATTGAAAGGCTATTCATTTTTACCATAAATTAGTTTTATCAACATAAAGCAAAAACAAAACAAAAAAGCTTGCCTACTGATACTAAACAACAACATAATGCTCATTTCACCACATTACTAAATTCTGTCACAGCTCTCTACCTAATAATATTTACTATAAAAACTCCTAAGATTACTAAGCTATCTTAAAAAAAAAGGTTCCTCTGAGAGTTTAGAAATCTCAGCAAGCCAAGGCAAGCAATGCAAAAACATTTGTCTTCTTCTCCTTAGTCTTCTATTAGTGCCAGGTAAACCACCTGTTCAAACACCAACACAGAGTTCATCAAGGCAAACTCTACACAGGTTTTTCTTCTCAAGCAATGAGCCAATCTGACAAATGTTATCTTCCTATTCTGCTTCAACAACATAGAATAAAACCTTGGGGAAAAAATAAAATTAATTATATAAAGCTTCACTACCTGAATCAAATCTGGGTTCAATACATATTGGTGGCAGTCATGATAGAACACACAGTGTAAAGGAAACACAAATTATAGCAAGTTCTGATTTTTAAATAGATTTCTGAGGAAATCAGTTAATTACGAAGTCACTGTAAGGAAAGGTATAGGTGAAAGCAGGAAAAAATAGCAACGAAAAAGAATTATTTTAAGGATTTTCAGTGTGGCATAAAGACAAGCTCACCAATGTCCCTTCCCTTAGAAATATCCACAGGGAATTCCATAGGAAAGAACACTTTCTAGGGTATTCCGTCAGTAAGGGCTTTGCCACGAGAGAACCCAAGATGCTGTGCAAGACAAGCCTGTAGACATTGACTCTGCTGATACG
This sequence comes from Cnemophilus loriae, assembly GCA_013397755.1. Lineage (NCBI taxonomy): Eukaryota > Metazoa > Chordata > Aves > Passeriformes > Corvidae > Cnemophilus > Cnemophilus loriae. The sequence continues at coordinate 2,172,388 of VZTF01008853.1, forward strand.
TCTCTGCCATATACACAGCAGTACAATTCCGAAGGCCTCTAACGCTCTGCAACGTGCTACATTGTTTAAAGAAAAGCAACGCTGTAGTTCAGAGACGTTTTCTGCACTGACTAGAAATCCCCCTTATTTCAAGGCAGGCTTCTATTATCTTTTACCACCCTCTTAGAGAACACCTCATGATACAATACAGCTTAGAAGCGCTCAGCTAATTCAGATCTTTGATCTTCGGTAATACCACAGCCAAAAACTAAAACCAGATTTATGAAGCAAGAGAAACCAAGAAAAAAAAAAGAAAAAAAAAAAAAAAAAAAAAAAAACCAGCAAAAAAACCCCCAACTTCGTGGGTGCTGCCATGCACTTCAAAAGCAACACGGGAATAAATAATCCAACATTCACTTTTTCCCCTGACAAAAACATCTCACAGAATCTGACCTACATACCCAATTCACAGCACTACCACTGCAGAGCAATTCAAAGACGAGAAACCACAGCATCAGCGAGCAATCACGGGAAGGTTTAGGCTGACATAGGAATACTCGTCAGGCACGTAAAACACTCAAGATACTGCAGCGGTAATATAAGTAACATCAGCGTGTGTCTCCCGGCACCGCAAACAACTACACAGCCGCGCAGCTCCAGCTGCACCGGGCCGGGTTCGTGCTGCCCCCAGCCCGGGCACATCCGGGACGCCGGGGCCGCCTCAGGGCCCCCCAAGGCGCCGGGGCAAACCCGCCCCGGGGTTCCCACGCACTCAGGCCGCCCCCCGCCCGCGCCCTCCCCGCGCACCGACCTATGTCACGGCGGAGGCCGGGCGGCCGCCGGGGACCCCCCGCGCTTCCCGGCGGCGGCGGGCGCAGCCCCGGCTGGGCAGGAGGCGCGGAGGGAGCGGCCAGGATTCCGGAGCGGAGCCCACCCCCCCGGGGGAGGGGGGGNNCGTCACGGCGAGGGGGCGGCGCGCGCCCGGGGGCTGCGGGGGCGCGTGCGCGCCGGACCCTCGGTGCGGGGTTCGAGTCCCGGCCGGGACCCTCCGCGGCGTCCCCGGGCCGAGGGCACCGAGGCCGTGTGGCTCCTGCCGCTGCCGCAGCGCTGCGTGGAGCGGCTGCCGGTCCCGGACAGGCGAGCGTAAGAGAAACCCGGCCTAGTGCCGTTCCGCGGCTGCGGGATCTGCGCCGTGCGAGGGCAGGATGGGAAGGTGCACCGCGGTACAACCATTGCCATTGCTCCCTAAAACAAATCCCCGGCCTCTGCCAGGCCCCGACCGCAGTCCAGCGCAGGACACGCTGCCTTGACGTGCCTCTTACAGGGGCTGTGCACGCTTTTAGGACAATTTAGAACGGCGCTCTGCCGCCTTCGAGTCGCCCATTTCTCCCGGCACAGACTGACCGCTCGCTGCAGGAGCCACCTGCTTCCCGCAGGAAGTCAATACATGCAAGGAAGAAGGATGCTACCCTCAATTCATCAGCGAGGAAGCAGTCCCTGATACGTAGCAGGAGAGCTATTACAGCTACCCTTGCAGTCTAAGTCGCCGGTGACTGTAAATAATAGCATGGCCCTGTAATTAGTTTTGTACAGATTTAACAGTAACCTTACAGGCATGAACCATTGCGTATGAGATGCACAAATGACCTGTGCATGTTTAGCGGACGCCCTTTCAGACGCTGCCAGGCTGCACAGAGACAGCAGTGACCTGGGCCGGGGCACCTGACGCTACAGCTCACTAATCCCCGCCGAGCTGCTGCTCACATGCTGCTTTCTGGGCATGTGGTAAGACGTATTTAACCTCTAGGATATCGAGAGGTTTGTGAATCCTGGACAAGCCCTCAAAATCTACCCAAAACAAGGGTTGGGAGGATACTTTGGTCACCCGTAACAAACCCATGAAATAATACTTGAACGGAAGTTTAAGATTTACATGTCAATTTCCAGTGGGAACCACATATGAAACTAAATAATTGCCCGTCGAGGTCCATAACCCGATTATTTTGAGATCTTCAACCAAAATAGGCTGCAGAGAATGATAAAAACAAATACCATCATACTTTTTAAAAGACACTGAAGAGAACAGTGCTAAAGACCAGCTGATGAAGCACATCCAAGAAAGGCACAAGGTACTGAATCACTGATTCCAGAGCCATTATGCAGGAGACACAGTCATCTCAAAGCTAAGACACTTTGCTCGAGACTTGGGAAAATTGTCAGTGGTGTTCACGAGACACTTGTCATGACCAAGAGTCTTTAACTAGCAAGTTAAAAAGGTGACCTTTTCTGCCAAACGATAGGGAAACAGCCAAGAAACTGCTGATGTGTGATGCTCCTGCACCATCAAGCAAAATCAATGAGCCACAGCTGCTTACACAGCTTTGAAAACACATCCAGTGTTTCCCTTGCCCTAATGTTCCATTTCATGGCCATTTGTCAGCTTTAGCATCTTGCAACGGGATTTAACTGATGGAGGAGGGGTTAGTGAACAGTAGGTTCTCAAGTCAAAATTCTTTCACTACAGAAGAAGGCAGCAAGGATTGTGGAAAATCATCCCACATTCCTCTGCCCATGTGATGCTTTGTATTGCTGCACAAAGCCTGCACAGCACAGAGCACCATCCCAAGAGTGCCTTGCGGAGGTGATGTACATCCTGACAGGCATCAGTGCTATCATGCTATAATCCTGAAATCAGAGCATCTTCAGTACCAGGAGCAGGATAAACAGCTAAATATTGACTTTGAGATAAAAAATACCTATCAACACCAAGGACCAGTACTTATGACACTAGCTCACACTGAGCTCAGCCCAAACCCAAGGGCATGGTTCTGGGATCATGTGTCATGCTACCAGAGCAAAATAAATCTTATAGGAACAGTGTAATTGCTGATATGGAAAATAACAGCAAAAAATAGCTGACAGGAGTTGAAATAAAGTATATCAGTTATTTATCCATTCAGTTCAAACCCTGTACAGGTGACAGAAGGTGGGAGGTGTGGGGGTGGAAATTACAGAGTAAGCACATCTCAGGATAGTGTACTCAAGCAATTGACTGAAATCTGGCAGAATGGCTCTCCCTGAATTCCAGAATCAATACCTCATTGCAGTGAGAGGTTCTCACCTCCTACATGTATTGCTTGAGGCTAACAAGTGCCTGTATTAGTTAACACTAGAGCCACAGCTTCTGAACACTTTAAAAAGGAACAAACCAGCCCCTTTTTAGAGCTATGCCATCATTCTCCTTTTTCTCCCAAGTTTCTTTGCCTCTCCACCATTCCTTCCTATAGATGGCACCGTATTACCACGTTTTCAATGACATCCAGAAAAGGGTTAGTGATTATCTTAATATATATTTAATCAAATGAGGGGTTAACTGACAAAGGAACAAGCTGCTGGAGACAGAGCAGACAAGAGAAGTCAAAATGGCTTCTTCTGGGAACTGCAGTAGGGTAAAGTTGGTGATGCCAGGGTGTTATAACACGATCCAGTCTTTCCTCACCAGCAGGAGGGCCAACAGTCTGTTTATAAATTTAAATCCAACTCGCATGCATTGAGCAAACAGCAGTATTATTTCAAACCTTTGCTAGTCATGTCTGCTATGCTCCTCTGCCTTCCCATGACAGAAGGAAACAAGTGCCTGCATCTCAGTATTTCCACTTTCACCCAATACAAGTGCACCATCACATTTTAATGCCAAAAGAAAGGAAGAGCAAATAGCTTGGGGAGGACAGTCCTAAACCACTGCTGGAAGATTCCTAAAAATGTAATATACACTATCAGTGATCTTGGACAGTAATACTGGTAGGTTTGTCTGCTCCGACCCCATCACTGAAGTTTACGAAGCAACTCATTTACCTTTAGGACTCAGCCATATTCAGTAACCCAGAATACAGACACTGTTGACTTTACTAATAAGACAATTCCCCTAACATCTGCAGCACTCAGCCATTTAACACAAGGCTGCTGTTTGAGATGGCAAGGGGAAACTGGGAGATGCCGATTAGAAGTATATGAAATTACACTATCTTGCAAAGAGCATACTTTCTTCAAGATCATAGAGGATATTCTGTGTGACTATTCAGAAGACTAAACACAGCCATAAAGGCTTGTAACAAGCAATGGTTGCCTCATTTTTGTTCATCTACATCTTAAAGCAGACAAGGGACCTTACTGCAGAATGACACTGTACAGACCATTCCCCCTTCAGCAAACATGACAACTGTTAATCTTTAAAGAGTGAAGATTTTTACAACACAGACTTCATTTTATACTAAGTAAACCCACAGAATAATCAGACTTCATTGTATGCTAAATACCCTGAATGAACAATATTCTGCTTAACACAAAGAGTATCTGTAAAACATAAGGCAAGTGCAGTTGATAGGAATTGACAGAAGTTCCCCTTCATTGAACTACGCTGTTGTCACAAATGTAAAGTTCTATGACACATATTCAGACATAACACCAGACAGTGGAGTAAAGTAGCAGTTGGTAAGCACCTATGCATCCATCAAATGAATATCTAATAAGAGATAGGCAGAACAGGCACAGGCTTAGCCAGAGGTAAATACTAAAGCAACCAAAAAGAGATTTCTAACAGAATGGTAATGTAACTGTAATTCTAACATTCTTCTCCTTGCTTATTACAATTATACAGTGCAGCAAATGTTTAAGTTTCAGTGTTTGGTCAGTAAATCTCCTTGATTCTTCCTGAGGTTCCTTAGTCCTTTTCTCACAGCTGCTTTCACCTCCCTTGTAAAATATATCAAATAAAATAAAGCCGTGTTCTCTGAACTCCAGATACTCCAATCTTATACAGGTCAAGGATGTTTTTGCTACCACACCCATTTCTTTTAACCTCTCAATGCCCTTTGATCAAGGGCTGTTGGCATACGAAGAGCTTTGCTACAGTTGATATTATCTGCAGCACTACAGCAGAAACCTGAAACATTCTTGCTGCCAGCTGACACAATACCGGGTTTCTCCAAGGTGCTGCAAAACTTTTAAAATAATTTTAATCTGCATAAAAATGGACCAAAGAGGTAAGACCAAAATAAAACCTCTGTTCTGAGAATTAAACATTTCATGTAATCCATGGTGCAAGATGAAAAACACAAAAACAAAGTAAACCTCAAAAAAAATACAAACAAACCCCAAACAAAAAAAGAAAGGTTGTGATTACTACAAAACCATTACAGCAAGGGAGTTACTATCCTAATATCTAACAAATTGTGATAAACATTTTAATATTATGCACAGTAAACCACAGCTCATGGGGGAACCTTGGTAATATTACTAGGAAAAAAAAAAAAAGCAAAGAAAAGCAGACAACATTGATGTGTCCCCTTCTCCTTCTGAGGATGTATTTTCTATATTTTTAAACCAGATTTACCCTTAGAGTATTTTGAGTATATTCTCCTATTGCACTAAGCTGAACACATTACAGCTGCCTTTTTCAACTTCTTGCCAGTTAAAGAAAAAGCACCCACAGCCTCTTCTAAAGAACTAACTTACATCTTCTTAGTACAGCCATTGCTTTGCTGAAAGTTGAAAAAGGCAAGGTCAAATTGTATTCAAATTGTATTCAGCACAAGCAGAAGGTTTGTTATAGTTTTACGTGTGAAGGAATTTATTAATTGCAGACTGAACCTGTCTCCCACACAGGAGAATGCTAACCTTTCTAATGTTCTCACGGTTTCCTGATTTGAATGATGAATTTCATCATCATTAAATATAAACTTCCTCTCTTTATGAATATTTACACTCTAGCATAGTTAAAGAGGAGATTTGCAAGATTAAAAATTGATTATTTCCAAGTTTGTACTCAAATCTTTCAGTGAACATTACTGGGATATAAAAAAAAGTAACCAATTCACTTCCATTTCACTTCAAATCCACGCTGCACATGTACCATAGAAACTCCCAGTCAAACATAAAGTAAGTTCCACGTGTCTCAAGCTTATTCATGTTTAACCTTCTTTTCCAGAAAGATGTTAAGAATGTTGAAATAATGTGTTAATAAACTAAATAATTTCCCTTGAATGCAATGGGCTAGACTTCAAGAGTTAGTTATCTGACAGGTGCATTTGCTTCCAGGAATCCTCTTGCTTAGTACACTGAACTAATATTTGCAATAATCAAAATATACCTTGCACAAGAGGTTTGAAAAAAGTTGGCTTTATCTCAGTACCAATTTCTCATAGCCACATGCATGACTGTCCAGTTACTAAGGAAAGAGGATAAAGCAAAAAGAACACACATGATGGCTCAAACTCCTCCTCTCCCCCAAAACTGGCATTCATTTCATTTTCATGAAAAAGCAGTCTACATGTACCTATATAAGAACACATATTTCATTGAAGGACACAGAAGTCAAACTTTTTTTCAGAGAACAATCAACTGTCAGACTCTTACATTCAGTCCAAAATGAAGTATTAGAAGTTCCCTTCTATAGCAGCAACTTGATTCCAGGAATTTCAGTTTTTACAGCAAACAAACACAGTCATTACTTATTTTTTATATTTTCCCTGAAGTTAGCAGGCATGGGAACATTTGCCTTAAAGTGAATAAAAAATTTACAAATATAGCCTCTGCAAGTGATGTATTACAAGATTTCAGTTTTTTAAATGGCATCTCCACGTTGTTCACAAAAACCACACCTAAAGACAGTAATGAACAAAATTCTGTTAACATTGTAAGACAACACAGTATGGATAGAAGATGCTTTAACTGGCAAATGAAGAACTCCAGATTTCTGCTTTACTAGTGTAGCATACTGCAGAGAGCACTGCAATATACACCACACATTTTGCATGTTAAATTGTTGAAGCTATACTGTTTTCCATCACTGTATTTATTATCTGCTTATTCAGTTATCAAATTTAAGTTGCAGCCAGCTTAACTCCATTATGTCATTATATCTGCAAACAGCTCAAAACATTCTCAATATGATATGCCATGTTAGTTTGAAACACTAATAACAGTATTCCATCTTATTTTTAATTCTTTTCAGAGAAATACTTACTCTACTTGATCTTTAAAACCATTGTTGAAGACTCAGTGGGTGGCTGAACTGAAATAGTGTAGAGCTAACACTTACCCCAAGGTTTACTGATGCAACCAATAGTAAAAGATTTAAATTACCTTCTCCCTAAATTCACCAAGAATAGAAGGATTCCAAAACATTCCCTCTTGGCCACCTTCACTGCAAAATAAGTATTCTTTTTATTCACTTCTGGCTGGGATTCTTTATTACTTAATGTCCATGCAGATGCATAATTTGTCTTTTGTATCTTTTCCCTTCCCAAAAGACTGAATGTTTTCAGGGTGAGCGTTTTCAGAGAAGAAATGTACAGTGTAAAGCCTTTCAAAAGTTTTAAATACAAACCAACAAAAATTAAAGCACTTAATGTAGTTATATACGAGCAAAAAAAAAATTATTACTGAGAATAATAAGGCCAAATCACAAAGTGAGATTATCAGCAAGAGTGTCACTGGGAACAAGGTAAAATCTCTCTCTTTTACAGCTTCGGTTTGAACTCGCCAGAGAGAAGCTTTTTCAGCATTTCAGAATTTTTTCCTTCTGGTGGTGAGGGCCATCTGTCATGATCTGAGGAAAAGAAATAAAAGAATTTACTTAGTTGATTGAGAAACTAGACATTTTACTTTTGTGTCCTCCCACTGCACAACTTCAGTCCCTTGAAGGGCATTATTTTGTAGCCCATTTCTTACCAGGTATTTCTAGGGTATGGCTGTACAAACTCTGGCCACCATCCACGACCATGGTTATCCCAGTTATGAATGATGCAGCTGGAGACAGCAGGAAACATACTGCAGGAGAGATCTAGCAAAAGAATGACAATTTTAATCTTTCTTAAACTGCTGGGAATTGTTCATGTCAAAGAAGCTTGTGAAAACTTTTACAGGCAAGATATAGTAACATTTTCTACTCAGTAATGAAAACTGTAACAGCCTTAAAGCCATCCTTCCAGCCACAGACATCAAGCATTTAACAGAGGAAAACCAGTAAGCTGTCACAGAGCAGCATCAGATACCAAAAAAACAACAAAAAAAGGTTGATCAGTTTATCAAAGATGCACATTCTTGGTGGAAGAGAGCTAAGTGCTTTTAAGATACACTTTTTTTTCTTTTTCATATTCGTTCTTTCAGTCCTTCCTGCTGAAGTCAACTTTTTCAAGAAATAATGTCTACTATCAAACACTTCAGCTGTAAGAGGCAGCTGAATTAAATTTTCTGTATAACAGTGACTACTGGTTAAGTCTCTCACTTGGCACAACCACACATTGCTACAAGCTTTCTTCTTTTCAAGTATTCCATCATAGTGCAAAATTAAATCTTTTTTGTTCTCCATATAATAAAGCAGCTTCAAAATAGAGACACAGAAGTAGGTGTATCAGAAGCATTCTGAAATATTTTACCTCCTCAGGAACAGCTGACCTCTTGGCAGGAACCTTTGGTATGCTCTTTAACCACATCACTACACCTTGTTCTCCATAGTTTGCAACAGCAGTTTCCGAAAATACCAGTCCCTATTTTAAAAGAGCACAGTGAAACTTAATTTCTCTTGCATACGTTTAAACTGATCATTCTGAAATTGTGAAGTTGTCATTACTGATTTTCTGTGGGATTGAACTATCTAAAGAACGCTTGATTATAGGTTTTTGAATGTAATGGCATAGTATAATTTATACAAGAAGGTAATTTGGCTGCTAGCCACATCTCTGTTCAAGCACAATAATTCTGATTATTCCAATTCTCCGCTGTCACTTCAATAACAAACAAGTGGAGTATAAAAAAACTCACGAGGCTGCTTTGAAATTACAAGAATTTCATGTTAAATTACAGCAGGAAACTACAAAGCCTCAAGAACAAGTTCTCAAAAGTTTCTTGTCATCTGCAGGAGCACTAGACCAATTTATTGTGAATTACAGAAGCAGACAGATTTCAGTCAGAATTCTGACTCTCCCTATTTAGCTGCTGTAGAAGCAGAAAAAGATAACTGTGTTTGCTCTGGTGACCACACAGTCCAGTTTACTCTTGAGAAGGAAAATGGCAATGTGAACACAGGGTTACATCCACCACTTAGGACAGAACTTTTGGGACTCAAGTTTAAGTAAAATGGCAAAATTTGAATTCACTCATGAAGTATATACTAAGATTTCTAAGATACTTGTATAAAGTATGTGAAACTATTTTTTCAGAATGCACACTTCCCTCTCTATGTATCCATTCCCTACAGGTTACTCTCCTCCCATAAAGCAGTAACAATTTTGTATTGTTACCACAGACCTGATGGTTCCACAAAGGTGACAGAAGTATTATTGTAACTACAACATGGTTGTTACCAGCATAGTAACAAAGCTAGCAAATACTTCTGAAAGAGCCAAAGCCCTGAAGTGTTTGCTTGTCAAAAACTTCTTCTGACATGAGCTATAATATCTAATCAGCATGATTCATTAGGTAATTAGCATGCCTGAAAAGTATATTCACATAATAATGCTGTCTTAATTACTTACTTCCCCAAGACTTGATAAATCAGAAAAAACAGATAAACAGGAAATGCAAGTCAGTAGATCTTAATATTTAACATGTCTCCAGATGAATTGGGTCTCACAAAGGTTACATAAAAGCCTCTACCTGAATGATTAACACACATCTGCCATTAAGCATTCTGTGCTATGCCAAACAAAGCGAGCCAGATGTTTTAGGACAAGAGGCACAACAGAATATACAGACATTCTACACAAATAGTAGCAAGATCTTCATAAGGATCACTTAAACAAATATGACACTTCACTTATGACACTCACTGTGAGATAAGTTAAATTCTGACTGTAGAAGTAGCTGGACAAAGTTTGTTTCCTCTTTTAATTTCAAGGGAGTAAATGTGCAAAATAAATTGTGGATAAGAGAAAATTACAACAGATCACACATTCTCAAATGTCAATGCTAGAGCTTCTATATAACTTCTGTATCTGCAGCACTGTGCACTACAAAACATAGCTGCTCTTTCAATACAGTTATTCAAAACAACTCTACTTGCTGTCTACTTCCTCAGAAATGTGGCAGGCATCTTTTAGCTGACCTGTATAGTGGTTTCCTGTCTGCATGAATTTCATCAGAAAAAAATCAAAACACACTTTTACATATGATTTTTCTGAGAGAAGGTACACTCCAACTGCAGTCTCTTTATATGCCTAAAGCTAAACTAACTTAACGTGTAGAAAACAAAGTAAAAGGCATTATGTGAGACAGTCAGAGATTTTCAAAATAAGTTTGTAAGCATAGGTGGAAACCATCAGCATACCTGAACCTCAAACAGAAAAAGTTTCCTGAACTCAGAAGTAATGTATCCATTACCAAAATACAGGGCATTCAGTAATTTTATGTCAAGGCTTTGTAAGACAGGTCACCAACTCCTACCAGTATCATTTCATTTAGCAATAAAAAAAGCTAAAAACCAAGTGTGCCAAGTCAAAGCAGAAAGCAGAAGCAATTTTATTGCACATCCTCTGACTCATCATCCTAAAGTACAAAACACTCTCAAATGGTCCAAAGAATGCAGTGAGGGAATTATAAATAAACAAATACATAAATAACCCACAAACAGTTACTGGTTATAAATTTAAAAATCCATTTTGCTCCAAAAGCTCTAACTATGAACATGTGTAACGGCTAATTTTAATCAGATCATTTGCCATTACTTACGGGAGCAACGCTGTTGATTCTCACTCCACTGTGAGCCCATTCTAAAGCTAAAGTCTTGGTTAGGTTATTCACTGCAGCTCTTGCAGCTCCTGTGTGCCTATGGAGAAAAGAAAGCAAAGGAAGCACATGTTCCCTCAGCTAAGACTGTCCAATGTTAATTCTGCTGCAGCCTCATTAGGGTATTCAGAGTAGTTTTCTGTGGCTGGACCAAGCATCTGGAAGAGAGAGACTCTAATTTCCAAATTTGACTATAGCTTCACTGTTTAAACAAGCCCTGCTGTGTTTTCCTGTCATTGCTAGAAATACTTAAAATCTCTTTCCCAATGCAACATGGGGGCAGCTACACTCTACTGCAGGAGGAGGTTTACAAAAAGAGAAAGAACTGAAATTCAAACTGTATAAATCTACCCGTAGCCTGCACAGGTAAAGCAACACTTGGAAGAACAGTGGTCTGAAAGATTGTTTAAATCTTTTGACAAATATGATTAAAAGAAGTCACTATTTGAAAATTACTGTAGGTGGATGGAGATAGAGACACGAAAGTCAGAGTGAACTCCCACGCCTTGCTGCTGTAGGTAACTAGTCTGAAATGATTACAAGCTTGAACAAAATTGCTGCAGTAATGAATTGTAGACAGTTGCAGTCAGAGAGAATGAATAAATTTTGTTGCTTTAGCCTAGCAAAACAGACTAAGAGGATATAGATACAATAGCTTCTCAAATACAGGGAAAGAATAAGAAAACCTTAAGATAAATGTAAGAAAATATAACTTATTCATATGTTTAGGCCAGAAATAAATAACCTCCAGGCACACTCCAAGGAAACATGACAACTTTTATGTTCAAAATTCATATTTATAAAAAACTCATATCAGGTGACTTTTGGCATGAGTGGTGGCTGGACTTGTAAAGGTATATCTTTCCCAACAGTACATTTCTGCAAGAAGTTTCAACTCAATTTAATTTGGAAGTAGTTTTGTCTATCCATCTACATACAATGGTTACTTAGGAAAATTTTTCCACCGTTATTCAGAATTAGCTTGTTTTTCCTCTTAGTTCAACCCAAATTGCAACATCTTCAGCCTATTTGTCATGACAATTGAACCAGATACCACAGTGGAGATACTCAAATAACTGTAGCTTCAGCACCACCATGTGGATCTTGATATTTATTCTGTACTGTGAAGAACAAGCTAGTGAGAAAATATTCTGCTGTTCCTTAAAAAAATCTTGGTTTTGAAACCATTCAACCCTGAATCAGGACAAAGAGAGATAATGGAACACTTGCTCAAAATATATTTTTATATTTCTTCAACAGAAACTCAATTTCAAAGTTTAAAAAAAAAGAAAACAAACAAAAAAGGAAGCCATTTCCAATTAAAGCTTCACTGGCAAGTCTTGCTTCATAGTTTCTTACAAACAAGTGGAGAGAGACCAGAGATGCCATCTACTGGATTAGTAAGAGATCCCCACACATACAGCCCCACTCTTGCTCTCTCCTGACCTAACTACTGTATTTCTATACTCTGCTGCTGCCCAGTACACATCTTTCTGAAGTGTTTAGGGACAGTTAGTACTTCTGGGGGAAAAATCTAGGAAAATGTAAAAAGAAAATATTTATTACGACATTCCAGGAAATCCATTTCTCACGGCAGCAGTAATGTTGACAATGGCTCCTCCATGTTCCTGCATCCAGGCATTGTACACTGTATGAAGGAGGAAGATAACCTATAAATATCAGAAGAAATATATACAAATGAACTTGCCAACTGGAAATCGAATTTGGAGTCTTAACTGCAATCACACTACACCTTTCTCATACCGGTTTAGAAAAACCATCTGCTGTTTGCACCACAGCCTTGCCAATCCAGACGTGCGGCCATGAGGCAACAGGCATGGTCCAGGTAAGGTTCAATGACTGTCAAGAAGCATTTGATGGAAATCAAGATTTCATGTTTCCATGTAAATTACTTTAATTTCCACATTCCAAATGCTATCTGAGAATGACATACCATACTTAAATTTAAGCTTAAATTTATATCCCTGAAGGAAGTATTTTCCTATGTTATACACGGTGAATACAGGCCACGAAAGTTAAATGGTTTTCCTATAGTCTCTTAAATGAGTATCCAAGTCAACTGACTTCTCAAACCTGGCCTTAACCAGAAGATCATGCTTGCCTAAATGTATGTTTGTATTTATGAATAAATGTAATATACCATTTAATGCAAAGCTTTGGATGAGATTCAGGAAAACAAATATCCACTGTCAGATAAGTGCATGAAAAGAAGCTAGGGAAACTCTACATTTCTTATCTTCTGGTATTTCTGTAAAAAACAAAAACAAATAAACATAAAAAGCTCACTGTTCAGACCTTACCTGCTTTGCAACAATAGAAAGTCCCTGTCAGATTTGTGTCTATCACGGCATTCCAGCCTTTTGCACGGATGGCTTCAGAAGGACTTGAAAACTGGCCCCCTCCATTATTCACCAGGAAGTCAATCTTCCCATGCAGACTCAGTGTAGACTTCATCAAAGCTTCTACCTGAAACGGTATTTGTTAGTGTGGTATGCTGGTTAAGGTCTACACCCAATTTCATTCTCAGACAGTATTTTTTCCTTCATGCCCTTTTCACAGAAAAAGAGGCGGTCCAGCCTTCAGAGAGGCTGTAAGATCAGTATGACAGGTTTAGTCAGCCAAGAAGGACTGGGCTGTATCCATGTTTACTTAGGAAATTTTGCTCATATAAAGTAGGTGCTGCATAAAATACCAGCACCCAAAGAAGAAGGGGATTTAAGCTGCTGAAGATTTGTAAAAACAGACACAAAAGCTCACTACATACAACCTACTAAGAATCTCCTGATGTCTTTCAGAAGAGTGGGGGCGTTCACATGAGAGCTGCAAAGAGTCCATATAAGGTAGCTACTGTTATTTTTATCTGACCATATACCTGACCATTTTAAATAGAAAACATAACTCATCTTGTGGAGTTTTATCACCCTTATCTAGAAGTTTTGTACATTCACTACAGCTCTGACATATGAGTTGGCAATAGCCAGTCTTCTTACACAAAGCAAGAAGGTTAATTACCGTATAAAACATGAAGTCTAAAAAATGCTGCAAATACAAGTTATCTTCTTTAGCAAAAATATTATTGCAAGGCAGTAATAAGAACTCCATAGCAACAGCTTAATGATTTAATCTTTATCTCAAGAAACAGGAAATGGGACAACATGACTGTTTCCTGCTTACATCATCAATCATAACTAGATACCATGCATCAGTTATTCCTACTCAAGCATATATAAAAAGTTAGTCTAGCATCTGTGGTCAGAAAAAACCACATAACAAAAAAAAAACCCCAAAAAACCAAACAGGTGGAGCTGCCACTCAAACAGATTGGGCTAGGGGAAGGATATCAGCCTTTCTGTGTACTGAGTTAGCAGTAGAAAACATCAGAAACACAAAAAGGAGCAAGCAATGCATTATCTGTATCCCACAATGAGTGTAACCAACTCGGTCTCATAAGTAGCTGCCCTATATCTTTTGTTGCTAAACAGGATGGTTTACCAGGGTAGTATGGATCCTGTAAGGATGCACCTCTCAAAAGAAAAAAACCCCAAACACATAATGACTGAAAAACTAGTGCCTGCTGAGAAAAAATGCCTTAAGAAAATAATTTTGATACCTAAACCCAATCTTCAAATTCTGAATGTCATCTTATTCCTCACGTTAGTCACTGCAGGCTGTGGGATGTGAGGAAAAAACCCAGAAAACCAAAACATCTGTGACAGCAGTCACACACCCATAGCTTGCGAGAACAGCCATGCCACAAGGAAATTCTGGCTTTTACTTTTCTCTTGTTGTGAGGGAAGGAAAGTTACGTCTGGGTAGGCAGCAAAAGTTATGCTTTGCTCAACAATATCAAACTCTTCTCCCTGTCAGTCTGAGAATCTTACTTTGAATGCTATTCTCTGTAAGTCACCGAAATACAGGCTCATTTATGGAACAGAAATGGTTTCAGTACAAAGAGGATTTGAACAGACTAAGGCCATTCAGACTGTGGAAAGATAAGAGAGAGAGAGAGAGAAAGAGAAGGAAAAATGCTAAGAATCATTAAGAGAAAAGACAGAAAACAAATTAACAAGAAAAATCCACTGAGAAGAGACATTAAAGCAAGTTTTCAACAGCTGGACAAAATGTATGTTACATGCTACAAAATATCAATTCAAAATGGTTCATATGTTGCACTTAAGGAACTGTTGCTGCTCCTACTTGTTGCACCATATTCTCAAGAAAAACAAAATGAAAAACCCAACAACAACCGCGTATCAGTTCTGCTTTCTGAAAGCCAGGAAAAGCCAGAAGGCTCTCCAGTGACAGCTCAGATGGCTCCAACTGTAGCAATCTTCACAAAGTCTTCTGTGCTGTAGAAAAGGCACCACTGCAGTGCTTCTCCCAGTTACAGTAAACATGGTGACAGCAGCCAGCAGCACAGAGAGGAGAGTCTGGGAGAACACATTTAAATCACAGTGCCTACTAAAAAAGATTCTTTTCTATTGCTATAATTTAAAAATCCACTTGGAAAGAACTTCTTTGAAAAGCTATTAAAGACTCTCTTCGGAAGCAAAGCAAAGCTGCATGAGGTAGAGCTACTAGTTTAGGACATTCTTCTGAAAAAGACAGAAAAGAACAGTATGAGACACTTCAGACGTAACCAGAAGATTGGAGCTCTGCAATAAGGAACTTTTGTGTGTGACTGCAACTTAGAGGTATTATCCAGTAGCACATATTCACAGATAACTGAGATGACAGTAGTCACTGACTCAGGGAAAAGGGACAAATGTTCACATGCATTCACAGGTCACCCTGAGTGAGTAAAACACACAACCAAACAACCCACTACACAGTGTTAGAGATTTGTGATTTGCTGGCTAGAACTAATAGGCATTCTGGCACAGTGGCAACAGGTATTTTTACTGTTATTGCTGTGTTATTTAAAAGTACAACAACAGGAATCTCTTATCCACAACTCTCCACCAAGCTGCAGCCTTTCACTACAGGCTTCACACAGACAGGCATTAAGTATTTATAAACCAACTGAGCCTATGCTAAGCTATGAAGTTCATTGGAAAAGAAAAGCTACTAGTGAACTCAGACACAAGGTATGTGCTGAGTAGCACTGTATTGACTCTGTCTGAAGTTGTCTTGATGACGTCCAAGTGATGGGTTTTACCCTCGGGGTCTTGTCCAGCACCAGGTTCTGTTGCTGGAGCTCAGGTATGGAAAGGAGACACTGTGAACAGAATTCTGAATTGCTGATTTCAAGTATAGCTGTGGCCTACCAGAAGTACAAGGTTTTATCTTCCACTTACCTAGACATGTAAGCTTCTACTTATCTAGTGCCAGTTAAAGAAATGTTTGTCCACAGAGTATAGCAAAAAGGCTTTACAAGTGTAAGGATTTAAAGAGTACAGTTGCCTGTCTCAAAACACTGTCAAGGCCACAGAAGGAACTTTCCATAAGATGATAAGCCACCAAAGCAGGAACTTGAGAGAAGCACAGGAGGGAGGAATTTGCAACAGGAAAGCATTAATTCCAGGCCTAGCAGAGGTAAGATCAGGTTAGCACATCTTGGTTAATGCATCCAGACAAAAGTGCCCCCTGTGGCAAACTGTGAGAAAAGAAGCAACTGCTCATACTCATCACCCCAAGTTACGGGAATGGCACCTGTAACCACCCAATGGATACTCAAAACTTGGCCTGTATGAAGGTGGTACCCCCAGAAGACTGATGGGACACTGCTGCATCCATGGCTTGTGACTATCATCTGCTTGGTCTCTGTCTCTCTCAGCCTCTCTCCCTCCCTTCCTCCCCTTAATTCAGGCATTCATTCCTCATGTCTTGTCCCTGTCAACAGACTTTGCTGCAGCTCAAAATTTAAGACACAAAAAGAGATAAAGATACACGTGCACAGAGAGCTGTCTGGTTTGCATCTCAGCAAGAGCAAACTGATCCGCTCTCAACACATTATGAGGGCAGTGCCAGGAAATATGCAAACAGTAAAAATCACTTCAGCTTCATAATCACTAAGAAGCAACACCTATCACTATATACACTCCAAACCACACGAAAAGGGAACAGGTGCACAATCACTGCTCCAGGATAAGGCCCCATGACAGAATATAGAAATATATTCTGATGACAGAATAGAGAAACCTCAGGTCCTCTTACCCCAGAACCCTCTACTCCGCCATTTTAAAAAATAAAACAGGTTTTTCATCCTTTACAGAACACTCAATGGAAAACTAGTCAAAAGCAGCAGCAAACCCATGACAAAAATAAGCCTCACAGGTTACGCAGTGGTTGAAAATCCTCCATCACGCAGGATTATTCCTTCCACATTAAACAAAAAGTAAGTTTTGCTAGAAAGCAAACGCGCTTCTGAGGATGAAGATTTAGAGACTTAAAAATGTGAATTCATTAAGCTACTCCCATGGTATCTGCCATCAAGCTTCTGCAGCAATTAATTCACTGCATCTTCTTTGCCTCTTCCTAGGCCAGAAAGAACTCTAACAAACATACTGGACTCCATGATGAGGTATGAACCTTCTAATGCTTGAATTTCACAGATGCAAACTAGAGGCATGAATCGTGTCATCTTCAAAGCAGGTCAGTTACTTCAAGATTTGCAATAAGAGGCAAAAAATAATCTTCTGGTAATTTGAAAGCACCTTCATCTTTCTTAAATTTTCCCTATTCAAAGTCCCTCCCTCCAGTTTATAAAATTAAAACCAGGACAAAATTCACGGGGGCCTTTAGAGAAATGCAGAATTGATGGAGAAGGAGGGATAAAAAAATGGCATTCTATAATAAGAACAAATGGCTCGTTCCTAGAGGTGATCAGGGTGGCTTCCTTTAAAACAAAGATTTACTCTTAGAAAGACTTCGGCGAGATGTCAGAGAGAATGATATATTAAATGAATTATGTAGTTCTTCAGGAAACTTCCTGGGCTTTGAAGCTTGTGATAGATCACTTCTGACATCTAAGGGGGCTTGAACTCCTAAGTTGTTTTTTTTTCCTGTTGAAACATTTATAATGTTTTTCTCCTGCACATGTTCTTTGGTACCTGATATAAGAGCTAAGAAGGAGGATGTAGTGACTCACATGGAATTCTTGCAGAGGCTGTCCTCTCTACCCTACAATGTGCTACCATGATTTCTGAGGTAAATACTCTCCACTCATACTAAGCTGAAAGCAAACAATGAGTTGTAATGTTACTACTAATGAGTAGCATACAGAGCCAACACAGTTGTACAAGTCTTGTTTCTTTTATAAGGGAACCTGAAAGTTTACGTGCCCTCTCATCCCCTTCTCCACTGTAACAGGAAGCTCTTCCTGTATTTGTGAAAATACTAAAGTGAGTTATATTACTGTGTTGCCTCTACTCAATATTTGCCTCCTAGGCTAGAAAAATCCTTAACGACGTCTTTTACTGATTCCTGTTCCTATCACTCCAAGTCTCACGGGCTAAATTTTAAGCTAAGAATGGAGAAGGTTTTGAAAGTGGATGTGCAATACTCCTTGAATTGAAGTAAAAGCCCAAAGGTACTTTTCCTCTAGTTTCCACAAGGCAAGCAAGTGCAAATTAGGAAACAAGTACTTTTCACCATTGCTGCTCTTATGAAACATAATAAATAAGCAATAGTAAGCAGTGGGTTGTGGAAAACCTGCCATATGCCTCAGCTCTGACAGTTTTTAACAGTGTAAATTAACAATTGTTAATTTGAGTTTATCTAGTTTCAATTTTGAAACCAAAGAACCTAAGTGTAAGGAAGTGCTATCCTCACCACAAATTTAAGAGCTGAAAACAGAAGTTACTGGTCCAA
Source organism: Cnemophilus loriae (assembly GCA_013397755.1). Taxonomy (NCBI): domain Eukaryota; kingdom Metazoa; phylum Chordata; class Aves; order Passeriformes; family Corvidae; genus Cnemophilus; species Cnemophilus loriae. Next base: position 2,190,985 of record VZTF01008853.1, read on the forward strand.
CAGTAAATTTAGAAATTAAGTAACACATGGCCAGGATTTAGCAGTCTTTGAGAATCTCAGCATTAACAGAAGAGAACAGAGCCAGAAAGGCACAAGCTAAAGAACGAAAACCCCAGGATGTCTCTAATCAATAAAAAAATCCGGTCTTGGAGATGGGCATCTGGAATGGAGAAATATTTAACTGGTACACAAGTTCTTATGTTAACATGCAACAGAAATTGCATTCCTTATTCAGATCTTCAGCAAAAGGCTTATGAAATCTTCATAGCAATTTTTTTCTAAATAGGACTTCAACAGAAATAAGTAAAAGCAGTTGGAGAACTGAAGTGAGTCAAACTGTAAGACTAAATCAATGACTGAAAAGTTCAAGACTAGAGTTTAATCTGCCTTTTTCCTCTGAAGCCCCTCTTCAATAGAAACAGACAAGAAAGGACAATGGTTGAAGAGAACTCCCACCGGCAGGAGACATCCAATAGAAGCTTTACTAATATCATACCAAAAGTCCTAGGAAAGTTTTGGTGCGTCTGAAATGGTTAGAGTTTAAAACTAAACTGGAAACAGGACAATTCTATGATAAAACTGCAAGGTAATAGCAAAGACAGAAGTTTCTTCAAGTATCAGTATGGCTACCTGTAACACAGAATAATGCCTAAACACTTTACACAGCATTATAAAGAACGCTTGAAAAGCACCTCCAAAAATTTCCAAAGCCACTTAAGTCTGTTTTGTCAAATAGGCATTTAGCCACACTTAAAAAGGAAATAAAGAAGGAATGGTAGTTTAGTGGAGATTACCTCATTTCACCATCCAAGCAAGCCCCATACCATCTCACAGAACGCTCCAATTCCCCCTAATCAATTTCAGACTGATACAAAAGTAAGCTGCCCCTGCAGAAGGTTATTAAGCATGCCACAGTACTTTCTGCAAGAAACAGACATGAAAAAAAGCTTAAACCTTTTTTCCATTTTACCTCTTTTCTTTCCTGTAGCTTTAATCATGCAAGTTGCCCTCTGACATCTGCCATAACCTATTATGTTGCACTGCTGATGCCAGTAAATAAAAACCTAAAATTCACTGGTAGGTGAAGTGACATACTGCACAGCCCCAGGGTTCATCTCCTTCAGGAGAGAAAGTCTGAGTAGATCACTATAAATATTTTATGGCACAAACTGTTCCACAAGGGAAGAATTTTAATTTTTATTTGTTTTATGGCTATATATTAGGGTATTTCCAGAATCTTCATAGCTACTGAAGGTCATTAATATTTAGGTTAAGAGAGACTTTGACAGGTTTAGAAAAATGTAGCAATCAGTGGTTACTGGAAGATTTTCTAGCTGTCTTCAAAAAAACCTGAAATCAACCTGAAGCTGGACTTTTAAATATTTAATTACAGAGATAAAAAAATTAAGAGGTGCAGACTTCTGAAGAACCTGGATTATGTACTTTTGCTCTTGATCTTCCATTTTTTGTAATATGAAGAAAAAATTTAAAAATCAGCTTGAAAAGTGATAGAGTTCACAATGAGGCACACTTCAAAACTAACCAAAATTTCAAACATGGCTAAAATATTATATATCTGTGGCTTTACTAAAAGCCAAACTGACAATGCAGGGCACTTGTGTCAAGTCAGAAGCATTCAGATTCCATGCTATGCCTTCTTGTTTGAAGGAACTATTCTGAGGTCTCCATCTTCACAAGTTTACACCCCCTCACTTCTGTCACAGCAATGTGACAGAATTATGCTAAGTGGTCTCTGGCTTGCTGTTGAACATGCCAGTTCCAAGGCCTGTGTCTTTTTTGCTTAGGTGGCTAACAAATGTCTTCCCTTGGGAAGCACATCTATCCAGATCAATTTAACCGAGCTTTGCTCCACCTTTCCCCTGATCTAAGCTACTTTCGAGAAGGCCAGAGATCTTTGGAGATCTGAGAATTTATACACACAATATATGATATTTTGATATGTTGAGCCGCAGAACAAGATCACTAATCTTTTCCTCTTCTTCTTTGCGGATATTGCACTCTATGGGAGTCACTTGCGCAGGACTCGTGGAAGCAAATCTATTATTCAGTTCTTCTGCAGCAGCTTTTAATCGGTCAAATTTACGAGAGGCAATAACAACACTGCAGCCTGTAGAGACAAAATGAAACATCCTTCAGCTAACAGAATTATGCTATTTTTTTTAAGTAACATCATGGAGATATCTTGTAGGATACGCATTTATTAGTCACTGACTAGAAAATACAGTGTTGAAGTTCTTGCAAGAGAGAGAAATGACTGATGTCAGGTGCTTCTTAGCAACAAGATCCCTCTGTGCCAGGAAAAGAGCAACTAAAAAAAAATGTCCACAAGGTTTCCTCTCCTTCCTGCAGAAGGGAAGATAGCCTGTGAGTTGCAGAGTCAGCAAAGCAGCTTTCAGATGTCGCTTCTGCTGCCTCTGCTCACAGCTGCCTCATTTATCAATTAAGTGATTTAAAGATGTTTCAGCAGGTCTTGATTACAAAAAAATGCTTGCTCTTAAAACCACAAAAATAATCTTCCTGTACAACTGGCTGTAATTTTGGCTAGCAGTGAGCAAATGTAATGGTCTGCTTTTTAACTCTACAGAGACTGAAGGAAAGGATAATAGCCTCACAAGATTAATCCCTATCTGCACACTACAGACAGCGGGAACAGAGCCCTCCCTGTGGCACTGCAGAAAGGAGAGGAAAAAAATAAGGCATGAGCTCAAGTACTCTTTTTTTTTTTTTTTTAGCATTTGGGGGCAGAAGGACTCATTTTATGGAGAAAAAANNGAAAAAAAAAACGCAAGGAGCGAATTTCCTTTTTTTTTTTTTTTTTTAGCATTTGGAGGCAGAAGGACTCATTTTATGGAGAAAAAATAATGCAGGTGCCAAATTTAAGTCAAGCACTCACACTACAACCAGTCTAATTTCTTCTGTCACATCAGTGGACTCAGGACAGCTTTAAGGCTTCAGCAATTGCTACTGCATAGACTAAACCAGAGGACACCAAATTAATTCCTAGCAAAAATCCAGCAGGCATGCAATTTCATGTAATGGATAAGCAAATGACTAGCTTTCATGCCAAGCAGGCAAAGAGGTTTTGCTCCCAGTTTGCTCCTTCCATAATCTTAGCATTTCAGCAGAAGTAATCCCTTCTTCGTATCAGGTCTGCTGCTCATCTGCTTTAACATAAACCATCCGCAACCAGCCAAAAGAAAAGGAAAAAGTTAACATCTTGCCAGGTGTGGGGTTTTTTTTCCCCCCTCAGTTGCAGAGTGGAATTTGGCCTCTCATGTGATCAAGCAAACACCAGAATCAAATCAAAATAACTAGTGGGAGTAAAGAGCAGCAAGCTGTTCATTTGACTAGGCTGTCTTGTGAAACTATATATTTAAAAAAAAAAAATAAAAACAGAGGAGTTTAATTCTTCCAGAGGGAAGCGTTACAACTACATATCCTTAGGAACAAGAGCTTCACCTTCAATTAGTGGCCATCTTAAAACAACACATATAAAGACAGGAGTCTCTGAGGTCTCCTGATTTTTTTTTACATTAAGAACTCCAGTCACTTGCGCAACCACCTAACTAATGCAAAGTTCACAAAATGCCACACACAATTACCAATTAACACAAAATACTGAATCACAGTAGCCCAGTTGTAGTTACCAACTTAAGTGCTTATTAGTGCACACGCTGATATAGAATAAGGTCCAGTAAAAGACTGTATTTTTGCTAAATATACTAACTGGGAGAGGGCAAGATTCTAATCACTGAGGAACACTCAGTACCTACTGTGCAAGCTGACACTACGTCACTTAATTTTCTTCACAAAGAATGACCAGACCATTTCGTGATAGGGTCAGGGAAAAGGGCGTAAGTTTCCAGATAAAAGGTTTAAATTTGCCCAGAAGGCCTCAAAGGAGACTGGTTATAAAAACAATGTACATCATGACTGGCATTCTCTGTCACTGCTCCTATGCCTGTAAGAACAACCCCCCTTACCTAAAGTGCAGAGTATACATGGAAATAGCCCCTGATCATCATCTTGTCAGGAGTAACCAGCAAGTCTACAGTAAGGAAGGTTACTCAGGCAGTCTTAAGCCCTGTATAGCTCTTCATTTTTTTCTCACGTGCTTCGTAGAGATTTGTTTTCTATTGTGTTCTATTTAGGATGTTAGGGACACACTTTTGTTATTTGTATTTCGCTTGAGAAAAACAGCAAAGATCAAATTAAGCACAATTTTAAGGTAACTGGGTAACATCACCAACCGTGTGATGATGCTTAAAAAGCATCTCTTTAAAGCAGCACGTAAGGATACCTGAAAACAAAAAAGCTTAGTTCCCCAGTAATACAAAGGTAACAGAACTAATCCTCCATTCAGCTCCACAAAGCAAGCAGAAAGCTGGGGCACAAAGGCTAGGAGAGGCACAGATGTCTCCCAGCACAGCCCCAACAAAGAAAGCTCTTTACTATGCAGTGCAGTGCACATTCCAACAATGCAAACCACGGGAGTGTGACACCGAGACGTATAACACTAGCGTTGGTATTCTGAAGGCACTGAATCCAATCATGGCAATAAACTATCCAAACCCAGTCTGATGCCGATGATCCCTAGCACTGATGTTGAAATCTGCAGGAAAAGTGTTGCAAGGTGGATGTAGGAGTCATTTCTACCTCTCCTGGCCTCACATTAGAAAGTCAGGAGACTGCCTTCCACTCCAGGTTTTACCACTTCTCTGTATTCAGCGTGGAAAGAAAACCTAAGCCGTGAATGACGAAGATGTTCTTCAATTTCAGGACGTTCCTGAAATCGCAGGCACTGGAGAAGCACCATGTCTCTAATACGTTACTGTGCGGTCAACAATTTAAGGATACTGCTCTGTAAGGTTCAAGATTCAACAACCTGGTAAAGCAAGATGAGAACTCACTGAAGGGAGAGTCTGAGAGAAAGAGTCCCGGTTTAACACAACCTCACTGACTTCAGTGTTTAAAACAGCGAGTGTTTTACGGACCAAAAGGCACAGCCCCACACCAACCTCACCTCGTGCCCCTTGCTATTCGCCGACCCTGCCACAATGCCCCACCCACGGGCTCCTCGCATCC